>JAHFWJ010000406.1:600000-924709 GCA_028555115.1 Himalopsyche japonica | reverse complement strand
ATGTTCAACATATTACAAAGAAGTTTCGTATGAATGTTATGTTAAGGGGAAAAATGAATTATATCTATAGACATGTTTATTTTTGGTATATCTTATTCAATATTCTAGTGGTGGTACAATGCAATCAATAAATAATAAGGGCCAAGACGAATTCTTTTAACATTAATTATTTTTAATCACATTTCAATTGATGATAAATCGTGATAAGATTATTTTTCTTTTTGGGAAATTTGTGCCACGTATATTATAATTGCACAATTTCATTCAGATTAAGCCGTTGTTTATTGTTTTCTTTGTCTTGTTGGAACTTTATTTATCGCTCTAATGATATAGAACAAATGCTAATCAATAAGCGGATATCAAATTGCATTTCGTAACAAGTTAAATATTTTCCTTGACTTTATTTCCTACTTTTAACTCGTTTCCGTTTCAAATTGGTTGGAATTCATATTTCTTTGCCTTCGGAGTCATCTGAGATACTATCTGATGGATCACATACATAGCATGAGATTTTCCACTTATTAGATGTCCTGTTTAATGAGCCCGTTTGCTCTCGGAGTTTAGTCAAGTTTAGAGTGCGCGCGAGGAGTAGAGCACAAGGGAATAGGTCTGGATGTCCAGACCCCGACTGCACTCCAACTCGTCACAGAAGGACTGTTCAAATTTAGGAATGCTCCAAGCGTGCTTGAGAATTGGTGTAAAAAAATCTTACACCATTAAGTCCGTCCTTGGAGAGCGGCGCGCCAAATTTTGATGTTAAATTTGTGTAAGTAAAAACCAATGCATACATAGGTAGATACAATATTTTTCTTCTAAATAAATGTAGTATTTATTAAAAAAAATATTTTTCGACAAATGGTATATACTTTTAAGGTGTTAACTGTCACGTCTTGATGGAAAGGCATGATATTTAAAATAATAAAAACAAATTTTTTAGTACTTATTTCCTTAGTACTTATTTTATTATCAGTTGATAATGCTCGCGATGAGCGGAACCGGTCCTGATCAAAAAATATATTGTGGAAATAAGTACTAAAAAATGTGTTTTTATGTAGTTCTGAAGCAATACCGTTAGTCTGAAGATGCGTCTGAAAGAATCGAAACACGTGGTACATTGTGGAATAAAAAGTCATTATTTTCATGTAGAAAAGTTACCACCGAGTCATTTAACTGTCACAATAAAACGTTGAGTTTGACATAATTAACTTCTGTATCCAGTCCAAAATTCAAAGTTTCTGTATGAACATTATACTTTTTTTTAATTGTAAATAATAACATTGCTATTCCGCTCGGTGTGCTACCTCGCCAACCTGGTCCAGTCCAGTCTAAAAATGCGGCGGTGTTAATTTAACTTCAGGGGTGTACATGATTTGTTGAAACATTTTATACAATGCTTAAATATATATCGATTTTATATTAATGCTTAAAAATAATTTGTGAAGTTATTACAATTTTAAAATTGATTGAATAAACTTGATTTATCCAGCATTTAGTCGAGTTTAAGTAAAGGACCGTTTTAATAATAAAACTGTTCAAAAATTTTGGTCGAAGTTATACGTCGACCATGAATCAAGTCCATATAAGAAATTAGCAACAATTGATTTATTAATTTGAAGATTTTACCTACAACTGTGTATTGTGAAAGATCATTCGGTGTAACGTAGTATGTTATATAAAAAAAATAATCCTTAAAAACGAACGACCCAGCCATTTAAACGCTGCCAGATTTTTAACAAGTATCGAACTTGCTGTAAGATTAACACTTTATGGTCGAGGGACGAAATATTTCGTTTTTTGCGGACTGTCGTTTGTTTGCGGAACCCGATAAAATTCGTTTTTGTATCCTGTCGGTCGTGTATTTATGGCTTGTATTTCGGCGTGAAACAAAACGCACGGCGATACCTTTTTTGACAAGTGGCAATAAAACTCATGAGTTATTATAAACCCGAGTGTTCATATTCGGAGACGCATGTTTCTCGATTTACGTCATTCAGATTTCAAACTTCCAGTGGCTCTAAACTTGCAGGGATTGCAGTAAATGTTTAAAATTTGAAATTGAGGAGAAATTGTGGAGTGCCATTTACATAATTGAGAATAGGTTTTTATATTCAGCTTCGAAATATAATGAAATTAAGACGTAATCAGAGCGTTTATAATTTATTTTGAAAGATCAAATGTCACATATCATTTCTTTGAAAATTTCAATCAAAAATATTGTTTGGTTTAGAAGTTGTGTCGATTTTAAGAGAGTAATATTGTTTGCGCGAATCGCGAAAAACGCCCGCTACAGGCTAGTATATTGCTTGAGGAGCCCGACGACATAGTGTTAAGTAACGTACATGCATACATCTTTAAGTTTTCTGATGGCTCTCTGCAATACCGACTTAACCATTTGAATTTCAAAACATTTGCGTTATCATCGGAGGTTTGACATTGAATGACAACTGTTTACGAGCACATTCGTATCCGATATTCTATTTATAATTTAATGACACTTGCCTATCTGTTGTATTGTAAGCGCTTTTGCTTGAGTTTTTTTCGTGTCATTCTTTTACACACCACGGAGAATGAGTACCCGTTTATCACGATTCATTCTGTTAAACTATTTGCCGGATGAGTCACACTTGGTCAGTTTTTCAGTCGTTTAAAGGTATTACGGCAATTTCAACGTTCAGTGAGCCGCTTGACAACTGAACTAGTCTCACGCAAGGGATACAAAAAGGACGAATTAGAGATATTGGATAGATCGTTGAGAATATACATTGAGCTTAATTGAACTCTGTTTATTTCTAAAACTCACTATAGTCCCACAGTTAAAAATTACTCAATTCTATTTCAATTGTAGTTGATTGTACAGACCGGGTACACGGACACAATAGAACTGATGGAATAAACCTAAATCACATCGTCAATGCATAATATTGCAACAGATAGATTAAAAATGAAAAAAGCGCAAAGGGTTAATATCGATTTCACAACCGATTTAAAGTTAAGAACATGTACTTTTAACTAGATTTTTTTTCCAAAATTCATTCGCAAGAGAGAAGGCCGTCTCAGTTGAGACATTCGTGTCGGGCAGACCACAAACTGACCGGTTGAAATATTCAGGGCTTCACTCCGGTACTTTTTGCCGAGTAACGTACACCCAGTCTCTTTTTACGCGATGTTTTACACGGAGACGTTAATTTTGTTACGCAATTTGATAACAACAAGACCAAGAAGACAACGGCTTAATCCGAATGACATTGTACAATAATATACGCAGCACAAATTTCCCAAAAATGTAAACAGTTTAATCACGATTTATCATCAATTGGAATGTGATTAAAAATAATTAATGTGATTTCGAAACATTGCGTCTTGATCCTTATTATCTATTGATTGTAGCAATCTCAAGCCGTTGTAAAGTTTTTTTCCATCCAATTCTAGATAATATATTCCTACAACAACAATTGGTTATTTGTATTTAATTATAATTTAAAATTTTATAAAAATGAAAAACAAAACCCAATTTCAATTGTATTCGTATGCAAAATACAGAAATCAAGTGGTCCAATACTGCCAAGTATCTAGGACCCACAGCAGTAGTAGACAGTAGACATCATTGCGACAAATTTGTAATGCCCCGTGGTACGTGCGCAATTCGCTGTTACACAGAGACTTGAAAACGCCTACAATTCGAGAGTTCGTTCGTGAAATTTCTCAAAAATTTCACAGCCATATCGGCAAACATTATAACTCTACAATTTATTACCTACATAACTATGATGAGACAGTACCGAGTAATCGTTTAAGGCCGAGAGCGGATCTGCTCGACGACCCGCCATAGGTTTGTTGTTACAGATCTTAATCTCAACACGGACTTTCATATTCCTTACATATTGTATGTGCATCCGTGTATCTGTTTGTGCCTGGATTACTCAGTTCTGCAGCGACCTAAGTTTGTCAGCAACGACACAAAAATTATAAAAAAATCTACATATTAGAGATGAAGGAGACCTGAATAGCTTCGATGCTAACGCGTCATAGAACTTAACGCTCCATAAACTTTATATGCCAAAAAAATGTAGCCTCGGACATTAAAACTGAAATGTCTCATATGAAGACAGGAGTTGTGATACACCGGATACATATTTAGTTCAAGCCTACAAGAAAATAGTGTGAGGGATTGCAAATGGTTTTCAACGTCAAAATTATTTGAGAAGTACGATTTGTGCTTATTTTCACATAGCATGGGAAATTTTCTTTATGCAGATCATTTCGTTACTGGCGGTCAATTACGGGATATTTTTAGCGGACATTTTCAATGTCTTAATGCTGTCACATAAATTATTACATAATCTTAATCTTTTTTTAAATCTAAATCAATTATTTATTTTAACTTTCTGCGCACTGAAAAGTATGCAAAAGTTGAAAAACCGAAACTCTGAGGAATACACTCTGTAAGAACAGGGCGGATCTATGACGGGTGGTTGTGAGTGAAACATTCAGTGCCGTTGTGAATTAATTACAATATATTTATTTTAATGTTATTCATTTGAAAACCAAACGGTGTTTCGCTCTCCTTGCATTCTCGTTCGCTTTTAATGTGCCTAAAAATAAGACGACTTCTCGGAAAAACGTATATTTGATATTCAAATATCGTAAAAACCTCCGAAGTTTATCACTCCTGCAACGATATCTTTTGTCCGCCATTGCTATCAGCGGTCAAATTAAATCGTCTATCAGAATTGGTATCTCCACGTTATAAGGAAATTGAGATAAGGAGTTAGTATATATACACATTTTCGAAAGGCTTAAATCAATTAGTACGCATAATTATAACATACAGATGTGCTAGAAATAATCGACTACAAATCGGTAAGAATTTTTGCGTTTAAATTTGTTAAAATACTTTTGGGTCTTAAAGTATATTCAAACATTTTTGTATCTGATTGCCACAATAAAAAGAGATATGCCCGAGATATAAAATTCTTGCATACGTTTTCCCTATATTATAAGTATATAAACACTGTTTTTTGTAATATTCCTAACATATGTTCATGATCACCTATCATACACAATCAAACATATTGGCGATATTTCACTCTTAAATGCAATAGCTTTATAATTTATGATATCGACTGTAGGTACTTGATGGAATTTCGATATAAAATTTGAATTGTTGAAACTGACTGCCAGTTCTGCTGCTTCCGTGTGATAGAATGCCTGAAGATGCCAAAAGACGAAACCCGGTAAAACACGTGGAACCGTACAAAGTTTTAACAATTCAAATCCAATAGCTTTAATTTAATTGCTTACTACCAACCCAAAGTTTTGTATAAATAGGCGTGTTTGTTATTTGTATTGTGTCATTTGATAATGCTCACAATGAGCAAAACCAGTCCTGATTTTTAAAAATACTGTGTAAACTTTAAATATCGTGCATGTTTATCAAGGCCTGAACCATCGTGTATTTTTGAGAACCATGTTTCACGAAAAATTTACTGATTGAAACTGATTGAAAAATTGAAGCGAGACGGTCGCGGACAAAGAATCGTTGGAGAAAGTATGGTTCTTGCGAAAATTTTATCAAACCTCAATCAATTGCATTTAACACCGTGTTGCGTTAATCTTTCAAGCAATTAATTGAGTTTTTTTGTTTTCAGATCAGCCAACAATAGACAGATCACCCGAAAACATCATGAAGTATTTTCTAGTAGCTTGTCTCGTGCAAGTAAAACTGTCTAACGGGCATTGTTGCATTTGTCTTACAAGTGAAGCTATGTAACGGACGAGGCATTCCATCGGAATTTGAGTCTGACGACTTTTTAAAATATGCCGATGAATGCAAAAGATCCACCGGTACTTCTCTAGTCCACCAAGGTGTCAAGTTCAGATGTAACTCCGGTCACTTTATCGATGCCAGTTTCCTGTGTGGTGGTATTGGTTATTGTGCAAATCTAGAAGATCAACACGGCTGCGTTGATCACCCGACTCGCTTCGACGATGACGGGGTATACGCAAATGACTCCCATATATGCTCGCAAACTTCCACATATTGTATGTGCATCAGGGTTGACTGTTATGAATATAAAGGCGAAAACATTTATCTGCAATTTGATACGGAGAAGGGAGGCAGTCCTGATGAAAGCAATATTGGAGAGAGTGCGACATCCGGTGAACAATATTTGGAACCTTCATCAGATGAAGGCAAATCATTCGATGAGGTAAAGCTAGACGACTTTTTTGAATACGCCAATAAATGCGACTTATAACAAGGCTCTTATTTGATAGACCCAGACAGCAAGTTTAAGTGTCTCTCAGGGCATTATATTAACATCGCAATGCTTTGTGATGGGGAACCAGATTGCGTCGATATAGTCGACGAAATTCGTCTAGCTTTACCTCATCGAATGATTTGCCTTCATCTGATGAAGGTTCCAAATATTGTTCACCGGATGTCGCACTCTCTCCAATATTGCTTTCATCAGGACTGCCTCCCTTCTCCGTATCAAATTGCAGATAAATGTTTTCGCCTTTATATTCATAACAGTCAACCCTGATGCACATACAATATGTGGAAGTTTGCGTGCATATATGGGAGTCATTTGCGTATACCCCGTCATCGTCGAAGCGAGTCGGGTGATCAACGCAGCCGTGTTGATCTTCTAGATTTGCACAATAACCAATACCACCACACAGGAAACTGGCATCGATAAAGTGACCGGAGTTACATCTGAACTTGACACCTTGGTGGACTAGAGAAGTACCGGTGGATCTTTTGCATTCATCGGCATATTTTAAAAAGTCGTCAGACTCAAAATCCGATGGAATGCCTCGTCCGTTACATAGCTTCACTTGTAAGACAAATGCAACTAACAAATACTTCAACATGTTAGACATTTTCTGAATTGCACAATATTGGATCCTCTTGAGGCTTTCGTGGAGACGATGAGCCTCTACCATAAAGCCAATTTGCGTGATACAGGGTTTTTATACTATCAATATATATTCAATTTCACATTCGAGGAGAGATTTACTGAGAAAACGTTTACAAGAATTTTATATCTCGGGCAGTATTTTCATTGCGGCAATCAGATAAAAAAATGTTTTTATATTGGGAACGTAACTTGAGCAAAAATTTTTTTGTTTTATAATAAAAGCACATTAACTTTTCTGCACAGCTATATATAGATAAGCAAATGTTAGTTTGAGTATAGTTCTGACGATGGCTATCACCTATAGCTATATATTACCGAAATAGCTATCAACTATATTTGTTAAAAATAATTTTGTAGAACTAAAATACATTGCTATTTTTTCACCGTGCTACATTTACTTCCCAAAGTTGTACTAAATGATAAAATAATACTTTGTGCTTGCAAAACCCAGTACACAGACAGTCGCCCGGCTGTGCATGTTTTCTGAATTGCACACTATTTTAAATTACTATTTTGATAATGCTCGCGACGAGCGAAACCGGTCCTGATCAAAAAATATGTTGTCGAAATAAGTACTAAAAAATGTGCTTTTATTATTTAAAATATCATGCCTTTCCATCAAGAAGTGACAGTTAACACCTTAAAAGTGATTGCACACTGTTGCTTGGTTATATGGATCCTCTTGAGGCTTTCGTGGAGACGAATAGCCTCCACCAAAAAGAAATCAGAAATTCAGGACGGTTCATGCTTTGATATAAATGCATGATATTTTCGATTTACGGAACATTTTTTATGACCAGGACTGCTTTTGATTATTGTGAGCATTATCAAATGATATTAAGTATGCAATAATTTTATATTCCGGGCAGTATTTTTACTGTGGCCTATATCACATGAAAGAATGCTTAAATACATTAAAATATTTTTTTAAATATAAATTAACACAAACATTCTTACCGATTTGTAGTCGACTCTTATTTGTAGCACATTCGTACGAATATTACTTAAGCCTTTTAAAAACATGTTTATATACTAACTCCTTATCTCAATTTTCCTTAAAAAGTAATCAACAGCAAGATAAAAGGACAATCGACAGTCTGATAAAAATTTGATTTAAGTCTGATTGCTTAAAAAAATAATTTTTAATAAATAATAAATTTTCCTTTTTATGTCTGTGTTGATTTATCGTTTGCCTGTTTCGTTTTGACGGAGATAGAGTTAAAAGAAATGACTTCCAAATATGCTCGCAAGTCTCGACTAATTGCAAGTGTATAAAAGTTGACTTATAACATATGGCGGAGACAAGTTTTATCTGCTGTTCAATAAGGTGAGTCGAGACGGTCGCAGACAAAGATGTCTGATTTTTGATGTCGAAATTTCATCGGATTTCAGAAAGTTAAAACTATTTTTTTATTCATCACTATGACAACGACAAGTTTTCAATATAATAATTGTTTTTATTTTGAGTCTGACGACATTTAAAAATATGCCGAAAAATGCAAAAGTTCCACTGGTACTTCTCTAGTCCAACAATATGTCAAGTTCAGATGTAACTCCGGTCACATTATCAATTCCAATTCACTGTGTGATGTGATTGACCATTGTGCAGATTTGGAAGATGAACGACGCTGCGTTGATCGCCAGACTCGCTTCCAATATAACGGAGGATATGCAAGTGGCTCCCAAATATGCTCGCAAACCTCGACGTATTGCAAGCGCATCAGCGTTGACTGTTATGAATATAACGGCGAAAAGATTTATATGCATTTGGATAAGGTGGAGGGAGATAGTCCCAATGAAGGTAATATTGGAGAAAGTGCAACATTTGGTGAACAATCTTTGGAACCTTCATCAGATGAAGACGAATCGTTCGATGAGGTAAAGCTAGACGAATTTTTTGATTACGCCAATAAATGCGATTTATAACAAGGCTCTTATTTGATAGACCCAGACAGCAAGTTTAAGTGTCTCTCAGGGCATTATATTAACATCGCAATGCTTTGTGATGGGGAACCAGATTGCGTCGATATAGTCAACGAAATAGGTTGTGTCGATTGCTTGACTAATTTTTAAGATATTTATTTTAATATTACAAAAAACAGTGTTTATATACTAATAATATAGTACATATTCAATTTCACACAATCGAGGACAGATTTTATATCTCGGGCATATCTCTTTTTATTGTGGCAATCAGATACAAAAATGTTTGAATATACTTTAAGACCTAAAAGTATTTTAACAAATTTAAACGCAAAAATTCTTACCGATTTGTAGTCGATTATTTCTAGCACATCTGTATGTTATAATTATGCGTACTAATTGATTTAAGCCTTTCGAAATGTATATATACTAACTCCTTATCTCAATTTCCTTATAACGTGGAGATACCAATTCTGATAGACGATTTAATTTTACGGCTGATAGCAATGGCGGACAAAAGATATCGTTGCAGGAGTGATAAACTTCGGAGGTTTTTACGATATTTGAATATCAAATATACGTTTTTCCGAGAAGTCGTCTTATTTTTAGGCACATTAAAAGCGAACGAGAATGCAAGGAGAGCGAAACACCGTTTGGTTTTCAAATGAATAACATTAAAATAAATATATTGTAATTAATTCACAACGGCACTGAATATTTGACTCACAACCACCCGTCATAGATCCGCCCTGTTCTTACAGAGTGTATTCCTCAGAGTTTCGGTTTTTCAACTTTTGCATACTTTTCAGTGCGCAGAAAGTTAAAATAAATAATTGATTTAGATTTAAAAAAAGATTAAGATTATGTAATAATTTATGTGACAGCATTAAGAAATTGAAAATGTCCGCTAAAAATATCCCGTAATTGACCGCCAGTAACGAAATGATCTGCATAAAGAAAATTTCCCATGCTATATGAAAATAAGCACAAATCGTACTTCTCAAATAATTTTGACGTTGAAAACCATTTGCAATCCCTCACACTATTTTCTTGTAGGCTTGAACTAAATATGTATCCGGTGTATCACAACTCCTGTCTTCATATGAGACATTTCAGTTTTAATGTCCGAGGCTACATTTTTTTGGCATATAAAGTTTATGGAGCGTTAAGTTCTATGACGCGTTAGCATCGAAGCTATTCAGGTCTCCTTCATCTCTAATATGTAGATTTTTTTATAATTTTTGTGTCGTTGCTGACAAACTTAGGTCGCTGCAGAACTGAGTAATCCAGGCACAAACAGATACACGGATGCACATACAATATGTAAGGAATATGAAAGTCCGTGTTGAGATTAAGATCTGTAACAACAAACCTATGGCGGGTCGTCGAGCAGATCCGCTCTCGGCCTTAAACGATTACTCGGTACTGTCTCATCATAGTTATGTAGGTAATAAATTGTAGAGTTATAATGTTTGCCGATATGGCTGTGAAATTTTTGAGAAATTTCACGAACGAACTCTCGAATTGTAGGCGTTTTCAAGTCTCTGTGTAACAGCGAATTGCGCACGTACCACGGGGCATTACAAATTTGTCGCAATCATGTCTACTGTCTACTACTGCTGTGGGTCCTAGATACTTGGCAGTATTGGACCACTTGATTTCTGTATTTTGCATACGAATACAATTGAAATTGGGTTTTGTAATGAAACCCTTTGCAAACATAACTGCAGCGCTTTTTTCACACCAGTCCGTTATGGTATCCGAGCATCCGAGGAGAAATTTCTAAAGAAACATCTTCCCAATTCGCCCGTGTTGTATCTCTTACATGACATAAGTTAAATTAGCCTACAATCACATAGATTTGAAATGAGTAGGTAAGCTTAAAATTTACTAATTGCATCTTTTGACAGTTGAATATAATTTGTTACAGAACCCGTCCGTCGAAGACTCGATGACAGCAATTAGCGTTCATAAGATTTATTACATGTCATTATAATCAAATCAATAATATCGAAAGTTATTTCAGTTTTATCTTTGGATCTTAGCCTTGAGGTCTGTATTTTTCCTTTGTAATTAATTCCTCTTTTATATCACCAGCGCAAATCTTTATCGTGTATCACTACTTTGCGATAGAATGGCTGAAGATACCAAATGGCGAAAACTAGTCGTTAGCGACTATGTGGAGGGGAAAAATGAAAAAAAATGAATTACATCTTCAGACATGTTCATTTTTAATGGATCTAATTCAATATTTTAGTGGTGGTACAAAAACATCGTCAACAATACATTTTTATAAATATATTTAAAATAATAATTTGATACAAATGACCAATTGTTGTTGTAGGAATATATTATCTAGAATTGGATGGAAAAAAACTTCAAAAACAATCAATAGATAATAAGGATCAAGACGCGATGTTTCGAAATCAATTATTTTCAATCACATTCCAATTGATGATAAATCGTGATTAAACTGTTTACATTTTTGGGAAATTTGTGCTGCGTATATTATTGTACAATGTCATTCGGATTAAGCCGTTGTCTTCTTGGTCTTGTTGTTATCAAATTGCGTAACAAAATTAACGTCTCCGTCTAAAACATCGCGTAAAAAGAGACTGGGTGTACGTTACTCGGCAAAAAGTACCGGAGTGAAGCACTGAATATTTCAACCGGTCAGTTTGTGGTCTGCCCGACACGAATGTCTCAACTGAGACGGCCTTCTCTCTTGCGAATGAATTTTGGAAAAAAAATGTAGTTAAAAGTACATGTTCTTAACTTTAAATCGGTTGTGAAATCGATATTAACCCTTTGCGCTTTTTTCATTTTTAATCTATCTGTTGCAATATTATGCATTGACGATGTGATTTAGGTTTATTCCATCAGTTCTATTGTGTCCGTGTACCCGGTCTGTACAATCAACTACAATTGAAATAGAATTGAGTAATTTTTAACTGTGGGACTATAGTGAGTTTTAGAAATAAACAGAGTTCAATTAAGCTCAATGTATATTCTCAACGATCTATCTAATATCTCTAATTCGTCCTTTTTGTATCCCTTGCGTGAGACTAGTTCAGTTGTCAAGCGGCTCACTGAACGTTGAAATTGCCGTAATACCTTTAAACGACTGAAAAACTGACCAAGTGTGACTCATCCGGCAAATAGTTTAACAGAATGAATCGTGATAAACGGGTACTCATTCTCCGTGGTGTGTAAAAGAATGACACGAAAAAAACTCAAGCAAAAGCGCTTACAATACAACAGATAGGCAAGTGTCATTAAATTATAAATAGAATATCGGATACGAATGTGCTCGTAAACAGTTGTCATTCAATGTCAAACCTCCGATGATAACGCAAATGTTTTGAAATTCAAATGGTTAAGTCGGTATTGCAGAGAGCCATCAGAAAACTTAAAGATGTATGCATGTACGTTACTTAACACTATGTCGTCGGGCTCCTCAAGCAATATACTAGCCTGTAGCGGGCGTTTTTCGCGATTCGCGCAAACAATATTACTCTCTTAAAATCGACACAACTTCTAAACCAAACAATATTTTTGATTGAAATTTTCAAAGAAATGATATGTGACATTTGATCTTTCAAAATAAATTATAAACGCTCTGATTACGTCTTAATTTCATTATATTTCGAAGCTGAATATAAAAACCTATTCTCAATTATGTAAATGGCACTCCACAATTTCTCCTCAATTTCAAATTTTAAACATTTACTGCAATCCCTGCAAGTTTAGAGCCACTGGAAGTTTGAAATCTGAATGACGTAAATCGAGAAACATGCGTCTCCGAATATGAACACTCGGGTTTATAATAACTCATGAGTTTTATTGCCACTTGTCAAAAAAGGTATCGCCGTGCGTTTTGTTTCACGCCGAAATACAAGCCATAAATACACGACCGACAGGATACAAAAACGAATTTTATCGGGTTCCGCAAACAAACGACAGTCCGCAAAAAACGAAATATTTCGTCCCTCGACCATAAAGTGTTAATCTTACAGCAAGTTCGATACTTGTTAAAAATCTGGCAGCGTTTAAATGGCTGGGTCGTTCGTTTTTAAGGATTATTTTTTTTATATAACATACTACGTTACACCGAATGATCTTTCACAATACACAGTTGTAGGTAAAATCTTCAAATTAATAAATCAATTGTTGCTAATTTCTTATATGGACTTGATTCATGGTCGACGTATAACTTCGACCAAAATTTTTGAACAGTTTTATTATTAAAACGGTCCTTTACTTAAACTCGACTAAATGCTGGATAAATCAAGTTTATTCAATCAATTTTAAAATTGTAATAACTTCACAAATTATTTTTAAGCATTAATATAAAATCGATATATATTTAAGCATTGTATAAAATGTTTCAACAAATCATGTACACCCCTGAAGTTAAATTAACACCGCCGCATTTTTAGACTGGACTGGACCAGGTTGGCGAGGTAGCACACCGAGCGGAATAGCAATGTTATTATTTACAATTAAAAAAAAGTATAATGTTCATACAGAAACTTTGAATTTTGGACTGGATACAGAAGTTAATTATGTCAAACTCAACGTTTTATTGTGACAGTTAAATGACTCGGTGGTAACTTTTCTACATGAAAATAATGACTTTTTATTCCACAATGTACCACGTGTTTCGATTCTTTCAGACGCATCTTCAGACTAACGGTATTGCTTCAGAACTACATAAAAACACATTTTTTAGTACTTATTTCCACAATATATTTTTTGATCAGGACCGGTTCCGCTCATCGCGAGCATTATCAACTGATAATAAAATAAGTACTAAGGAAATAAGTACTAAAAAATTTGTTTTTATTATTTTAAATATCATGCCTTTCCATCAAGACGTGACAGTTAACACCTTAAAAGTATATACCATTTGTCGAAAAATATTTTTTTTAATAAATACTACATTTATTTAGAAGAAAAATATTGTATCTACCTATGTATGCATTGGTTTTTACTTACACAAATTTAACATCAAAATTTGGCGCGCCGCTCTCCAAGGACGGACTTAATGGTGTAAGATTTTTTTACACCAATTCTCAAGCACGCTTGGAGCATTCCTAAATTTGAACAGTCCTTCTGTGACGAGTTGGAGTGCGCAGTCGGGGTCTGGACATCCAGACCTATTCCCTTGTGCTCTACTCCTCGCGCGCACTCTAAACTTGACTAAACTCCGAGAGCAAACGGGCTCATTAAACAGGACATCTAATAAGTGGAAAATCTCATGCTATGTATGTGATCCATCAGATAGTATCTCAGATGACTCCGAAGGCAAAGAAATATGAATTCCAACCAATTTGAAACGGAAACGAGTTAAAAGTAGGAAATAAAGTCAAGGAAAATATTTAACTTGTTACGAAATGCAATTTGATATCCGCTTATTGATTAGCATTTGTTCTATATCATTAGAGCGATAAATAAAGTTCCAACAAGACAAAGAAAACAATAAACAACGGCTTAATCTGAATGAAATTGTGCAATTATAATATACGTGGCACAAATTTCCCAAAAAGAAAAATAATCTTATCACGATTTATCATCAATTGAAATGTGATTAAAAATAATTAATGTTAAAAGAATTCGTCTTGGCCCTTATTATTTATTGATTGCATTGTACCACCACTAGAATATTGAATAAGATATACCAAAAATAAACATGTCTATAGATATAATTCATTTTTCCCCTTAACATAACATTCATACGAAACTTCTTTGTAATATGTTGAACATGTTATAACACTGATTCATGATAAAAGGTTGATTGATTTATGATATCGAATGAAGGCGCATGACTGCATTGAAACTTTTTACGATTACATATGTTTTGTCGCTAACGACTAGTTTCCGCCATTCGGTATCTTCAGCCATTCTATCGCAAAGTAGTGATACACAAAAACAATTTCTCCTCGAATGCTCCCGGAAACAAATGAAACAGGCGTGCTACGCTGCAGAATACACCATAATACATAAATGAGAATTGCTTATCAGTACAAATAAAAATATCTCTTAGATTTGACGAGATATTTTTGATAAGAACTATTTACCGATAGTATATATACTGGAAAAAGTCTTAAACACAATTACAACGTTAATATATGTTTCGAAAATATATACTGGTGCAAAGTTATACAGGATTTTAACATAAGAACCAGCTCCAAATAGGTAATAAATTTTGTTCTTTTATTTATTTATATAATTAAAATATAAGAATCATTTTTTTGCTTTAGTAACTTTCCATATATTATCAACACCTTAATCCTTATTATTGATCGATTGCGATACACAATAAACATGTTTTATGACATATTACGCAATCTCAATTAATCTAATATGCACGAAAGATAGTTTTTTATTTTGTACGACTATTTGAAATTTCCATGGCAAGCGATTTTCAGTGTATACAAACAATATTTAAATTAATGTATAATAACGTAATAATCATTTTCACCAAAAGTCTTACACCATTCCAGCGTCGTGGTGGATTGATGTTTCAGAGAATGATGATAGGCACGCCAATTTTCAATGTTCAATGTCAAGCACGGTGAAAAAATAGCAATGTATTTTAGTTCTACAAAATTATTTTTAGCAAATATAGTTGATTTTGATGCTATTTCGGCTCACGCCATCGTCAGAACTATGCCTAGTATCGACAATAGCGCTATAGTATCGCCACTTGTTCAGCCGTTGTACAAAGGGGTGGTCTGATTTGCTTCCATAATGACCACTTCCGTCCCACATATAATCTTATTGTCATATACACCTATTGTTTCATTTAGAATTTTGAAAATTTAGTGTCATTGTGTTAAAGTAACAAGCTAGGCCGTTGGAACAGGAGAGAGGATGTGTTGCGTGCCTTTTATGCACAGCTATATGTAGATAAGCGAATGTTAGTTCAAAATGACAATTTAAATTGTCATTCAGTACTGATATCTCTTTGTTCTGACGAGATTGAGATAAGAAAAAAGAATATATACTGGAAAAAGTCTTACACACAATTATAACGTAATTATATGTTTTACAAATATACACTGGCTTAAAGCTTATGTACTTGCAATACGTCGAGGTTTGCGAGCATATTTGGGAGTCACTTGCATATCCTCCGTTATATTTGAAGCGAGTCTGGCGATCAACGCAGGGTCGTTCATCTTCCAGTTCTGCACAATGGTCAATCACATCACATAGTGAAGTGGAATTGATAATGTGACCGGAGTTACATCTGAACTTGACATCTTGGTGGACTAGAGAAGTACCGGTGAAACTTTTGCATTTTTTGGTATATTTTTAAATCACTTTTAAGGTGTTAACTGTCACTTCTTGATGGAAAGGCATTATATTTTAAATAATAAAAACACATTTTTTTAGTACTTATTTCCACAATATATTTTTTGATCAGGACCGGTTTCGCTCATCGCGAGCATTATCAACTGATAGAATACAATTTACAAACATTTTTGGGTACAAGAACTAGGAAACGATTTACATAAAATCTTATACTAATTTACTTTATTTGTATCAATATTGTATGATTTTATGTAAATCGTTTCCTAGTTCTTGTACCCATGGTTTTGTACACCTGCTACCATTAACTCAAATTAATTTTTTTGTTTTGTATAAATAGACTTGTTTGTAAATTGTATTCTATCAGTTGATAATGCTCGCGATGAGCGAAACCGGTCCTGATCAAAAAATATATTGTGGAAATAAGTACTAAAAAAATGTGTTTTTATTATTTAAAATATTTTTAAATGTCGTCAGACTCAAAATAAAAAAATTTGTTTTGACTTTCTGAAATCCGATGAAATTTCGACATCTTTGTCTGCGACCGAAAATAGAGCACACATTACAATGAAGTCTACTACAGTTGAAAACATCAGATGTTTCCAAATCCGAATAAAAATTGAAAACATTTTAATAATATATGGAAAGTTACTAAAGTAAAAAAATAATTCTTATAATTTATTTATATTGACAAAATAGAATAGTGAAAAAAAAAACTATGTTTTTTAGTTCTACAAAATTTAAAAAATCTCCACTTTTTAAGGAAATCGAGATAAGTATCTGTAAGTTAAGTTCTATGACGCGTTAGCATCGAAGCTATTCAGGTCTCCCTCATCTCTAATATGTAGATTTTTTTTATAATTTTTGTGTCGTTGCTGACAAACTTAGGTCGCTGCAGAACTGAGTAATCCAGACACAAACAGGTACACGGATGCATATACAATATGTAAGGAATATGAAAGTCCGTGTTGAGATTAAGATCTGTGACAACAAACCTATGGCGGGTCGTCGAGCAGCTTGAGATTGCTACAATCAATAGATAATAAGGATCAAGACGCAATGTTTCGAAATCAATTATTTTTAATCACATTCCAATTGATGATAAACGTGATTCAACTGTTTACATTTTTGGGAAATTTGTGCTGCGTATATTATTGTACAATGTCATTCGGATTAAGCCGTTGTCTTCTTGGTCTTGTTGTTATCAAATTGCGTAACAAAATTAACGTCTTTGTCTAAAACATCGCGTAAAAAGAGACTGGGTGTACGTTACTCGGCAAAAAGTACCGGAATGAAGCACTGAATATTTCAACCGGTCAGTTTGTGGTCTGCCCGACACGAATGTCTCAACTGAGACGGTCTTCTCTCTTGCGAATGAATTTTGGAAAAAAAATCTAGTTAAAAGTACATGTTCTTAACTTTAAATCGGTTGTGAAATCGATATTAACCCTTTGCGCTCGTAATTGTTTTTGGGTGAAGGTAGCCTCAACTCAACAACAGAACACAAATTTCTCGCATTTTCTAGGATTCGTAATCAAAACTTAAAATGAAAATAAATCGTATTTTCAACGGGTTTTTGTTCAACAAAAAACTTACACAGCGTGCATAAGACTGTTTTTTAGTATTTTTTCAGAAATACAATCGTAAAAAGTTTTTAATTTCTATTTTACGAAAGTTTTAAGTCAAAACAGGCATTTGAAATACATAAACTTGAAATTCTTTAATAATAACAATAATTATAAGGTAAAATCCAATTCGAAACGAAAATCGAACCTCGACTTTTGCTTTAAAATATTTATTCAAATTAAACATTTTCATATGAATTTTAATCATATGATAGAGAAAATATTATCTTTACGATATATACAATATAATATGATAAACAACAATGAAAATCAATAAAATGTGGTACATGGAAAATATTCAAGCTTGAAGTTTTGGTTCCCCGTGGGGACATTCGAGTAGAACGCTTTTCTTGTTTGGTTCCCGAGAGGGGACATACGAGTGGAAAGGGCTAAAATATCACAAAATAAATGACTGCTTAAATCTGTTTAAAATTTGCTGATTTTTTCCTGCTGCTGCAAAATGTGTAACAGTGCCATCTGTAGTGGATATTTACAAACTAAAATTTTCATGCAGTGACATCTTTGAATGAAAAAGTTTGTTAATGCATCGATAACTCGTTGGTGAGGTTTTCATTCGTTTATCGATGGTCTTTGGATACGGATGTTTTAGTTATTCATTAGAGATGGCGCGATAAGTGGTTGATGCAACGCTTAAAAAATAAAATATTTAAATAAAACGTCAATTATTTTTTTTTCCGTGATCTCTCTGCAATTTAAAAACAAATTTTTTTCAACAGACCGCTCAATACATTGCATACAATTCATTGCAGACATACAAATAAAGTAAATTAGTATGAAAATTAAATGTTCACAGTCACTTATTAAGAATTACAAATACAATTATGGTAAATCAATAATCCATTAGAGCTCTAAACAATCAATAAGGAAGTAAGGAGTGGGAAATTTTAATGACGAAAATAACCCACACTTAAGTAGTAAGTGTGGGTTATTTTCGTCATCAAAATTGTATGATTTTATGTAAATTGTTTCCTAGTTCTTGAACCCATGGTTTTGTACACCTGCTTCCTTTAACTCAAATTAATTAAATGTCGTCAGACTCAAAATAAAAAAATTTGTTTTGACTTTCTGAAATCCGATGAAATTTCGACATCTTTGTCTGCGACCGAAAATAGAGCACACATTACAATGAAGTCTACTACAGTTGAAAACATCAGATGTTTCCAAATCCGAATAAAAATTGAAAACATTTTAATAATATATGGAAAGTTACTAAAGTAAAAAAATAATTCTTATAATTTATTTATATTAACAAAATAGAATAGTGAAAAAATAGCTATGTTTTTTAGTTCTACAAAATTTAAAAAATCACCACTTTTTAAGGAAATCGAGATAAGGAGTTAGTATATATACAATTTTTCAAAAGGCTTAAATCAATTAGTACACATAATTATAACATATAGTCATACATGTGCTACAAATGTGCTAGAAATAAGAAACGACTACAAATCGGTAAGAATTTCTACAGCTAAAACAAATTTAACAATATCAATCTAATAACAATTAACACAATTGCCTGTGATAATTTTCATTAACGATCTTGCTAATGAGTCATTCTTGAAGGGTTTTTTATAATGAATATCAATCAAGATGTTTGATAGTTGGTATTCTCTATATGAAGGAGAAAAAACGTTACTTGATTGATATTTATTGAAGACTAAATGTCATCTGAAGCTAAGAATTAGATTCACGGCTTAATTTGGCAATAAAAACCCTTACCATGATTTGACGATGCTACTCAAGGATTCGAAACACGTGGCACACCGAGCGGAATAGATGTTTTATTATTTTCATATAAAAAGTTACCACCGACACTTTATAGGTTTATTTATGAATGAATTTATGGTTGTTTGATTGAATAAAACGCTTTTTTAGTACTACTTTCACTATTTATTTAAAACATATAGAGATTTAGATAAAAATGGTTGACATCATTATATAGTAGTAATCATACACTGAGACAGGAGACACAAATATTTTTAATCATGGCACTAGGTATGCGTTTTCGTTTGCGGCGACTGTTCCACGTGATGGTTCTAATTAGACATATTGACAGGGAGATAAATCTTACGGCCTTTATTTTCATAACATTCTAGGTGAATGCACATGCAGTACGTCTGAGTTTGTGAGCAAACTTGGAAGTCATTACCATAAGTCCCATCTTCGTCAAAATTAGTCAAGCAATCGACACAACCTATTTTATACCTCATCGAATGATTTGCCTTCATCTGATGAAGGTTCCAAATATTGTTCACCGGATGTCGCACTTTCTCCAATATTGCTTTCATCAGGACTGCCTCCCTTCTCCGTATCAAATTGCAGATAAATGTTTTCGCCTTTATATTCATAACAGTCAACCCTGATGCACATACAATATGTGGAAGTTTGCGAGCATATATGGGAGTCATTTGCGTATACCCCGTCATAGTCGAAGCGAGTCGGGTGATCAACGCAGCCGTGTTGATCTTCTAGATTTGCACAATAACCAATACCACCACACAGGAAACTGGCATCGATAAAGTGACCGGAGTTACATCTGAACTTGACACCTTGGTGGACTAGAGAAGTACCGGTGGATCTTTTGCATTCATCGGCATATTTTAAAAAGTCGTCAGACTCAAAATCCGATCGAATGCCTCGTCCGTTACATAGCTTCACTTGTAAGAGAAATGCAACTTACAAATGCTTCAACATTTTCTGGTGGTTTGTTATACCCCGAATAATCTGAAAACAAAACAAAAACAATGTAATAAAAACTTTTCGTTAACACAGTGTTAAATGCAATTAATTGTGGTTCGTCAAAATGTGATGAAATTTTCGTAAGTATCATCCTTTCTCCGAGAATGGTTTGTCCCCGACCGTCTCGCCTCACCTTATTGGTTCACCATTATTGCACCATCCTCATGCCCAGCAGGCGCCCATCTACCAACAGCAGCAGCCTCACCATAGACCTTACAGGAAAAGTCAGTATATTCGAACATTCTCCAAAACCATGTCACTATGTAAACCGGTAGAGCTCGTCGATCCGATTGATGATGTATCTCTTTATTATGACACAAAGAAAGGAAGTCTGACAAACTGTCTCCGTTCATCATTGTGCCCACAAATATTAAAAAAGAAAAAATAATTTGCAAAATAACTTTCAGCTAACCATATTAGGCAAGCAAATGTGAAAATTTATATCTTGGGAAATCTTAATCAAATAATTTTATGTAAGAATATATTTTGGAACCTTTTTGTCACAGGCATGACAGGTCGGATTGAAAAGCTTTACAAGTCTGCATAGTGATGTGTGTGGTATTAAGAAAGAATGAAAATGTCTTGAAAAGTAAACAATTAAACTCTTCAATTATTTTGTCGATTAATTCGACTTTGTTCGATAATATTTACTTTGCTGTATATATCGAAGTGCGACACCTTTTCTGCACAGCTATATATAGATAAGCAAATGTTAGTTTGAGTATAGTTCTGATGATGGCTATCACCTATAGCTATATATTACCGAAATAGCTATCAACTATATTTGTTAAAAATAGTTTTGTAGAACTAAAATACATTGCTATTTTTTCACCGTGCTACATTTACTTCCCAAAGTTGTACTAGATGATAAAATAATACTGTGTGCTTGCAAAACCCAGTACACAGACAGTCGCCCGGCTGTGCATGTTTTCTGAATTGCACACTATTTTAAATTACTATTTTGATAATGCTCGCGACGAGCGAAACCGGTCCTGATCAAAAAATATGTTGTCGAAATAAGTACTAAAAAATGTGCTTTTATTATTTAAAATATCATGCCTTTCCATCAAGAAGTGACAGTTAACACCTTAAAAGTGATTGCACACTGTTGCTTGGTTATATGGATCCTCTTGAGGCTTTCGTGGAGACGAATAGCCTCCACCAAAAAGAAATCAGAAATACAGGACGGTTCATGCTTTGATATAAATGCATGATATTTTCGATTTACGGAACATTTTTTATGACCAGGACTGCTTTTGATTATTGTGAGCATTATCAAATGATATTAAGTATGCAATAATTTTATATTCCGGGCAGTATTTTTACTGTGGCCTATATCACATGAAAGAATGCTTAAATACATTAAAATATTTTTTTAAATATAAATTAACACAAACATTCTTACCGATTTGTAGTCGACTCTTATTTGTAGCACGTGTGTGTTTATACAATACATTTGTACGAATATGACTTTAGCCTTTTAAAAACATGTTTATATACTAACTCCTTATCTCAATTTTCCTTAAAAAGTAATCAACAGCAAGATTGTATGATAGTGTTTTTAAATCTGAAAAATGCTAAATTATATCATAAACAATGCCATCGCTCGATAAAAGTTGATTGTAATTGATTGCAATAAAAGATGAACATATGTCATACGAGCCTTTCGGACGACATTGTATATCGTTCGATAATATTGTCAGAATATCACGAAAGAGTTGAGGACATTAAGCTGATCTTTAAGAATATACTTATTCTGATGCATCCGTGTGATAGAATGCCTGAAGATGCCGAAAGGCGAAACCCGGGTCGTTAGTGACAAAGCATGTGGAATCGTACAAAATTGTATCAATTCAAATGTGATGCTTGATTGATTCACATGATTTATCGTTTGCCTGTGTCGTTTTGACGGAGATAGAGTTAAAAGAAATGACTTCCAAATATGCTCGCAAGTCTCGACTAATTGCAAGTGTATAAAGGTTGACTTATATGGCGGAGACAAGTTTTATCTGCTGTTCAATAAGGTGAGACGAGACGGTCCCAGACAAACATGTCTGATTTTTGATGTCGAAATTTCATCGGATTTCAGAAAGTTAAAACAAATTTTTTAGTCATCACTATGATAACGACAACTTTTCAATATAATCTGAACAGCTGTGTGCACATCTACGAGACTTCGGAACGTATATATATATATAAGATAGTTGATAGCTATTTCGGCTTACGCCATCGTCAGAACTATGCTTAAACTAACATTTGCTTATCTATATATAGCTGTGCAGAAAAGGTACACAACATCTCCTCTCTCCTTTTCCAACCGCCTAGCTTTTTATTTAATCTAGCTAGAAAACTCATTTACCCGAACCCAATACAAGATAACGGCTTCTATAAATCTATTAACTACCTAGGTAGCATTATCGAAAAAATTCATCGGGAGATTAAAAACTCAATAAACGTAGCTTTCAAGGTCAACAATAACTTAGGCAGACATCTTAAAAATAGCAAAGATAAAATCAATAAACTGGACAGGCATACAGTACAGTCTTAAGGCATTTACTTGGTAGAACTCCGTTATAACACGGTGAAAAAAATATTTTTTAAAGATGTAGTTGATGGCTATTTCGGCGCACGCCATCATCATGACATAATTGAAGCAATTGGTGATGTAATTAAAGATCATATTAAGGAAGAAGTAAATTCAGCAAGTTTTGTTTCTATTATTCTTGACGAAACATCAGATATAATGACGAACTCACAGCTCTCAACAGTTTTGCGTTTTGTTTATGCAGGTAAAGTTCACGAGCGGTTTATTGGCTTTACAAACGTTAGATGGAATAAAACAGCTGATGGCCTATTATGCCATGTTGTAAATATAGTTGAAGAATTTCAAATTCAAGAAAAATTAGTTGGACAGACTTATGATGTGGCGAGTGTAATGAGTGGGCATATCAATGGTTTGCAAGCCAAAGTACTCGAAGTTTATCCATTGGCCATTTTTACACACTGCTATGCTCATATAATGAATTTAACATTACAGCAAGGTCTTTCCAACATAAAAGAGTGCGAATCATTCTTTCAAACATTAAATGGATTGTCTGCGTTCTTTTCTCGAAATCTTCTAAACGAATATATGCTTAACAAGAGTTTGCGGCTAGAAGACTTCCTTCTGTAGCACCTACGAGATAGAATTATACATCACGTTTAAGTAACACAGTGCAAAAATACAGAAATGAATTTACGGACTTTTTTCGAGACATCTTGCAAAAATGTGAACTATGGGACCCGATACCGTTATAAAAGCACATTTTATGACAACATGATTGAAAAATTCTTTATATATTTTTATCTTGATAAAAAACATTCTTACGTTACATTTTAACATAGACAGCTGAGTAATTGTTCTTTAAGTGTATATATTCTGGAAGATTCTATTCTGGGTTGAATTGAATTCTTATATCCCATCTTTATCAACTGGCAATGTTAGAAACATGAAAGTTGGTCGAGTGTCTGACTTAATTGACAGATAATTGTTTTTCTCTCAAAACTATCAAAAAAAAATATTCTATTTAAACTCTCGTCGCGGTGAAGACATAGTAATGTATTTATTCGAACATATAAATGTCACTTTTCATTTGTTTTCGAGATTTTGTTTTGAATTTTCGAATTCTGTATTTCATTTTGAATTATTCTTAAATCTATTGCATTATTGTATTCAGTTCCCTTTTGTTCAGCGTAATCTAGCAATGTTTCAATACAATTCAATGCCGCTTCACGTTGCCGTATTACTGTCATATATACTTACCAGACGTTTTATAAATACGGCTTCTGTTAAGTTTATCAATTGCATCCGTACTATTTTTAAGATGTCTGCCTAAATTGTTTTTGACCTGAAAGGCTACTTGGTTTAAAAAAGCGGTTATCTTGTATTGCGGTTGACTTTGTACGATTCCACATGTTTTGTCACTTCAGGCATTATATCGCACGGATGCAACATCGTCAGTTCTGTTGCATCCGTGTGATGGAATGCCTGAAGATGCCGAAAGGCGAAACCCAGACCGTCAGTGACAGAACATGTGGAATTTTACCAAGTTGTAACAATTCAAATTTGATATTGAAATTACATCAAGCACCTTCAGTCGAGATCGCAAATTATGTCAGTTCTGTTGCATCCGTGCGTTAGAATGCCAAAAGATGCGGACGAATAAGGTGCCAAAATCTTCCAGTTATCAGCGGACCGCCCGTCCCAGGTCAAGTCATTCTTGTCTCTTCAACGCTTTCAAATTTCTTATGTTATTTTTTTTTCGTTTCAGATACGAAATGCTGGCGTTTATTGCAGTTCTTGCAATTGTCGTCTGCTCATCTGTAGCAAAACCGGTAGAGACTCATGGATTTCATGAGATCAAAGGAGACAATAGCCTATTCCAGTGTTCATCTGGACATTTCATAGATGTAGAATACCTCAGTGACTTCACAGACAATTGTGATTATACGAGTAAAAAATACAGATGTTTCAGAAGCGAAAATGTATTTGGAAAAAATGGATTCTATAAAAACGACACCGTGATCTGCGTACAAACCCCAACTGATGGAAAATGCATTCTCATAAGTGTTTTGTGCTCATCTGTAGCAATACCTACAGAGACTCACGGATTCGATGAGATCGATGGACACAGTAAATTCCTGTGTTCTTCTGGACATTCTCTATACTTAATATCTGTCTGTGACGGCGTAAATCATTGTGATGACAGCAGTGACGAAGTCAAATGTTTCTTAAACGAGATTAAATTTGAAAAAAACGGATACTACGCAAACAAAAGCATGATCTGCGAACAAAGGTCAGCTGGAAGTTGGTGCACTCTAGCGAATCAGACCATTATTGGCGGCGTGAGAGTGTTCCACGAGGTTCACGCTGAAAACGAAATGGCTACAACAGCGCCAAATGTGACCAAATCGAATATAAACATCGATGATGAAACTACGACGGTCAAAAGTACACCGGACGTACAAATATCAGGCGATGTGGTCAATGAGACATTTGGAGGTTTCATCAACACCATAGAATTTCTGGCACTAATAATTGTGATATTCCTAGGAATACCAGCTTGTTTATATTATAGACACTGTGGGAAACTACAAACCACAGATGAAACTAGACCATCACAACCACTCCTAATTAAATATTCAGACAACACCGACATCGGCAGCGAGGGACTGAAAATCTCCACCAAAAACAATCACGGTAAAGTCAACTGAATTTTTTTTTAACCCTTCGAGGTCTACAAATTCATATATTTTTTTAACTCGATTTATTTTACCAGGATCCCGAACCGTGTTGCACTCGATAGAAAGAGACAATAAAGGATATATGCGTTGGAAGAGTCTAGGCAGGGGCGGGGAACCTTTTCAATTTCAAAAGGCCAAATTCACTTGTCTGATTCAGCATAAGGCCGCAGTGAGGAAAACGTCGACACACCCCTCCCCCTATGAACTAAATATTTTAATTCATAACATAAATTAGCCAAAACGCAAATGTTTAAAGAAAAAATACACATTTACAAATCTAATTTATTATAATTTATGATATCGACTGAAGGTGCTTGATGGAATTCAATATCAAATTTGAATTGTTACAAATTTGTACGATTCCGCATGTTTCATCGCTGACGACCAGGGTTTCTCCTTTCGGCATCTTCGGGCGTTCTATCACACGGAACTTACGTAAAATAAACAATCGTCTACACATGTGGAATCGCACAAAGTTGCAACAATTTTATTTGATACCGACTGAAGGTGCTTGATGGAATTTCAATATCAAATTTGAATTGTTAAGACTTTGTACGATCCCACGTGTTTTGTCGCTAACGACCCGGGTACCGCCTTTCGGCATCGCCAGGCATTCTAACACACCTCAGTTCTGTTGCATCCGTGTGATAGAATGCCTGAAGATGCCGAAAGGTGAAACTCAGGTCGTTGGAGACAAAACATGTGGAACCGTACAAAGTTTTAACAATTCAAATCTAATTTATTATATTGTACATTGTTAAAAAGATGTTGTACATGTGTATGTAATCAAAGGAATCATTCGAATTGGCGTCGGTCAAAAGGCCGCAGGTTCCCCACCATCTATTCTATTATATCAAAATTATCGTTTTTTCTCGCCGACAGAGTCGATTTCCATAGGCGCTGAAGCGAAACAAATTTGAGGCTTACTAGCTTGTTTTTAGTTGTAAAGAATACAAGAATACGCGGAATAGCGTAAATCATCATTCCCGCATGTGTGCGTGAGCGACCGCGGTTAATGCTTTATATTTTTTTCATTTCAGATACAAGATTCTCACCTCGAAGACAATCAAATGGCACAAGTGAATCCAGTGTGCATCATGAAAGCGCCACTGACTCTATCGAATTCGCTTCAGAGGGAAATGTTCCATAAGCGTAACTCAGAACTCTCTGCATTCCATATTTCACATTGGTGACCAAAATACCTAAACAAAAATTATACTTTGTATTCCAATTGAATATATGCAATATATTATATGGTCTTCGGCCTGTAGTGTCTTATATGAATGAGCCTGATGAATCTTAATAAGTATTAGAAAGTGTTTGTACCCTTGTTAGAATTTTATTTGAATTACTTGGAGGATATTATTTTTCATATTGCATTAGAAATAAAAAAACATTGATTTTTTTAATGATGATTGTTTTTTTTTTAAAGAGCCCTAAAAGAGATCGAAAAAGCGTCACGCAAAAAACCCAGCGTGGCGCTTTTTTAAAAAATAAGAGGATCCACAAAAAAAAAGCACAAAACACCAGCGACGAAAGGGAAAGAAGGGCGTTAAACGCGCCCTTAGTCCCCATTGTAGTGTCATGAGATGCAGTACAGTTGTATTCTATCAGTTGATAATGCTCGCGATGAGCGAAACCGGTCATGATCAAAAAATATATTGTGGAAATGAGTAATAAAAAATGTGTTTTTTATTGTACCTATCCAGTCCACTTGCGTCTCGACTTTTAAGGTGTTAACTGTCACTTCTTGATAAAAAGACATGATGATATTTTAAATGAAAAAAACACATTTTTAGTACTAATTTCCACAATGTATTTTTTGATCAGAACTGGTTTTCGCTCATCGCGAGCATTATCAACTGTTGAATGTCCTCATCATATTTGATGACCATTAAATACATTATGTTCCATTGCGTATTTAAGTGCAGGTTATTTTTTTCATTAAAATTTCCCACTCCTTACTTCTAATGAGTTCTTTATGATTGCTCAGAGCTCTTAATGGGTTATTGATTTACATTAATTATGTTTGAAGTGATTGTTGACGTTTTACTTTTAACCTCTCCAGGAGTATGGACGTACTTTTCAAAAAATATTCAGTTAACTGCTATTTAAACTAACAGAAAATGTCACGCAAACCACGCTGTTTTGGCAATGTCCGTCTCAACAGCCAAGACTTGGCGGAAAGGGGTCACATCAGTAAAAAAAGTGGAACAAACTTTGATTGTCTTCACGGTTGCGACGCCATTGTCTACATTCAATTGTTTTTTATTATAATAATCATGTTTTATATGTTGATTTTGTTATGAAAATATATACTTATACATCTATATAATGGGTTTTTATTATATATAATACGCCATTCCATTATTTTTTTAATGGCCCTCAAAAACTTGCGGTCGTCGTGAGATAATAAACATTTTTTCACCGTGTTATAATGGAGTTCTGCCAAGTGAGTGCCAATTCAATCAATTAATAGTCATTTCCTTTCAACTTTTACTACGGTCTATGGTCGACGTTTATCAACACGTCTGAAGTTCGGAATCATTCGGAATCGTTCGGAACTGTTCGGAGCCGTTCGGCGCCGTGACCAACTGTGACTTCTGTAAATTTGACCGTAAGTTGACGCCGGTGAACCAAAAAATGATACACGCACAGTGAACATTGATAATAATTAAGATTTAGAAATACTTGAACAGTTTCCGAAAATGAACGCAGGCGTTTGGTCGCTCGTTGTGCAGATCGGTAAGCAATTGAAAGCGTTCTTACTTCATTATCGTACTATACTTAATAATATGTGATTTTTAGGTTATAACATTGTTATGTCACTTGCATAATTTCTTTTAATTATCAATAAAACATGTGAATAAAATCGTTTATATATATATATATCCCTCGATTTACACGGTAGATAGATCCCTGAGAAAAGCATGTAAGTCAATATTGTATGTTTTTTAATGTAAAACCGTGTAAATCGAAAAGTACACAAAAAACGATTAATTTGGCTGCTACACTCTTTCTAATTGAGCTTTTGTTTTTTTAATCGTTCTTATTGTAGCCTCATTCATGCTATATATTTTAACAATCTACTACTCTTTCTTCGTTTTGTAAACAATTCAAATATGATATAATGATATTGAAATTCCATCAAGCACCTTCAGTCGATATCATAAACTAAATTATAAGAATTTTATTTTGGTTGCTAAGGAAATAACTTTCTTTTTACTTCTTTATCGACATAATAGGGCTACAAATTTGAATTGTTACAACTTTGTACGATTCCACATGTCTGGCATCTTCTGACCCAGTCAGTTCTGTTGCATCCGTGTGATAGAATGCCTGAAGATGCCGAAAGGCAAACCCCGGGTCGTTGGTGACAAAACATGTGGAATCGTACAAAATTGTGACAATTCAAATTTGACAGTAGATTTATGTTTTAATGCAGAAAATTCGTGTAACATTTGTGATTGCAATACATACAATTCTTTTTTAAATGTCATCTTAACGTATTTTGTGACCAACTGTGTAAATAAGCGACGATTTTACCTTGTGGTTGACGTTTTCGCGATAATTAGAGGACATTTCAATTTCCTCTTCTGTTGACAGCGGATTTTTGGAGGTATTTTTCAAAAAAAAAAAAAAAACTCTTGAATATGTAAGCATTTTCGATCGAAAAATGATCACAAATTTTATGTCAATCAACTATCACAAAAAATTCTTAACGAACGAATGAATACATGTCAGTCGCCATTGCTCAATGCATTACAGGGGGCTGTTTCGCTTCCATAATAAACCATTTCCGTGCAATATGTCAGCTTATTGATATAGCCGCCTTTTTAGTTTCATTTACAAATTTATTGCTAGCAGGAAATAAGCTAGGTCATATATATATATAAGCAAACGTTTGTTTAAGCATAGTACTGACGATGGCGTGAGCCAAAATAGCTATCCACTGCATCTTTAAAAAATAATTTTGTAGAACTAAAATACATTGCTATTTTTTCACCGCGTTAAACTAATTTTTAGTGTGTATTTTTATGAGTCAATTTCAACTGTTTGATGTGCGTCAGTTCCGTTGCATCCTTGTGATGGAATGCCTGAGGATGCCAAAAGGCGAAACCCGTACCGTCGGTGGCAAAACGCGTTGGACCATATAAAGTTCCGACAATTCAAATTTGATACTGAAATATCATCAAGCGCCTTCAGTCGATGTCATAAATTAGATTCTTAGTTATTGTCATAATTAGTTCTGTTGCGTCCGTGTGATGGAACGCATGACGATGCCGAAAGGCGAAACCCAGGTCGTTAGTGACAAAACGTGCGGAATCGTACAAAGTAATGGCAATTCAAATCCAATGAAAACACATTTGCTTGGTGCAGTTTCAATATCAAATTCGAATCGTACGTCGGCGTGGCATGACGCCCGAAGATGCCGAAAGGCGAAACCCATACTTCCGTTGACAAATCCTGAGAACCGTGCAAAGTTTCGAAGTATCAAAAATCTTAATGTATGACAAAAATATTCCCTCTTCAATATTTATTACGTAATCTGCGATTATTCATTAGCTGTTAAGATAAAAAATAAATTTAAAAAAATACATTAACAAGACTTAATTAAAATCATTTAAATTTTACATAACGCCTTTTTAATTAACGTTATCAGGTTAAAATTATCATTAAAAAAAAAAAAAAATACTTGACATTCTTTGGCGGCAAAATTGTTGACCAACATTACATAATATAACACGGTAAAAACAATAAGCAAAGTATTTTAGTTGTTAAATGGCTATTTCGGCTCACGCCATCGTCAGAACTATGCTTAAGCGTGCATTTGCTTATCTAACACTTGGATCGATAAGTCCCACTAAGAAAAACACGTTTTTTTGGCCAAATTCGACTTTATTCATCAACATAGTCTCCTTCAAGAGCAACACAATCAGACCAGCGCTTCTCTAACATTTCAATACCTTTCTTGTAGAACGATTTATCTTTGGCCTCGAAATAAGCGTTCGTTTCGGCGATGACTTCCTCGTTGGAGTAGAATCTCTTTCCTTGGAGCATTTTTTTCAGGTCTGCAAACAGGTAGTAGTCGCTGGGGGCCAGATCCGGTGAATATGGTGGGTGTGGAATCAATTCGAAGCCCAATTCATGCAATTTCGCCATTGTAGCGAGCGACTTGTGACACGGCGCATTGTCTTGGTGAAAGAGCACTTTCTTCATTTTCATTTGGAGTTGTTCTCACCGATTTCGTTCTTCAAACGCATCAATTGGACAATGTAACGTTCGCTATTGATGGTCTTACCTTTTTCAAGGTAGTCGATGAACAAAACTCCATGAGCATCCCAAAATACTGAGGCCATAACCTTACCGGTCCACATTTGCGTTTTTGGCCGCTTTGGACGCTTCTCACCGACTGCAGTCCACTCGGCTGACGACCGCTTTGACTCTGGAGTGTAGTGAAGAATCCAGGTTTTGTCCATTGTCACATACCGACGCAAAAAATCCGGTTTGTTTCGGCCGACAGCTTCAAACAGCGCTCAGAATCAACGACACATTGTTGTTTTTGATCCACTGTGAGCAAACGCGGCACCCACTTTGACAACAGCTTCCTCATAGACAAATGTTCATGCAAAATAGTGTACACACTGCCGTATGATATCTTTAAGGTGTCAGCTATCTCACGCAATTTTAATTTACGGTTTTCGAAAACGATTTGGTGGACTTTTTTGATGATTTCCGGGGTAATTGCCTCATTTGGCCGGCCAGAGCGTTCAGCATCTTCAGTGTCTGTACGACCACGTTTAAACTCAGCATACCACCGACAAATGGTTGTTTTTGATGGAGCAGATTCCCTGTAGCACTTTTCAAGCCATTGCTGAGCTTGCACTGTGTTTTTTTTCATCAAAAAACAATGATAAATCAACACACGGAATTGTTTCGAATCCATTATTCTGAGAATATCAAGACGAGAGTCACTTAAATCACTGTAACTCATGGACCAAACATCAGAATGTCATGAAATTTTGACAGGTATCTTTTGAAGGTTGGTACTTATGAAAAATCATACGGAACTTTTGTTGGCAACGCCATCTATGTGTCAGTCCCGGAACTTATTGATCCACGTGTTATATATAGCTGCGTAGACAAGGTACACAATATGTCTTCTCTCCTGCTTTAACGGCCTAGCTTGTTTCTTGCTCGCAATAAATAAGTTAACATATGGCACGGAAATGGTCTATTACGCAAACAAAACAGAGGGTTAAGCAATGCCCATCGACATATATCAGTTTGTTCGTTAAGAATCCTTTGTGATAGCGGTTCCAAAGGGAGTTCCGACGATTGCGTGAGCCGAAATAGCTATCAGCTATGCCTTAAAAGAAATCATTTCGTAGAACTAAAATACACTGCTATTTTTTTCACTTGTTATAATGGAGTTCTACCAAATGAATGCCAATTCAATCAATAAATATTATGTACTACAAAATTAATGAAGCAATTGTTGTTAAGACTTCATATTGACTTGATTCACGGTCAACGTATAACTTAGACCAAAATTTTTGAACAATTTTATGATCAAAACAGTTCAGACAGACGGGTTTATTCAATTATATTTTAAAATAATAATATAAAAATTACTGAAGATGCCGAAAGGCGAAACCCGCGTCGTTAGTGACAAAACATGTGGAATCGGGTACAAAGTTGTAACGATTCAAATTTGATATTGAAATTTCATCAAGCACCGTCAGTCGATATCCGATCGAAATATATTAGTCGCTTACATTTGATTGCATAATTATTGTTTCCAGCTAAGAGCGGGTTCGTTGGCTCGAGGAGACCAGGCCAGGTCCTCTCGGTGACGTCCCGGAGATGTTCGACTACCGGCGAGTCGAAGAAACCGAAGACCGCGGTCGTAATGATCAACATGGGGGGACCGCAGACCACGGATCAAGTCCACGAATATCTGTTGAGGATTATGACCGACAGAGATATGATTCAGCTGCCCGTTCAGAGGTAATGGTGGTCAACGGAAAGCAATATTATTAATTGATTGAATTGGCATTCGCTTGGTAGAACTCCATTACAACACGGTGAAAAAAATAGCAATGTATTTTAGTTCTACAAAATCATTTTCAAAAAATGTAGTTGATAGCTATTTCGGCTCACGTTTCATGATATCAACCGAGGGCGCTTGATGAAATTTCAATGTCATATTCGAATTGCTACAGCTTTGTACAATTCCACATGTTTTGTCAATAACGACCTGGGCTTCGCCTTTTCATCTTCAGTGATTCTACGCACAGTGAACTGTGTCTTATTATTATTAGATTAATTTTATTAAACTGGTTTTAGCTGCAATTTACTACTTAGTTCTGTTGCATCCGTGCGATTGAATGCCGAAAGGCGAAACCCGGGTCGTTAGTGATGAAACGTGTGGAATTGTACAAAGTTGTAACAATTCAAATTTGATATTGAAATTCCATCAAGCGCCTTCAGTAGTCGATATCATAAATTAAAAAAGTTACCTACTGTATGTTGTCGGACATTTTAAATAATAAAAAAAACATTTTATTATCGATTTCGCTCATTGCGAGCATTATCAAACGATAGAATATAATTTACATGCAACTATCGATACAAATTTTGAGTTGAAGGTAGCAGGTGTACAAAACCATGGGTTCAAGAACTAATAAATCAACTTACACTGATTTTTTTTTACCGTATAAGATGCCGAAAGGCGAAACCCGTGTGGTTGGCGACAAAACATGTGAAATCGTGCAGAGTTTCAAAGGCTCAAATTTGATATTCAAATTCCACCGAGCGCCTTGGTTCGATGTCATAAGTTGTGAGAAATCTTCGTTGAAAATCGACGAAATTATTTATCCATTTTATCACCACATGTTTTGTATACCTGAAGATGCCTAAAGGCGAAACCCGTGTCGTAAGCGACGAAACATGTGAAATCGTGCGAAGTTTTAACAATTCAAATATGATATTGAAATTCCACCGAGCACCTTCGATTTTTATTGCCATATATTGTATAATTTCCGTTTAATACAATCACTTTAAAATGTAAAAATTTTTATCAAACCAAAGTCTTAACGTATCAGCAGATCGTTCGGAGTGTTCGATCATTTTCCTTTCAACCGTGTTTTGTTTTGTAGTCATTCAACGTTTGGGATAAACCACAAAATGTCACGTCACTTAAATGGGTTTACGTCATAACTGCCGGAATTAAATAAATGCTGATATGTTAACGAAACTGCGTAATGTCTGATATATTTGAATTTGAATCTTTCAACAGCCGCTTAGGTCCCTGGATTGCCAAGAGACGTACTGAAGAGGTCCAGAAGAAGTACCAGGAGATCGGCGGAGGGTCTCCAATCCTTAAATGGACCCAGAAACAAGGCGCGGCCCTCTGCAAGAGTTTGGACTTGGCCAGCCCGAGCACTGCTCCTCACAAACCTTATGTTCTATTCAGATACGTTCCGCCTATGACCGGAGAAGCGTTAGATTTGGTTGAAAAGTAAGTACGCATTTGAAGTGTGTTCTTTGTAGAACTGTGAAGTAGGAGTGTACTACTTCATCAATTAAACGATCTTGAAAAGTATTTAAAAGAACAATTTACTTTGGATTGTTTGTTGATCTTTTATTTAACCAGTTCGACGCTGCTGTTTTTCATACAAATTAAATATGTCGTTTCTCACGTCAAATTTCACTGTGGCCGCATTATAAACGTCAGCGGTCCTATGGAAATGTCTCTTGGTCGCAATAAATGTGATAAATGTGTGAGTAAAATCGATAAAGAAATTGTTGCTAATTTTTTATATCGACTTGATTCACCGTCAATGTATAACTTCGACTGAAATTTTTGTTATTGAAACAGTCCTTTACTTAAACTCGATTAAATGCTGGATAAGTCAGGTTTATTCAATCAATTTTATAAATTCAGTTGTAATTGGTGGCCGCACATGAGAACCACTGATATAGAGTCATAAATGGAGCAATAAAAAACAATTGGGTAGACTTTTACCGAAGCCAGATGCATGAGGAATGTTTCACAACATTAAAAAACACAAAGAAATGTCCTCGAATGTTGCCGCAATCGTTTTAACAAATATATCCCTAACAGATAACTCGCTCGTAACCGCAATTACCGTGACGTAACGAAGCCACCGATCAAACTCAAATGGACAAGCGCCATTACTGTCACGTTAAATTCTGCAATTGTACGTAAATTGTATATGGAACGTCGAACGTTTATTTTCAGAGAAGGTGCCGAGAACGTGGTCCTCTTCTCGCAGTACCCGCAATATAGTTGCGCCACTTCCGGCTCCAGCTTCAACGCCATCTTTGACCACTACAAATCGAGGTGCGTATATGGTTGAGGAAGAACTTGTTCTACAAAACAAAACATCGCTAATAGACACCTGCACAAATGAAGTCGTATCATTTTTTTGGTCTGTCGATTGAATTGGCATTTACTTGGTAGAACTCCGTTATAGCGCAGTGAAAAAAATAGCAATTTGTTCTTGTTCTACAAGGTTTTGTAGAACTGAAATACATTGCTTTTTAGTGTTTGAACATGCATTTCCTTGGCAGAAACCATTATAGCACGCTGAAAAAATAGCAATTTTTTTTAGTTCTACAAATTTTTTTAGAACTGAAATACATCGCTGTTAAGTGATTGAATTTGCGTTAACTTGATAGAACTTCATTATAGCACGCTGACAAAATAGCAATTTGTTTTAGTTCTACAAAATTTTGTAGAACTGACGTACATGGCTATTAAGTGATTGAACTTGCGTTAACTTAATAGAACACCATTATAGCACGCTGAAAAAATAGCAATTTTTTTTTAGTTCTACAAAATTTTACTTATGTAGAACTGTAAAACAATGCTAATTATTGATTAAATTGGCATTAACTTGGTAGAACTCCATTGTAAAACGGTGAAAAAATATTAATCTCTAATACATTGCTATTCAGTGATTGAATTGCCATTTAATTAGTAGAACTAAAATAACACGGTGAAAAAATAGCAATGTATTTTAGTTCTACAAAATTTAAGTTTTAGTCGTTTATGAAGAATTGCCTGGGTAGCCATATCGGCTACTTTCAATTTATTGATTGAATTGGCATTCACTTGGTAGAACTCCATTATAACACGGTTTATAATGGAGTTCTACCAAGTGAATGCCGATTCAATGAATAGAACTAAAATACATTGCAATTTTTTCATCGTTTTCTAAAGATGTCTCAAAAAAATCTATATATCGACGCAATCTGGTTCCCCATCACAAAGCATTGCGATGTTAATATAATGCCCTGAGAGACACTTAAACTTGCTGTCTGGGTCTATCAAATAAGAGCCTTGTTATAAGTCGCATTTATTGGCGTATTCAAAAAAGTCGTCTAGCTTTACCTCATCGAATGATTTGCCTTCATCTGATGAAGGTTCCAAATATTGTTCACCGGATGTCGCACTTTCTCCAATATTGCTTTCATCAGGACTGCCTCCCTTCTCCGTATCAAATTGCAGATAAATGTTTTCGCCTTTATATCATCATTGTCACACGGATGCAACAGAACTGACGAAAAATACAACAGTTTTAGCATCGTACATATACCAAAGTTATTAATTACATTAACGCTTTCCCCAAGGCAAGCAGTAAATTCTAGCTAAAACAAATTGAATAATAGTAATCTAATAATAATTAACACAATTGCCTATTGTGATAATTTTCATCCGTCCGATGATTTAGAGTCAAGGCTATCATATAACCAAAAGCAGAATTTCGAAAGAGCAACTCTACTGGTGAACTTTGAGAGAATGTTAGGTTAGGTCCACGCTTATAGCGTTAAACGCTCATCCGTTTTTCCAGGGCCGTTCCGAAAGGCGTGAAGTTCAGCGTGATCGACAGATGGGCCAGCCACCCGATGCTGGCTGCCGTGGTGGCCGAGAGAATCAAAGAGCAGCTCGCCAAGTTTCCAGAGAGTAAAAGGGATGAAGTCATCATCATGTACAGCGCCCACAGCCTGCCGCTGAAGGTATCCTCGTGTTGCACCGATTGTTACGTGCTGATAATCTTGATGGCCTCCAGGTTCTAGCTGTAGGAATCAGAGTCGAAGCCGTGAAGAATGAGCAACTCTGATTACTTCTGATATCACTCAATTTTTTAGAACATTTATAAAGCAGAAAGTACACTTCACTTGGTAGAACTCCATTATTACACGGTGAAAAAATAACAATGTATTTTAGTTCTACAAATTTTTTTTTTGATAAGATACAATTGATAGCTATTTCGGCTTGTGCCATTGTCAGAACTATGTTTAAACGAACATTTGGTTATCTATATTTAGCTGTGTAGAAAAGGCACACAATACATCTTCTCTCCTGTTTTAACGACCTAGCTTATTTCGTGCTAGCAATAAAACTAAATAAATTTTGAAACTGTAAATGAAGCTAAACAGGTGGCAATTTCAATAAGCTTACATATTGCGCGGAAATGGTTTATTATGGAAACGAAATAGCCCCCTGTAGTGGGTTAAGCAATGGTGATCGACATATATTAGTATGTTCGTTAAGAATCCTTTGTGATAGTTGATATTTATTGATTTCCATCTGTTCTAAAGCCATCATCCTGCGGCCTTTATTACAAAGATGTTTTATTAGAATAATTGTATGATATCGATTGAAGGTGCCTGATGGAATTTCAATATCAAATTTGAATTGTTACAGCTTTGTAAGATTCCACATGTTTTGTCGTGAACGACCCCGGTTTCGCCTTTCGGCATCTTCAGGCATTCTATCACACGGATACAACAGAACTGACTGTTGCATCCGTGTGTTAGCCTGAAGATGCCGAAAGGCGAACCCCCAGGTTGTTAGTGACAAAATATGTGAATTTATGATATCGACTGAAGGTGCTTGATGGAATTTCAATATCAAATTTGAATTGTTGTAATTTTGTACGATTCCATATGTTTTGTCGCAAACTACCTGGGTTTCGCCCTTCGGCATCTTCAGGTATTCCATCACACGGATGCAACAGAGCTGATATATGAATAGGTCAGTTCATGTTTTATTAGGTTTTGATCCGGTCTTATATCTTCTAAAATATTGTTTGCTCGATCGTTACAGGCTGTCAGCAGAGGAGACAATTACCCAGGCGAGGTAGCCTCGTCTGTGCATGCAACAGTCGCCAAGTTGAGGAGTATGGGCATCGATAATCCTTACCAGCTGGTGTGGCAGTCCAAGGTCGGGCCTCTTCCCTGGCTAGAACCCTACACGGACGACGCCATCAAGGTAAAATACCGTTAAACTTGTCCTTTTTTCTGTATAAAGTCATAAATAGAGCAATAAAAAATAATTAGGTTGATTTTTACCGAAGCCAGATGCATTCGGAATGTTTCACAGCATTAAAAAACACAAAGTAATGTCCTCCTATGTTGCCGCAATCGATTTAACAAATATATCCCTAACGAATAACTCACTCGTAATCGCCATTACCGTGACGTAACGAAGCCACCAATCAAACTCAAATGAACAAGCGCCATTACTGTCACGGAATGTCACATTGCGATGCCGCGAGATTGGCCCAAAGTTTGGTGCGTAGTTTCAAACTGATTTGTTACACTGGCGGAGATCGCGATAAATTTAAACGGTTCGAAAAATCGATGTTTTAAACAATTGCACCTGATACTTTCGACGAGCGTACAGAGGTGGCCGTAGCAGGACAAATTAGGCGATATTTTGAAACCAAAATCAGTCGTATACGCAAAAGATTGCCTGTATTACCGGCGTTTAAAAGCTCGCGTCTCATACCTTGAGACGTTTGCGCGGAAAGGATTATTTCTCACCAATACAATACAATACAAATTGTATACAAGGGATCCTAGCTGTTAATTGTATGTCGGTTCTGTTGCATCCGTGTGATAGAATGCTTGAAGATGCCGAAAGGCAAAACCCGGGTCATTTGTGACAAACATGTGGAATCGTATAAAGCTTCAAAAATTAAAATTTAAAAAGAATTCGTTTAAAGTTTACTAGTGGTCTATAGCACAGTTTCTCAACCGGCGATCCGCGATTTGATATTATTTCGATAAACAAACTATGCTCTATAGTAATTTTTAGAAAGGCTGATGTAAGTTCAATGAGATAGATCAAAACCGATTGATTTAGAATAACTGTAGGTAGAAGTGGGTTGCATTTCTTGAACGCATTTGTCGACATTTTTTTCAGTATCTTGTCTAATTTAACCATTACGGCTGAAAAAAATCATTATGCTCGGCATAAAGGCGTCGAGCATTGCTGACAGGGTACTGTTTTCACACTTAAAACTGGGTGTATTATCAAATATCAGTTTTATCAACACCGATTCATTTTCCGTCTCCTCGATTAAATTCCTCGGCTGATGCATTATACCTGTCTGTTTCAGGGCTACGTGAAGCAAGGACGCAAGAACTTCATCTTGGTACCGATTGCCTTCGTCAACGAGCACATCGAAACCCTGCACGAGATGGACATAGAATATTGTCATGACCTTGGCAAAGAGGTGATAAATTTTTGAAGAATATAAGTCTCCGAATAAAGTTTATATCAACGGGAATTGTTCTACGAAAACTGCTCAATAGTCGATCGCTCAACAACTTTTATCAAAGGTAGTAATGAAAGATGGGGTTAGCCCTTTCCATATAGAGTTATAAATAGAGCAATAAAAAGTCCTTGCCTAATCCCTACTACTTAATACATAAAAGAAGAGTTGAACAATTGAATGACAAGCAGTCCTCGTAGAAAAATTCCTGTTACAATACTCTCGTTCAGAGACATATGCTCCACATGGATTAAATAATCATTTGCAATGTTCATCGAATTTTACACTCGTGTCTTTGAACACAATTTCTATCCAGGAATACAATATTCATCATCGTCTCGATTGGGTTGGCATTCAGTAGGTAAAACTCCGTTATATAATATATAATGGTCCTGATTATTATTTAAAATACCATGCCTTTCCGCCAAGAAGTGACAGTTAGCACCTTAAAAGCAATAGCATACTTACAATGCAACATTATCAAGAGTGGCATAATTCTCATTTTGGACTCGTATAAGCCGAAAGAAATATATACCGGCACAGGTACATTTCTCCGCGAGCTTTCAATCTATGAGAGGATACAATTTTTTCATTGATTAAATTGGCATTTACTTGGAAGAGCTCCATTATAACACGGTGAAAAAATAGCAATGTATTTTAGTTCTACGATCTTTAGTCGAGTTTTATGATCTATAGTCGATAGCTATTTCCTCTCACGCCATCGTCAGAACTACTTGCTTATCTATATATAGCTGTATAGAAAAGGTACACAATACATCTTCTCTTCTGTTTTAACAATTTTTTATGATTGAATTGGCATTCACTTGGTAGAACTCCATTAAAACACGGTGAAAAAATAGCGATGTATATTTTAGTTTTAGAACTTCTTTTAGAACTGTAGTCTTGACGATGGCGTGTGCCGAAACAGCTATCGACTATATCTCGTAAAAAATTTGTATAACTATAATACATCGTTGTTGCGGTTTTTTTTCTTTTTCAGCTTGGCGTTGAACAAATCGAGAGGGCTTCGGCGCCCAACGATCATCCGCTGTTCATCGAAGCCATGACCGATATCGTGACGAAGCATTTATCCTCGGGGAAGAGACTTGGATCCCAATTCACGAACAGGTTATTCTATTGAATTTGAATTGTCACAACTTTGTACGATTCCATGTGTTTTGTCACTAACGACCAGTTCTGTTGCATCCGTGTGATAGGAGCCCGAAGACTTCGAAAGGCGAGACCCAGGTCGTTAGCGACAAAACATGTGGAACCACTGCTCCGATTTTTATCTCCTGTTTATGATTCTTACAAAAGCATTTCTTCTTCCAGGTGTCCTCACTGCGTCAACCAACGGTGCGTCCAAACGAAGAAGTGGTTCAAAGAACTTTGCAGCTCGTAGAGAAAAAGAAATGTTATATTAATCAAAAAATACATTCAAATTAGGTTTATCGTGCAACTATGTTATACAAGTACAGTGATCCTTAACCATTTTGTTGTTGCGGTGTTATCGATGCCCATTACTACACCACTGTTCGCAAACGGCATGCCGAAACTAATTAACACGTACAAATACATGTTTTACAGCTATTTCGGCTCACACCAGCTGAATAACTGAGCTACAATCAGTTCTCGTGGAAAAACCTCTGTTGAATTATACCGAGTATATTTCTTCCTTTTATTGATCGAATTGGCATTTACTTGGTAGAACTCCATTGTAACACGGTGAAGAAATGGCAATGTATTTTATAATAGTTTTACAATATTTTTTTGTAAGATGCAATTGATAGCTATTTCGGCTCACGCCATCATCAGAACTATGCTTAAATGAACATTTGCTTATCTATATATAGCTGTGCAGAAAAGGTACACAAAACATCTTATCTTCTGTTTTAACGATCTAGCTTATATCGTGCTAGCAAAAAAACTAAATTTAAATTTAAATTAAATACTGGCCGGAAACGATTTATTACAGAAATGCATACCTAAACTAATTATTCGCATATATATATATTATATCACAAGTTTTTTTCTATGATTAATGTAAACGTCGCAATTTAGGGTTGGATCATGTTTTTCGTTGACCATATCTGCTCCATATGTGTAGCATATCTATCTGCTTTAAACACCTAATATCTATAGAACGTTGAAAATTAAAATGTTACACAGAACTAGCCATCGAGATCGTGTGATTTGACACCTTTAGACTTATTCGTTAGGGGCTATTTTAGATTGCAAGTATTAGTGAATAAACCACTAACAATTGACACCCTCAAAGTCAACATAACAAAACGCTATCCAACAGACTCATGCGACAAAATTCATTGGAAATTTGACGTCATTTAAACTGCATTCGGAAACACTGGAACCTTATGGTTATGAATCACTGTACTGAAACAAATATTTATAAGCATTGTTTATTTTCATGATATCGACTGAAGGTGCTTGATGGAATTTCGATATCAAATCTGAATCGTTTAAAATTTGTGCGATTCCACGTGTTTTCTCACTAACGGCACAGGTACAGGTTTCGACTTTCGGCATCTTCGAGCATTTCACAGAACTCTGTCAATTCTGCACCGTCGGAACTTTGAAACCCGGGTCGTAAGTGACATCGCACGCGGAATCGTACAAAGTTTCAACGATTCAAATCTGTAAAACCCTTTCATAAATGACTCTATAACACTTATGACAGGACATTGTGTGTTAGCTATTATTGAATTTATTTTAGCTGACATCTAGTTCTTGCCTCGGGGTCTGTGTTTTTGCTTTAATTAACTCTTTTGGTATACAAACGATGCTAACTGTTTATTGCGTGTCGGTTATATTGCATCCGTGCGATAGGATGCCCGAAGACGCCGAAAGGCGAAACCCGGGCCGTTGGTTGCAAAGCATGCGGAATCGTACAAATTTGTAACAATTCAAATTTGATATTGAGATTCCGTCAAGCACCTTCACTCGTTATCATAAATTTGTGTTGTGTTTTTTTTTCTTTAAATACGATTTATATTTCTGAGCAATAATTATCAACCTTATGGATTGAATTGGCATTCACTTGGTAGAACTCCATTATAACACGGTGAAAAAATAGCAATGGCAAATAAATTTTGTAGAACTAAAATACATTGCTATTTTTTCACCGTGTTAATTATCAACCTGATTTAATTTGCTGTCTCAACAATCAATTTTATACTTTATGATTGGTTTCGCTCATTGCGAGCATTATCAAACGATACAACACAATCTACAACTAGCAAGTTCATTTGTACAAGAATTTTGAGTCAAAAGTGGCAGGTGTACAAAACCACGGGCTCAAAAACTGAGGAAACAATTTTGCTACTTCTCCTAATCAGTTCATTTATGGATTATTGATTTAAGTCAATTTTGTTTGTTTGTGGGAAATTAATTAGTACTACCTTTAACCAACAAAAAATTTTCTGTAAATATACTTACTTGCAAATTGTATTGTATCAGTTGATAATACTCGCGATGAACGAAACCGGTTGTGATCGTAAAATATACTGTGGAAATTAGTGTTATGTATCAAGAAGTGACAGTTAACACATTGAAAGTTGCCAAGGTGTCAATCCAACAGTCAGTGAGGGAAGCGGGTAAAAAATTGGGACTATATCGGAAATAAAAATTCTATTATTAAACAAATGTATGTTGATTTATAAATGTCACGAACCAGAGTTTTGGAACCCTTCGAGCAGTGGTGGTACAACCTAATTGAAGGGAGCGGTAATTTATCCGTCTTCTAATTGTAAAGGTGAAATAATTCATGACATCGACTGAAGGTGCTTGATGGGATTTCAATATCGAATTTGAACTGTTACAATTCTGTACGATTCCACGCGTTCTGTCGCCAACGACCCGGGTCTCGCCTTTCGGCATCTTCGGGCATTCTGTCACGCGGACGCAACGGAACTGACGTAAAATAAACATTCAGCATCATCTATATGCCATAATAATACTAAATAGCTTTGGTATATATATATATACGATGCTAACTGTTTATTTTACGTCAGTTCTGCTGCATCCGCGTGATAGAATGCCTGAGGATGCCGAAATGCGAAACCCGGGTCGTTAGTGACAGAACGCGTGGAATCGGAAGTCGTAACATTTGAAATTAACATAAGGATAAAACACTCCTAAGTTTGATAATAAAAACACTATAATTAAATTTTTGTTGTTTATTTTCACCAAACCTTTTATAATGCATGAATTGAATTGGGATTTACTTGGTAAAACTCCATTATAACACGATGGGAAAAACAGCAACGTATTTTAGCACTACAATATTGAATAAGGTGTATACAGTTGAAACTGTTTTCTAGTAAATTATATTTGAATCCTTGAAACTTTGTATGATTCCACCTGGGTTTCGCCTTTCGGCGTCTTCGGCCACTGTCATGCGGACACGACAGAACCGACAGTTAGTCCTGTGAAACGTCTGTCGCATCCGTGCGATAGAATGCCCGGAGATTTCGAAAGGCGAAACTCGGTTGTCGGTGCCGAGACAGGTGGTATCGCACAAAGTTCCAGCAATTCAAATTTGATATTGAAATTTCATCAAGCACCATCGGCCGATATCATAAACCATATCTACCGGTAGTTCTGAAGAAGGCGTATGCCGAAATAGTTATCAACTATATACGACGCTTGATGGAATTTCAATATCAAATCTGAATTGTTGCAACTTCGTGTGGTTGACAGTTCTGTTGCGTCCGTGTGATAGAATGCCTGAAGATACCGAAAGGCGGTTTCCAGGTTAATAATGTCAAAACATGTGGAATTGTACAATGTTTCAACAATTCAAATTTGATATACGTTAGAATTTTTGTAGTGTAGAACTAAAATACGTTGCTGTATTTTCAACATAACAGTTGATGTTCAAATGCCAGTAATTACTGTTGTATAACTATATATCTGTTAAACTCCGGGTCGTACAAAACCTGCGACGATTCTATAATGTTTATTTTATTGCGTTCTTCGATAACGTTCTTGAACATAACTTTAGACGTTTTCAACACCATTTTTCTGCGTGCGGCTTCATTAGACGTTATCCTCTGGATTATCAACCGCGTCTTAGCTTTTTTAGCCGACGCCTTACTGTTTTTCTTCTTAGCGACTTTCACACCATCCTGCGGCGTTACTTTCGTCAGACTACAGATGGCTCTGACGATTCTACCGTCGTTCGGACCGTTATTATTCATAGCATGGTACGTTTTTAATTTAAAATCTTTATTGACAACGTGAATATTTTCTTGCTTTTTGATCGTCACCGTGTTACGTTGAGGCGGTAAAACCTTCGGTCGATTCAACACGGGTCCTTTGATAGGCTGCAAACGGCCCAACCGGAATATTTTATTTCCGACATTACAATCTGTACTTTTTAACGTGTTCGCAAAACAATTTTTCCGTATATTAAACGCGTCATATTCATCGTCCGAATCGTACGGCAATTGCGTAACTTTCAACACGTTCGGATCGTACGTTAGCAGACGTTTCAGCGGCGATTCTGTTGTTCGTTTACGGTTCACCGAATCGCTTCCATCGAACTCGATTTGAATTCTCGCACCGTCCGCAGACGAGAGTTTCACTCCGGACAAAAGTATTCCGCCATCGAGAGCGCCCGATTTCAACAAACTCGCCATCTCGGAGTTGAAGATTTGCAATTTTCCACTGCTGTTAGATTCCACAGGCGTTAAATTATTCGATTTTTTTATCGCTTCATGAACCATACGAATCAACTGTGTTTTTTGCTTACTAACAACATTCGTATGATCTTTCTTATAGTGCATCTGATACTTTAAAATAGACGTAAACCTTTCCCCACACTCGCAAACCTTCGGATGTTTCTCCGAATACTTCTTAAAAACCTTATTCCGAGTTGTTTTGTTTTGTATAACTAAACTCATTTCAATTTTTTTACCAGTAGCTACACTATCTGTCGAATTTTTTTGTCTATTCTTTTTAAAATTGTCTATAGCGGCATCGTTAATTTTTTCCAAACGAACTGAAAGTTCTTTCAATTTGAATTTGGAACGCAATTTAGCGTAGTAATTATTTTGTAAGTCCCTCGTCCGTTTCGTAAGCCGTTTTTTCGGTTGAGTTATTTTTTTTACGGTTCGCAACGGATCCAACAAAAGTTTAAAGCTGTCGATAGGACTGTCGTCAGTCATATTCCGTTTCAATGTTTCGTTTTTCGTACACAAAGGATCCAACGAAATCTTCGCTGCCTCTATCAAACGTCTCTTCAGAGCGGCTCTGTCTTCATCGTTCATGATTCGATTGTGACACGTCTGTCTATGGCGAACGAGGACATCTCTCGAGTCAAATTTCAACCCACAAGAACAAAGATTCGAATCGTTGATAAAATGCTGTTGAACATGTCGATGGAATCTGACTTCATTAAAATTCCCACGCGAGCAAAGGTGACAGATGTATTTTTTCGTCTCTACAACATTTCTGGCGCGTTCATTGTTCTTTTGTTTTTGCAAATCAGCGAGAGACTTCCGCTTTTTCTTCTTCTTCTTGCTTGATTGATTTTCGATTCCTAATGCATCAATCGAGGATTCTTTGATCAAATCTTCGGTGCTAACTTCCCCAACGGATTTGCATTGTTCGTCGCTGATTTCCATATCGTTGACAAACACTTCGCTGGACATATTATCTCGAACTTAATTCCTCTAATAATATTACGAAAAACAAAAAAATATATATTTTTGACATAAACTCATGTCATCAACATATTAACACGTAAAACATTAAATCATACAATAATAAATTCAAAAGTCAACGCCATTAAACATATTTTCAAACGAAATGTGAAATATTCACAAATATAAAAAAATTTAGCACATAACACTTTAAATGCGTGTCTCTCATCTGTCAAAAACAGTATGTACCGCCATATAGTAAACTTATGTATAGTGTTGCCATAGCTTACTATGACTGACAAAATTTTTTCCCTTATTATCACTAACAGAGTAAAATCGCAGGCTTGCAAAAATTTTGAAACATATTTAAGAAATATTATTTCTAATTTATAATGTTCAACTTTGTACGACTCCACATGTTTTGCCGCTAACGACCTGGGGTTCGCCTTTTGGCATCTTCATGCTAACTCACGGATGCAACAGAACTAACTAAGTCAGCCAGTATAACTTCCTGTAAATTGTTTCTTAGTTTATTGACTGAATCGGCATTTACTTGGTAAAAAAATGGCAATGTGTTGTATTTCTACAATTTTTTTTATGATATATAGTTGATAACTATTTCAGCTCACGCCGTCGTCAGAGCTATTAACTGTAACCCACGGTTTTGCATACCCACTACCTCGAATTCATTTTTTATGTATTAATAGAGTTGCTTGTGAATTTGTATTCTATCAGTTGATAATACGCGCAATAAGCGACACCGGTCCTGACAATCCATCCTTTCCATCAAGAAGTGACTGTTAACACTCTAAAACTGACAAACATATATTTTATAACACATAGCCTTATCGTCTTAGGATTTAAATATCATATTTGAGTTATTGAAGTTTTACACGTCAATTATTTTGCATCCGTGTGACATAATGCCTGATGGTAATGAAAGGTGAAATAGCGAAAAATGTGTGGAATCGTACAGATTCTTAACAATTTTAATTTGATATAATCTTTTGTTTATATCAATAAAAAAAAAAAATCATATACGAAATTAATTTTTCACTATGGCATCATTAATTTTATTTATCTACCTGGCAACAAAAACATTATCATATGTCTATTGGGTTATCAAATTGTTGTGACGATTCGTTTTATTCTCTTCGTTAATTAATTTAACAATACACGGCAAACTTTTACGGCCTTTGTATACACGAAATTGTCGTTTTACGGTAAGCATAATTTACATTATGACATTCGATTTGGTCCACTAATTGCCTTGCTTGACATTCCCAATCATTTAATTGTTTTCATTTAGCTAATTATCCATATTTAAATATATTTTATCTTGTTTCCATTACGCTAAAATATATATTTTTTATCTAATTGTATGTATTCAGCAAGTAAAATACGTTTCGTTTATAGATATAACTGTATACTTACGTTTGATTGTTTTTACAGACAAACCCAGGCGGAGTAATTAGCGATTATTTTTCACAGTTCGTTGATTTTTGTGTCTGTCTTTACTTCAAACGGTAAACGATTCCGTGTTTAGTCATTAGGAAACCGTGTTTTTTTTTATGTTCGTTTATAATTATGTGTTATGAATTAACCCTTCAGGTACCGATGCGTTTTTCTAAGTATAACATACAATTATTTAAAAAAAATTAAATCAAGTTTGAATTGTTACAACTTTGTACGATATATCCACATATTTGTCACTAACGAACCGGGTTTTTCTTTTCGGCATCTTCGGGCATTCTATCACACGGATGCAACAGAACTGATGTTTAAATTCCATCAAGTACCTTCAGTCGATATCATAAATTAACCGTGCTGTGAGCAGTGAGTTTTATGAACTGACTCAGTTCTGTTGCATCAGTGTGATGGAATGCCTGAAGATGCTGAAAGGCGAAACCCGGGTCGTCAGTGACAAAACATGTGGAATCGTACAAAGTCGTAACAGCTATAATTATGTGTTATTAATTAACACATTAAGGACCAATATGTTTTTCTAAATATAACATACAATTATTTGAAAAATTATAAATCAAGTTTGAATTGTTACAACTTTGTACGATTCCACATTTTTGGTAATGGTGACACTGGTTTCGTCTTACGGCATCTTCAGGCATTCTATCACACGGACGAGACGGAAGTGAGTCATGTAGAACTAAAATAAATTGTTATTTTTTCACCGTGTTATACTGGAGTTCTACCAAGTAAATGCATGTCCAATCGATAACGTGTGACATATGTTTATTTTGTTGCAGATGAAGGACAGTTTTCCTTGCGATTAAACGCGATCATCGATTCCGCTCAGTGAAAGAATATATTCAAAATGGACATAGACAAAATAAATATTACTCCTGCTGTGAACAAAGTCGCCGCTGTGGACAGTGTCGAGTTGGACACAACCGAAAGCGTAAATATGGCGACACTGGGATCTGTGGACGCACCAAAGTCCGCCGTCTTTGATTCGACATTCTCAACGGCCGTTGGCGCCACTAATAACGTTACAGAAAATTTAGACGTTCTGAATTCAAACGTGTCTTCCGTAAATACTTTAAGCGTTTCTTCCAGAAATGATAATCGTAATGTAACGCTCGACAATTCTGCCAATTCACACGACACAATCAACAATAATTCAGAAGTAACAAAACGAGAGAATGTTAAATCGGAAAATTCTGTTGATATTTTAAAACAAATGAGATCGACAAGTGTTCAAGTCGTTCCCAATTCAAATGTTCAAACTGTTCCGAATTTAAATATTCGAGCGGTTCCAAGTTCGAATATTCAAATCGTCCCGAATTTAAATATACAAACTGGTCCGAATTCAAATTCGCAACGCTCGAGTGTAAGTTTGAATACCGTACAACCTACGAGGAATTCTTCGCAGCAATTGATACGGAATCCATCACAGATTCCGATTATCGGATACGAAGTCATGGAAGAAAGGGCGAGGTTCACGATCTATAAGCTGCGTGTCGACGATCCTCGTACTGCATTATCTTGGCTTGTTTTCAGACGTTATACGGACTTCGTCCGCCTTCATTCAAAGTTAAAATCACGGAGAAACATACTGTTTCCTCTGCCGGAAAAACGTCTCTTTAAGGATAACTTCGATCCGGTGTTTTTGGATAACCGTGCCCGCGGTCTGCAAGTATTTGTCAACGCCGTAATGAAAGCACTTCCAGACGACCCGTGCGTCAGGGATTTCTTCTGCTTAGACGAGCCTCCGCCCGCCGTTGGTGACTCGGAACCTGAAGCGCAGGCACTTTTCGGCGCTCTCGAAGACACTGTCGGCGCTCTACGTGATCAGATACGGCAGAAAGAGGAAGCGCTTGAATATCTTCGACGGAAGGTGTTCTATCTGGAAGAACGTTCGAGGAACTGTACCGTCTGCAATCCAACAGTCGGCAGTCCTGATTCCTCTGGCTCTAGTAACGTAAGTTAACGTGTTATACACAACCAAATTGCTTATAAATTCTTTTTTATTATTAACTTCAGTTTGCAACGTGGAGATACCAAAAGTTTTGATGTCTTCTTTGAAAGAGATAATTTTAAACAACGCATTTTGACCAAAATCTCAATACACTTTGATTTTAAATTTAAATTATTCGTTAACGCATTATTTGACTAATTTGAATTGTTACAACTTTGTACGATTTCACATGTTTTTTCACTAACGATGCGGGTTTCGCCTTTCGGCATCTTCAGGCATTCCATCGCACAGCTGCAACAGAACTGATATAAAATAAACCGTCTATATACCAATGTTATTATTTACCGGAAGACACTTACACCAAGGCAAGCGGTAAATTGCAGCTAAAGCAAATCTAATAACAATCAACACAATTCAAATGCGATATTTTTCTTTAACTTTCTTGTTAATGAGTCATTCTTGAAAGGGCTTTACAACAAATATTTGACAACATTATCAGTTGATAATGCTACCCATGAGCGAAACCAGTACTGATCACAAAATACGCCGTGGAAATGTGTTTTTATTATTAAAAAAAAAAAAACGTCAGTTCTGTTGCATCCGTGCGATAGATTGCCCGAAGATGCCGAGAGGTAAAATCATGCCAGTAATAAGTGCGTCAAAATAAAATTTAAAAGTCTCACAAGGAATGACGTGAAATCCATTTTCCCCTGGTGTTAACTTGTTAATAAAATAATATTCACATGGTTTGTTGATCATAATGAACGTAAATGGTTTTATTAAATAAAAATGTTAAAACAAAATATTATGTACGTAAACGATACGTTAAAGATCATTGATTTCCTAATCAAGACGTAAAAATGCACGTCCAAAAAACGACAGATCAAAATTGTATCTCCGAAAGATTGACAAAACAAATTGATATTGCGTTGAAGCCGATTAGAGTGAGATAAAATACATAAAGACGTCTCTCTCTTGTTGGTTTTTATATACACCCAGAAGGGACTTATCAACTGGCCTTATTGTGTTTATTATTTGTGAAAAATGAATCTATGAATAATTTAATCTGATAATGACTGCATAGGAAAAAAATTGTATCGAAATCGATTAGATAAAGATAAAACATGTATTTACAACTCCCTCGTTGAGTCACATGTTCAATGTTAGTTAAAAAAATTAACTAATTGTAAGTATGCACTGATTGTAAGAATGTATTTTTAATGTTATTTATACCGTTTACCGTAAGCAACGTTTTTGTATGTAAATTATACCAGATTGCTAAGCAAAAAAGGCGAATTAAAGTGTGTGTATTGTATGTCTAAAATTATGTCTTGTATTTTGTTCCCCGGCGTTGCTTGAATGTCACATCAGTCTTTTGTATTTAAGGTAATTCCATGTAAAGTCAGTTATCCCTTTTTCGCTTAGAACCACAGTACGGGCTGTCAATATTGTATAAAACGTTTTTGTTTATTAAACACTTATTGTTTTTTGGCGTCTCAAAGATATTTGGCGCATTGGCCATTGGAGGTGCTTGGTGGAATTTCAATATCAAACGTGAATTGTTACAACTTTGTACGATTCCACACGTTTTGTCAGCCACTAACGACCCGGGTTTCGCCTTTCGGCATCTTCGGGCACTCTATCACACCGATGCAACATGACTGACAAAACGTGTGGAATCGTACAAAGTTGTAACAATTCACGTTTGATATTGAAATTCCATCGAGCGCCTTCAGTCGATGCCATAAATTGTATCGAAATATTTTTGACGTTATTAAAAACGTGTTCAAACGTGTTAAATATTAAAAAAAACCTTCCGCTATCACAACGTTAAACTACTGTTGAGTCAATTAACTCGATCAAGAGTCCATTTGATGCCCTCGTGTAGAGGATATGGTTTATGTGTCTGTCTTACTAAAATTATTATGAAAACGCTGTGAATTTTTTATTGATTCTTTCAGTGGTTGTGAACCTTGTTGTGGCAGTGTCTTATATATAAATAAATGAAATCCAAATTTCTCTCTGGGGTTATTAATAATGGATAATTAAAAAAAAAATTATTGTATAATAAAATTTTTATATTGATTGGATTATAATATGTGAATCATTGGTTGTCTCGCTCTGTCTTATACTGACAAAGCTGTGTTAGAGGAGATAAGGAAATGAATCGAAATGAATCGAAATGATTCAAATATTTTAAAGACTGCTTCGTTCAAATAATACAATCGATTCAATGTGTTAACTGTCGCTTCTTGATGAAAAGGTAAAATATTTTATATACGATAATATAAACACATTTTTTTAGTACGTATTTCTGCATTATATCTTACGATCAGGACCGGTTTCGCTCATCGAGAGCATTATATATAATTTATGATATGGAGCCGAAGGTGCTCGACGGAATTTCAATATCATATTTGATTTATTACATCTTTGTACGATTCCACATGCTTTGTCGCTAACGACCCGGGTTCCGCCTTTCAGAATCTTCGGGCGTTCTATCGCAGGGATGCAACAGAGCTGACAAGTCACATGTTTTGTTACTATCGACCCGGATTTCGATTTTCGGCATCTTATGGTATTCTACCACACGGATGTGTTCTGTCGCATCCGTGCCGTAGACGAGGTACGGTTTCGCCTTTCAGCATCTTCGAGGCATTCCATCACACTGACGCAATAGAACTGAGTCAGTTCAAAAAACTCACTCCTCACAGCACGGTTAATTTACGATATCGACTGAAGGTACTTGATGAAATTTCCACATCAGTTCTGTTGCATCCGTGTGATAGAATGCCCGAAGATGCCGAAAGGCGAAACCCGGATCGTTAGTGACTGACAAAACATGTGGAATCGTACAAAGTTGTAACAATTCACATTTGGCATTGAAATTCCATCGAGCACCTTCAGTCGATATCGTAAATCATAATACTAAACGATCGTCCAGTTTGACCAATTCTGATTATAAAATATATCGTAGTAATTAGTACAATAAAAAATGTGCTTTTATTGCTTAAAATATCCTACCTTTCCACCAAGAAGTGACAGTTAACAACTTATTGGTAATATAATCGATTCGTTGAGAGTTTATCTAGATTTTTACCTCAATTACCATTCCATTGGTCGAAGCAATGCTTGAATTTGAATCGAGTTCGATTTGTTCGAGTGAACCGTTAAATTTACTTTGTTTCTACGATGAACTGTGGTCGCCATTTTGTGGCATTCGGGAAGACAATAATAATTCAATAAATTGTATTTTTGTATAATAAATTGATCATTTTTATAATGTTAAAATTTTGTAAGCCAATTTACCAAAAATGCCTTTTTTATGTAATAAAAAATAAGTCCTAAGTTAAATTTAAGTAGACTATAAGAACGCAATTCTGTTTTTGCTGTTACGTATTATTATACAAATGTAAAAACGAGATGAATGTTTGAAAAAAAAGAGGTTTCTTATAACGCATTTCGGCAGTGCCCCCATATAGTGTTATTTTTCTACAAAGCCGTAATTGTCAGTCTTTTTTTAAAAAAAATTTTTTGCTGATTACGGCCCATTTACAAAATTCAATTGAATGAACCTGACCTAACCTAACCTCAAATTTTGTACTAGCTGGTGCCTAGTTGACTGCATATTTACTGAACTGTCTCTAGACCAGCGGTTCCTATGTGAAATTTCACTGAATGATATTTGGCAATATACAGTTGTAGGTAAAATCGACGAAATTAACAAAGCATTTGTTGTTAATTCATTATGTTGACTTGATTCATGGTCAACGTATAACTGCGTTCAAAATTTTTGGACAGTTTTAATAACCACTGTTCTAGACTGTTTCATTTTTGGTAATGAAATCGTATCGTTGTTTTATATTGACAAACGCATGCCCTGACTCAATATTCTAATAAAATATACGTCCTTTTAATTTATGGTATCGTGATAATTATGATAAATAATATATATTTAATTTAATTTTAATTATTGAAACTTTGTACGTACTTTGCACATGTTTTGTCACTGCCGACTTACCCGGGTCTCATTTTTCGACATCTTCAGGCAATCTATCTATTCGATCGTCTGTTATGTCACGTTCATATGACAGAATGCCTGAGAGAATCCAAAAGCAATACGCTGAACGTCAATGACAGCATGTGGAATCGTACAAATTTTAATAATTCAAATTTGATATACTTATAAATCTAAAAACCTTTAAATGCTTTTCTATATTCTGTTTTAAATGATATGTCGTTTTTATTTATTTTTGAGTGAAAAAAACCTCCTTCATACAATCAATACTTCAATTAAGATGTTCTAACTGTGTTTAAATTTGCTCAAATTTTTGATAAAAAAGGTTTCCGTTTTTATTCATAACCTTACAAATAATCAGGTCAGTATTTCTAGACATTGAACGCAAACCTTTTTACATGAAAAAATATTATATATAAACAATAATAAGTAAGACGAGTTATTTAAAAAAAAATGTAGAAAATTTGGACCAAACGCACTCAGGAGAGACGTCCCACTTCTGCCTGTTATTAGGCCGATCGGCTCTGACCATTTCGCTTTGCGTGATATGGACCTCCTGTTGACTGCAAACAAATCGTCAACAAATATTCAAAACGCATAAATGTGTTATTTTTAAAAAGATTTATCGCAAAATTGATGAATGTGTTAAATTATACGAAATATACGGTTTTGAGGTCGTTGATCTGCCTCATAGGTTGTTTTTACGATTCCACATGTTTTGTCACTAACGATGCAGATTTCACCTTTTGGCATCGTCAGGCATTCTATCAAACGAATGCAACAGAACTAACAAAAAACTAACAATTTCCATCGGTTATATACAAGAGGAATTAATTGTAAATGAAAAACACAGACTGTTAAAGTAAAATCCACAAAACAAACGACTAAATCAACTTTCAAAGCGTTTGTTTTAATAATAATGACAATTAATTGCCTGTGATAAATATTAATTAACACTAAATACTCTTAATGAGTTTTTGATAAAAGGATTCTACAACAAATGATAATTAACTATCATTAAAATGCAATTAATTGGGTAACAGTGGGAATTAAACACCAGGTGAAGTAGTAAAGGAATTTAATTCATGAGATTGTCGACTCATTGAATTAACCTCCCCTAAGGGATATAGTAATGTGAAATCAGGAAGATTATGTTGATTATTAAGAATATAACTTGAACTTAATTGGTCAAGTTCTGACAATCCAGAACTGTCAGTTCTGTAGCATGCCTGTTGCTCTGCGAACCCTAGTCGTTAATGACAAAACATGTGGAAATTTTTAACAATTTATAGACAGTTAAACTGGCTGAAAGGCACTGATTGTTTTATTTCTACCGTTGTTTCAAGCCAAGCTTGATTTTATACTAAAAATAAACAAATGTAACACTTCTTCTCGAAGACTTTAGTTTAGGGACCAGAGGATATTTTCCGTGCCACCAATATCCTAAATGGTTGATTTCATATGTATTGAATATCCATTTGATTGACACTTGTCAACTGGGCGGTATTTGAGTAGCACTGTTTTAGAACACCACTGAATGGTCAGCTTGTTGACCAATACAATAATTTATTTAATAAGATTTATTTATACAATATTTTATAAAAAAATTACTCATTAGTTTTATAATAAAGTTATAATTGAATTTTTTGTGTATTTTATTTTTGTTCAATCCTTCACATCGTAGTCAACGAAATAAACCTGAAGTAATTTACGATATTGACTGAAGGTGCTTGATGGAATTTCAATATCAAATTTGAATTGTTACAGCTTTGTACACGATTCCAAAATTACCCAGGTTTCGCCTTTCGGCATCTTCAGGTATTCGTACAAAGTTGTAACAATTCAAATTTGAACCTGAAGCGTTCTGCTAGAGCAAAACTGTTAAATCAACGAGTGATAATAATCAGGTATATGAAGTCGCGGTGTAACAAACAGTTTTCGTATAAAAAGCACCTGTTTAAACGTACATCCATTAAGAAAACGAATTTATAAAAAAAAAACTTTGAACAATTCACATATCACACATTGATCAACACATCAAGTATTTGAACGAGAAAATCAACAATCGTTATTTATCTTGATCAACACTTGAAGCCAACATCTTCTAAACAACTGTATCAATTGCACCAGGTGTAGTCAACCCAAAGTCGACGAACCTTCGTTTAATTATTTTATTCGAAATATTTATAAATTTAAGTACTTATCTCTTTGCATTTAACAATGGACATAGATTTTGATTTTTTTGAGTCGAAGTCTACAAAGAACGTCAATTAACAGTTTATGATGTCGACTGAGGGTGCTTGATGGAATTAACAATATCAAATTTGGATTGTTACAACTTTGTACGATTCCACATGTTTTGTCTCATGCATCCTATCACACTTGTGATAGAATGCCTGAAGATGCCAAAAGACGAAACCCGGGCGTTTAATGATAAAACATGTGGAATCGTGCACAAAGCTACAACAGTTCGAATTCGATACTGGAATCTCATCAAGCACTTCCAGTTTATATCCTAAATTGTCGAGAATTGTTCTTTAATATAATTTAAAATATCAAAGAATTTCAACATCAATCGCTGACCATTGACCACCTGTCAGTCGGAATGCAATCTTGCAATATAGTGTCTGATGTTGCCGAAAGGCGAAACCCACGTCGTGAGTGAGCTTGAAGAAGTGACACGGTGAAAAAATGTAGCTATACTAGAGTTTAAATATTATACGTTGCTATTTTTTCACCTTATAACTAAAACAATTTTTTTCGCCATCTTGTGTTTTTGTTGCTTAAAGTGAATTGTCCTTCCGTCGATGAGTGACAGTTAACACCTTGAAAGTATAGTATAATGTATTGTGAGAATATTTAATGTCGACTTTATTGTGCCATCATATAGACCCCAAGGCTGTATTCCAATTGAGAAATTCGGGCTTAAATTCACTTTCACTCGTCTTACAGTAAAAACGTGAGCGTGTAAACAATTAACCTTACAATTTTGAATTGTTACAACCTTGTACGATTCCACGTGTTTTGTCACTAACGACTTTCGCCTTTCGGCATCGTCGGGCGTTCTACCACACGGATGCAACAGAACAGACCGAAGCATGTGGAATCTTACAAAGTTGTAAAAATTCAAATTTGTTAAAACATTGTATATGTTTTCACATGGTTCGTCACCGACGGCTCTGGTTTCGCCTTTCGGCATCTTCGGGCGTTCTATCGCACGGATGCAACAGAACAGACCGAAGCACCAATTTGAAATAGCCAAGCGACTCTAATATTATGACACCGACTGAAGGCGCTCGGTGGTGTTTCAATATCAAATTTGAATTGTCGAAACTCTATGCGATTCCACGCGATTTGTCACCCTAACGTCCCGGGTTTCGCCTTTCGACATCTTCAGGCATCCTATCATACGGATGCAACAGAACTGACGATATATATACATATATTATTTATTTTCTACAATCAAAACAAGTGAGCGGTGAAATCTATTAAAAAAATATATATGTTATGACGTGACATTAGTTGAACTTTTCCCTCGTTAATTAGAGCAATGCAAAGACTCTTCAGTTTGAATTGTCACCATCTGTCATTATTGGAACGTTTAAACGTCATTTAAAATCAATTTAAAAAGAATTGACTCTAAAACGTAACGACTATCAATCCATTTGTGATGACGTGTCTTTAAATAGATACATTATCGTTAAATTCATTTGTTATCCGAAAGTTAAAATGACCTTCATAATAGTTTAATTAAGCTATATATTATATTTTGCTAGCCTTAAAATCAAGTCTCTTTGGCGCAGAGGATAGCGCGTTGGACTTCTAATCCAAAGGTCGTGGGTTCGATCCCCACAAGAGATGAAATACCCATGCCAAAAAGTGTGGGATCCTTTTTTATGTACGCTAAAAAAATGTATTATTATGACATAATTGTGAATTAACGTTAACACTCTGTCTCGTATGGAATATTTTGAAAATCATTTAAAAAAAATGTATTTGATGCTATTATACGATATCGACTGTAGGCGCTTGATGTATTCCATTAATTCCAATATCAAATTTGAATTGTCACAGCTTTGTGCGATTCCACACGTTTTGTCACTAACCCGGGTTTCGCCTTTCGGCATCTTCAGGCTTTCCGTCACACGGATGCAACGGAGCCGTCAGTTACTCGGGTCGTTAGTGACAAAGCATGTGGAATCGTACAGAGTTGTAGCAATGCAAAATCAGTGTTCGATGCATTGTTTGATTACGAATATGAACTGTTTATTTTCGTGAAATGTAGAAATAGTCTGCCAATAGAGATGCCATTGGTTAGGCGTTGACAATATTCAACAGTAAAGTGAACGAAAAGTGTGAGAAAACGAAGCAATTTTTTATGATATCGACTGAAGGTGCTTGGTGGAATTTCAATATCAAATTTGAATAGTTGCAATTTTGTACGATTCCACGTGTCTTGTCAGCCACTAACGACCCGGGTCTTGCCTTTCGGCATCTTCAGGCATTCTATCACACGGATGCAATAGAACTGACGTAAAATAAACAGTTAGCATCGTTTATATATATAGTGACAAAACATGTGAAATCGTACAAAGTTGTAACAATTCAAATTTGAAGTAAACTTTGCTTTAGCCTACATTAGGGGAGGGGAACCTTTTGATTTCAAAAAGCCACATTCACTTATCTGATTCAACATATGGCCGCAGTAAAAAAAAACGTTGACACGAATCCGATCGACTAAATAGTTTAATTCACAATATAATGAATTAGTCATAACGAAATTTTAAAAAATCTTTTATAAGGAATATACACACTAAAAAAAACTAATTTATTTTACTGTATATCGTTAAAAAAAGGTTTTACATATGTATGTATTTAAAGGCACGTTTCAAATTGGCCAAAAGGCCGCATTAGAATAGCGAAAAGACCACAGGTTCCCCACGCCTGGTTATTTGATTTTATTTTTTAAAATACATTAGGAACGTCTTTTCATACTTCTCGATTTGAATTTATTACCTTTGAAACAACAAATCGGTCATGAATTCGTAATGGCAATTGATAACTGCACGCTCGTGACGTGCGACACAAGTGACGTCATTTTATAGTCTGGAAATGAACCAAAAATATATATATATACATTTGAATTTCAATTTTACTTTCATTTATAGATGTCTCTGTCAGAATTTACGTGAAAATGAAATCAAATATTTATTTTACAATAAATAAAAGCTTATTTGTTAAATATAGAATAATTAACGATTTTTCTGGACCGTAGGTAAAATAAAACAAAACATATTTTACGATAATTTTAAATGTTTTTTTTTAACGAGTCGCAAATTGAATTTTGAAAATTATTAAGTAAAAAAAAAAAAGCGAAACTACGATTCCGACTATAAGAAACTTCATTTCGTCAGGTTTTTTCTCCATTTATATATATTTCGTTGGTTTGAATTTTTAAAAATACATATGACAGACTTATACTGTATTGAACAATGAATGAAAAATTCATTAATATCCTGTTATACTTTAAAAAGACATGAAGGTTATTCAAAACATCTTGATGTCATGATGTAATATACTATTCAAGGTGTTACAAGGTAGACCAGTGGTTCTCACGAGAAATTTCAATGTGGCCGCGTCATAAACATCAGCGGTCCTATGAAAATGTCTCGTAGTCGCACCAAATGTGATAAAAATAGTTTCGATACACTGAACGATCTTTCGCAATATACGGTTGTAGGTAAAATCGACAAAATTAATCAAGTAATTGTTGTTAATTCTTTATATTGACTTGATTCATGGTCAACGTATAACTTTGACCAAAACAGTCCATGCATATCATCAAAATCACATGCATATAACCACTGTTGTATACAAACGTCAGGCTAACTCTGGCGTCATAATAATGCTATTGTCACCGGAACAAAGATGGCGTTATAATACCGACATGGAACTGTCATGTATACAATTTGATTACGAATTTCATACGATCACAAAACAATAATAGACGATTAGTCGTTTTTTGATACACAATTAATCGCAAAAACAGTTTTATAATAAAAAGATGCAAATAGTATGAAATCGCCATTATGCCAATTGAAATCTATGCACTTTGCTTTCGAATACCAAAAAAGTGTTAATACAATAAGGATTAATATAATACACATAAATTTTTCTCTCACAAATCTCTTTCAACCCTTTGGACGCCAGTGTTTTATTTTACTGTCTCTAATTTTCTCTTATGAGCGTGCAATAACCACAATTAATACGCTATTCTCTATGAATGTTTATTAGAAATCATTTATAATGTGTTAACTGTCACTTCTTGGTGGAAAGGCATGATGTTTTAAATAATAAAAACACATTTTTAGTACGTGTTTCCAACTGATGGAATACAATTCACAAGTGAGTATATTTATACATGAATTTGAATTGTTACAACTTTGTACGATTCCATATGCTTTGTCGCTAACGACCCGGGTTTCGCCTTTCGGAATCTTCAGGCATTCTATCACACGGATGCAACAGAACTGACGGTGTTGTTGTGATTTCGGTCAACTTTTAGTGCTATTACAAAACGACAATTTAAGATAATTATAATCAGAACCGGTTTCGCTCATCGCGAGCTCTATCAACTGATAGAATACAACACGGTGAAAAAATAGCAATGTATTTTAGTTCTGCAATTTTTTTTATAAGATATAGTTGATAGCTATTTCAGCTCACGCCATCGTCAGAACTATGCTAAAATGAACAATTGCTTAAAACAGTAGAGAAGATGTACTGCGTACCTTTTCTACACAGATATATATATATAGATAAGCAAATTTTCGTTTAAGAATAGTTCTGACGATGGCGCGAGCTGAAATAGCTATCAACTATATCTGATATAAAAAATTGTAGAACTAAAATACATTGCTGTTTTTCACCTCGTTATAATGGAGTTCTACCAGGTGAGTGCAGATTCAATCAAGCCTATTTTTTCACCGTGCTATAATGGAGTTCTACCAAGTGAATGCCGATTCAATCAAGTCTATTTTTTTCTCCTCGTTATAATGGAGTTCTTCCAGGTGAGTGCCGATTCAATCAAGCCTATTTTTTCACCGTGCTATAATGGAGTTCTACCAAGTGAATGCCGATTCAATCAAGTCTATTTTTTTCTCCTCGTTATAATGGAGTTCTTCCAGGTGAGTGCCGATTCAATCAAGCCTATTTTTTCACCGTGCTATAATGGAGTTCTACCAAGTGAATGACGATTCAATCGATAAGTCTATGTATCCAAAATATTAGAGTTAAAGGCAAAATCACGGGTTCAAAATTGTTTGTATAAATCTCTACGTGAAAGTTAAACAGTTTTTTGTTTGTTTGTTTTTGAGTACACGTATCCGATCGCGCGTGGAATTAGATGCGTGTAAAGCAAGTCGTACCGAAATAACGCGATGATAGTTGAAAAATAATCAACTCTGAGATTGACATTGTATTGTACAAACGCGGCATTCCTAACCTCACTTCGGAAACAAAAATAAAAGCAGTTTGAGAACATTAATTAACACATTATTGTTTACGAAATCCGACTTGAAACAGATAATCACCTGCCAATCGTATTGTTCCACTGCCAATTTACTTATAAACGAATGTTTCAATGAAAAAAAAACATTTTTGAGTGTTGGAATAACCAAAAACTGGCATAACACCGTAACGGATATAGGCGAAACACATAACAACACGTATCGTGTCTATAATTTGTATTGTATCAGTTGATAATGCTCGTCGAGAGCGAAACCGTTCCTGATGGTAACTATTTTTAATTGTCGATTTGTAATAGCCCCAAAAACTGTCGCTGACGACCCGGGTTTCGCCTTTCGGCATCTTCAGGCGTTCCATCACACGGATGCAACAGAACTGATGAGTCAGGATTGTGTGATAGAATACTTGAAGATGCCGAAAGGCGAAACCCGGATCGTCGGCGACAAAACGTGTGGAAGCACCTTCAATCGATATCATAAATTACTGAAAATTGTGTTTATATTATTTAAAATCAAATTTAATGAATAATTTGATTTTTTTGTTACTGTCTGTTTTGATGTACTTAAATATTGTTCTGTCAGCAAACGGCGTTGCAAAATCAATTGTTTTGAACATAAAAACCAATTATATAAAGACTTGTTATTTTATAATATCGACTGAAGGTGCTTGATGGAATTTCAATATCAAATTTGAATTTGTTACACCTTTGTACGATTCCACATGCTTTGTCGCCAACGACGCGGGTTTCGCCTTTCGGCATCTTCACGCATTCTATCACACGGCTGCAACACAATTTGACGTAAAAAAAACGTTTGCATCGTCTATATACAATAATAATAATAAATAACTTTGGTATATAGACGATGCTGACTGTTTATTTTGCGTCAGTTCTGTCGCATCCGTGTGCCTGAAGATGCCGAAAGGCGAAACCCGGGTCGTCGGCGACAAAGCATGTGGAATCGTACAAAGTTGTAACCATTCAAATTTATTATTTTATACCAATGTCGATGGCCCGCGAGTATTTTTGGATTTTTCGGCTATTTTTGGATGTAAAAAGTTGTGTGAATTCGTTCTAAAGTCATGTTTCTTACACGTGTGAATTTAATCGTATATTTTTTGCTAAATCGCGAATGTATTTTTATTATTAAATCGTTATTGATTTATTTTATAAATGGACTTTGGGTCATACATTTCTGAAGCGAAAAACACTAGTACAAGCAAGGTGACATCATTCAGAAATTTAAAAGAAGCGAGGAAGGGTACAAAAATATATACAAAGAATTTTTTTTTATTAATAATTAACTTTCGTTGTGGTATTAATTTCGTTTTAGTTTATTGTTAAACGAACGCGGGTACCGATACCGGAAAACCGATAATTCAAGTAAAAAAAAATAACAAAATTAAAAAATGCATTCTGACATATCCTGTTTGAATTGTTACAACTTTGTACGATTCCACATGTTTTGTCACTAACGACCCGGGTTTCGCCTCTCGGCATCTTCAGACGTTATATCACACGGATGCAACGGAACTGACGCAAAATAAACAGTTGAGATTATGTATATAAATTTAGGTTATCAACCGAGAGTGCTTGATGGAATTTTAATATCAAATTCGAACTGTTGATACTTTGTTCACGAGTCCACATGTTTCATTATCAAATGTCGAGGTTTCGCCTTTCGGCATCTTCAGGTGTTCTATCACACGGATGCAACAGTTTGCGTCTTCTATATACTACAGTTATTAATTATAGGAGAACACTTTCCCCAAGGCAAGCAGTAAATTACAGCTGAAACAAATTTAACAATGTTTATCTAATAATCACTAACACAATTGTCTATTGTGATGGGTTATTTTTTTATACGTATAGAGATATCTACTTATTTCATTTAACCATTTGATAGATTGCCTGAAGATGCCGAAAGGCGAAACCCGGGTCGTTAGTGACAAAGCACATGGAATCGTGTAAAGTTGTAATAATTCAAATTTATTTGTATTTAATTAATAAAAGTGTACTTTTCGATTTACGCGGCTTTCTCGGGAACCCATCTAACGTGTAAATCGAGGGACGTGTGAATAAAGGTGCGTCGATGTTTTTATGACACCTGTCGCGCGATATCACCGCACTAACGAAATCGTCCGGTAGCCTTCCTCTCTCGAAAATTATATACTCGGATTTCTGTACCTACGGAAAAATTGGCCAGTTTCGGTTACGAAAATACTTTTGCGTCGCGCGAGTGTTAAATTTTCCTAGCGTCGGCCATCGTGCCGTTCAATTTTCGATACTCATTCCGTGAAAAGTTGCGAACGTAATCGCCCGCGTTGTGAAAAAAAGGTTTTTGCCGTTGAACCAATCCGCTGTGATATACGCCGCCATTTAAACATATTCATACCAGAACGAAAACAGCTGCTAACAAAATGTCGTCCGTAATTTGAATTTGGAACTAGCCGTCGAAAGTGTTGTCATCATTGTACATTTAACATTGTTACATACGTCATTGTGAAAGGAACTGTCAAAAATCAACAATTTTTCAAGGTAAGCTAAAAATACATTAATTAGACAATACAAGATAACATTAAACAATTTTGTTTAATTTAAAAAAAGTATTCTGTTATACGTGTTATTAAATTGTTTTCAAAATATTATTTTGTTGTATGAATTAGTTGTTAATATTCTACGACATCCGTTGAAGGTGTTTGATGGGATTTCAATATCAAATTGATAGAACTTGATAGAACAGCGATGGAACTCCCGGAGATGCCGAAAGACGAAACCCGGGTATTTAATGGAAAAAACGTGCGCAATCGTGTAATAAGTTTTAACAGTTCGGATTTTTGATGACACGATTCGATATTTTTTTTATTCAAGATCCGGGTTTCGCTTTTCGGTATCTTCAGGTGTTTTATCATGCGGATGCAGTAGAACTGTCTAATTTATGGGTCGTTAGTGACAAAACACATTTTATATCGAAATTAAATCGAGCACAAATTCTTAATAATCTAAGATATCAACTGAAATTCGAACTGTTGAATCTTTTGACACGATTCCACATGTTTTTTCGTCAGTCACAGGATTCGCCTTTCGGCATCTTCAGGCATTCTATCCAACGGGTTAATAACCGGGTAAATTCTCAATAAAATATCCAGGATTTTAACTGAAATTACTCGATGGAATTTCAATATCAAAAAAAAAACACGTAATAATCTCGGGTTTCACCTTTCGGCATCTTCAGGCATTCTATCACACGGTTGCAGTAGACATGTTGAGATAAAAGAGAAAACTGTTGTCAGTTGTATTGTATCTGTGTGATAGAATGCCTAATGATTCTCAAAGATGGTACCCAGGTCGTCAGTGACAAACCATGTGGAATTGGAACAAATTTTCATTAACTTTCGATAGTATATGTGACTGTCGTGTTGAATATGTATTATTTTTCCATTTTCTTCTTCTTGTCTTGTTGTTTAATTTAATTTACTGGTGACCAGTCGAATCTAATGTTGTATTTTATTGTTCTAGTTTCGTAGCGGAATTAAAAATTGTTTTTAAATGTGTATCGGAAATAAACTTTTGATGCATCGTTTTTCTTTTCGCAGATGACGTTTTGATGTCGTGCCCAATTTTTTTTTTTGTGCTATAAACAGTGGAACAAAACAAATATTCATTTAGATTCATACGAAAGCAACAGTATTTCCATATTTCCAACTGTACACAAATATATATTTATGACATCGACTGAAGGTGTTTGATGGAATTTCAATATCAAATATGAACTGTCACAACTTTGTACGATTCCACATGTCACTAACGACCCGGGTTTCACCTTTCGGCATCTTCAGGAGTTCTATCACGCGGATGCAACAGAACTGACGATTCAAATCAAAATTCAAATTTAAATTAAATTAATCTAAACACATCTACGTATTATATGTCTAATTTTTGTTATTAACTATGTTCTATTAAATCGTTAATCGTTTATGGTTGAATGAAATTATACCTATAAACCATAATATGGAATTTAAAAAAATCTGTTGGATTTGAATCTAGATTCTGTTTTACAATATCTTTTTCTTTAGACTTAAATTAATTTTGTTTGTGTTATACATCGGAATATATTTAACTATTTGAACCTGGACATTTTCCCTAAAGAAACGCCAATCCAGTACACATTTCACGGAAATCGTTAAATTAATTTCTCAATTTCTTTAATAATAAAACATTCCTGGTGTTTTGAGGTTAACAAAAGCACGCGGCGTATGAATGATGTGTATTTAAGTGTGGCGCTTTCATTGGCTGACTCACGCGAATCCTTGAGATTCCAGCCAATCACAGCGGGGCTTTTAGTTTATCGCATCTGACGTCACTACAACCACGCGTTGGTTGCTTTATTCGTTGGCTTAGATTACTGGAAAAGGTGGCCAACCTCTGCAGTGTGAGAGCAACATTCATACAATAGTAAAATTATTGAATTGTTTCATATAAATGGTCTATTTTACGGTCACTGTTTTTCGCGTTTTAACACTGTTCAATTTAATCAAAACCTGGATAATAAATAATAGTCAATTATGTGGCATCCGTGTGATAGAATGCCTGAAGATGCCGAAAGGCGAAACCCGGGTCGTTAGTGACAAAACGCGTGGAATCGTACAAAGTTGTAGCAATTCAAATTCGATATTGAAATTCCATAAAGCACTTTCAGTCGAAGTCGTAGAAAATGGAGCATTATACACATTCAACACGACAGTCACATATACTATCGAAAATTTGTTCCAATTCCACATGTTTTGTCACTGACGACCTGGGTATCATCTTTGAGAATCTTTAGGCATTCTATCACACATATACAATACAACTGACAACAGTTTTCTCTTTTATCTCAACGTGTCTACTGCAACCATGCGATAGAATGCCTGAAGATGCCGAAAGGTGAAACCCGAGTTTTTGACGATTTTTTTTTTTGATATTGAAATTCCATCAAGTACTTTCAGTTAAAGTCCTGGATATTTTATTGAGAATTTACCCGGTTATTATGCAGTTCTGTTGCATCCGTTGGATATAATGCCTGAAGATGCCGAAGGGCGAAAACCAGATCGTTAGTGACTGACAAAACATGTGGAATCGTACAAAGTTGTAACAATTCAAATTCGATATTGAAATTCCATAAAGCACTTTCAGTCGATATCATAAATTAAAACCTGGATAGTTCTGACGATGGCGTAAGCCGAAATAGCTATCAACTATACCTTATAAAAAATTTGCACAGCTGAAATACATTGCATTTTTTCACAGTGTTTGAATTACAGTTTTATAAAATTAATGAATGTCCGTTCCTGGTGTAAAGCATATGGTCTCGTAATGTAGTACATTATCTAGTTATTATTCGGTCGTTTAGAGCAGTGTTATTCAACATTTTTACATCTGCGGACCAGGAAAAAAATAAAATTTTTATCAATTTATGATATCGACTGAAGGTACTTGAAGGAATTTCAATATCAAATTTGAATTGTTACAACTTTGTACGATTCCACATGTTTTGCGGTGACGACCTGTATTTCGCCTTTCGCCATTATTTTGAAAATACGAGACCTTTTGACCTGCTCACCTCAATAGTTGTCAACACACTTGACCTGATTAAGCCTCAAGACGGTGGATTTAACAATTGGGCCACAGGCTTGGTTGGTGATAAAACGAAAATAGACTTTTGTGCACACTTAACCCGCTATTTGCTGAACCCTGTTAGCAATATACCAAAAGTATTAACACATTAACGACGGATTAATGTACCGAAAGTGCGAATCAATTGTAAATCAACTTCATATATTGGTTGCAACTTAGATTAATCAATTGAAATCAATTTATCTTCTCGGGAATTAAAAAATGTTTATCGATTGAATTGGCATTTACTTGGTAGAACTCCATTATAACACGGTGAAAAAATAGCAGTGTGTTTTAGTTCTACAAAGTTATTATTTTAAGACATAGTTGATAGCTATTTCGGCTCACTCCATCGTCAACTATGCTTGAATGAACATTTTTATCTTATATCGCTGTTTAGAAGAGGTACACAATACATCTTCTCTTCTGTTTCAACGACCTTGCTTATTTCCTGCTAGCAATAAAACTACTTTTTTTAAATGTAACTAAACGGGCGGCAATTTTAATATGCTTAAATATTGGACGGAGATGGTTTATTACGGGAAGGCATTAGCCCCTCGCAATGGTCTGAGGAGCGGCGATTGACTTATATTTGTTTGTTAATTTGCTAATCTTTTCTTTAAGTATTTATAGATGTTGTAAATTGAGAAATATTTGTTGAATATTAGTAAAATTATTTCGAATTTCATCGTATCGCCATATGTTTTATAATTTCCGTTTAAACCGGGTTTTGCCTTTCGGCATCTTCAGGCATTCCATCACACGGATGCAACAGAACTGACTGTGTGATCCGTGCGATGGAATACTTGAAGATGCCGAAAGGCGGAATCCGGGTCGTTAGTGACAAAACATGTGGAATCGTACAAATTTGTAACAATTCAAATTTGATACTGAAATTCCATCATGCACCTTCAGTCGATATCATAAATTGTATTAAAACAATCACTGTAGGATGTCAATATTCTTATAAAACCAATGTATACATATCCCTCGATTTACACGGTACTTGTTTTATGCGTTTTCGCTTTTACTACTCGAATGTTGAACGGTCCCTCGATTCTTCGACGTGATATTAATCAATGCTTTTTGTTTTATTTATGTATTTTAGAAAACAACCGAATTATGTGTTTTTTCTGTACTTTTCGATTTACACGGTTTTACATTTAAAAATATACAATTTCGATTTACACGTTTTTTCAGGAACCTATCTACTTAATCTAAATTGAGGGATTGCAATAAGTGCCTCAAAATGAAACATTGAACGAGTTATGAGCGATCAATGCCAAATGTATCGAATGACGTTGAAATCCGCGTTCCCCCGTGCTTACGCGTTAATTCAATACACATTTCAACGCGATTCGGCCGTCAGGAATATTAATGTTACGATACAATTTAACAATGATGGCGTTCTCTTAACGGAAATACGATTAAATTAAAACGGGAGATAATACAACGATAAATGCAACTTGGCGACATACGAGTCGATTGTATGTATTTTTCGACCGACGTATCTTGTTTACGTTTGCGTTGACCTCGAACCTCTGAAATTGGGATCATTGATTATTAGGCAATCAAATGCAGTAGACAGTCGTAAAATATCGTAACAATGCAGTAATAAGCGTTCAGGTAAACGCAAAATTAAATGCACAGTATAACCTCGCGTAACGAGCACTTATAGTAAATTGTAATTCGCTTAGCGAGTAATTCACTTAATTTGTGATTTGATTTAAGAGTACATCTAAAAAGAGAAGTTCGCTAAACGAGTAATTCGGATAGCGAGAAAATGTAACAAATAGTGATTCGCTTAACGAGTACATCTAATAAAGTGTGATCGCTTAGCAAGTACCCTTTGTGATTAGTAATTCGGATAGCGAGAAAATCTAGTAAATGTTAATTCGCTTAACAAATATACCCAGTAACGAGGATTTCGCTTAACGGGTACCTCTTGTAACAAATAATTCGCATAACGAGCACATCTGGTAATTCTAATTTGCATAACGAGTACATATAATAAAAGTGTTTCGCTTCACCCACCCCTTTACCTCCTGTAACGAATAATTCAAAAAATAATTGATCGCTTAGCGAGTTTCGTTTGTGATTAGTAATTCGAATAACGAGCAAATCTAGTAAATGGTAATTCGCTTAGTCATACATTCGTTTCGGAACTTTCATTAAAACCATTGACCAAATTGTGAGTGCATTTCCGCTGCTCGAATCGGAAAACCGCATTTTCACTTGAAACTAATTTCGCTGTAGCGAGCGAAACCGGTCCTGATCTGTAAATAATATTAAACAGTGGACATTTTATCCGCGCTCGCTCCCAATGTTGAGCATATAGTCTCTCAATTGAGTATCTTAACAGACTTTTTCTAGGAGAAATCCGTTGCTTCATTGCTTTTTTTCTTCTTCTAATTCTTGGCTAGCGGCCAAATTAACTGCCAGCAAAAAGGTTTCGCAATAAAAATGTATTATCAAATTTATTAAAAATGTGTAATTTCAAAGGTAATTTGAAATTTGAATCGTAACAACTTTGTACGATTCCACATGTTTTCTCACTAACGACCCGGGTTTCGCCTTTCGACATCTTCAGGCATTCTATCACACGTATGCAACAGAACTGACATCGAATCTGATGTTGAATTGATCTGATAATGAATTCCATCAAGCACCTCCCGTCGATATCATAAATTAAGAAAATTAAACCTTTTAAGTGAATCGAAACTTTAAATTCTTAAAACTTTAAAACGTTTTTTTTAAATAATGTAACACACATATGAAAATTGTTTTTCTGTGTAAAAAAAGTTTTAATCGACTGTCGGTATGTGTATGTTCAGCTGTGATACAAAACGACGTTGCCAAATTTTTTTAACAGATATGCGAAACCAATGACAAAATATTTTTTCCGGTTTCCTTTTGTGTGTCAAAACCGAGGACTGATTGATAGCTCGTACAGATGCAGGCTTACTTAACCTTATTTTACGAGAACTCGTCGATAATATACCAGTTAAATGCTTTCAAAAAAGGGATTATGAATAATGATGTCATATAATTGAGTTGATTGTTTTCTTATAAGACGAAAGTCAACAATCGGTCATAGAATTTTTTTAATCCATGTTACAGAATGCCTAAAGATGCCGAAAGGCGAAACCAGGGCCGTTAGTGACGGAACATGTGGAATCGTATTTACAAAGTTTTAACAACAAAATAACATTAATCAAATTACGTAAGCCCCGTCTAATTTGAATTGTCAAAACATTGTAAGATTCCAACGAATCAGTCTTCGCCTTTCGGCATCTTCGGGAATTCCGTCAAACGGATGCAGCGATTGATATGCATCCAATTTTGGATTGTCAGTTCTGTTGCATTCGTCCGATAGAATGCCTGACGATGCCGAAAGGCGAAAAACAATTCGTTAGTGAGAAAAAATGTGGAACCGTACAAAGTTATAACAATTCAAATTTGATATTTAATTTGCAATCCAATTTGAATTGTTAAAATGCTGTGCGATTTCACACGTTTTGGCACTGACGACCCTGGTTTCGCCTTTCGGCGTCTTCAGACAGATATAAATGATGCTAACTGTTTATTTCTAACGTTAGCGAGAAAACATTTGGAATCGTACAAAGTTTTAACAATCAAAAACAAAAAACAAAAAAAAATACTTTAGTGTTAACGATCCGTTATTCCAGTGTTTTATTTTTATTTTTTTACTGGCCCGCAGGTGTAAAAAGGTTGTGAAACGCCGGTTTAAATTATCAAATATTTACAAAACGAGCTTGACCCAGTGGTTTTTCGGTCTTTGCAAGCCAAAGTTATGACATAATTTGCGTTATAGGCATTTTAATAGATAGAATATTTATGTCATGTAACAGCGGACTTACGTAGGCATACACGATCGCGTCATCTCTGCGTTTGAGAATGACATCACACGCATCGAATTAGAAAATTGTGAGACAAAAAATAAACATCTCAAAATCTCAAACTATGAGTAAGCGTTTGTTTTTAATTTTTATTTCGGTGGCAACACTCATTGGTAAATGTGTTTCCAAATTTAAACCGCCAGAACGTAACGTAGGCAATGGAAACAGTTCGTGCGTTCATCCGGGACGGGACATTTATTGACTGAATTGGCATTCACTCGGTAGAACTCCATTATAACACGGTGGAAAAAGTAGCAATGTATTTTAGTTCTACAAAATTATTTTCTTTAGATATATTTGACAAGCTATTTCGGCTCACGCCATCGTCGGAACAATGCTTCAACGAAAATTTGCTTATCTATATATAACTGTGTAGAAAAGGTACACAATACATCTTCTCTCTTGTTTTAACGACCTAGCGTGTTTCTTGCTACGATCACTAAGGATTCTTAACGAACAAACTTATATAATATATGTCGATCGCCATTGCTCAACCCGCTACGGTGGTCAGTTTTGTTTCCGTAATAGACCATTTCCGTGGTTGCATTTATAATTTTTAGTTTTATTGCGAGCAAGAAACAAGCTTGGTTGTTAAAACAGGAGAGCAGATGTATTGTGTACCTTTTCTTCACAGCTATATACAGATAAGTAAATGTACGCTTAAGCATAGTACTGACGATGGCGTGAGCCGAAATAGCTATCGACTATATCTTATAAAGAAATTTTGTAGAACTAAAATACATTGCTATTTTTTTCACCGTGTTATTCTAAATGTTTGACATTCGAAAGCCGTGCGGTACAACTTGGTAGATGAAATGAACAAATCGATTATGCAAAAGCAACGCGTGACCTAACGCAGAGCCGTAAGCTAGAACATTGGTTCTCATGTGCGGCCTCCAACAGTTTAATAGTAAATATTGACATTTAAAAAACTAGTGTTTTTACATATGAATTTGTAAAGTTATTATCGTTTTAAAATCGATTGAATGCAACTGATTTATCAAGCATTTAGTCGAGTTTAAGTAAAGGACTGTTTTAATAACAAAACTGATCAAAAATTTTGATCGTAGTTATACGTTGACCATGAATCAAGTCAATATAATGAGTTAACAACAATTGCTTCATTAATTTTGTCGATTTTACCTACAAGTGTATATTGCAACCGTATTTTATTTGACCGACATGATGACTGAGTGCACGGAGCAGAGAGTGCACGACTAATTGTAAGTTAATTTATGATATCGACCGAAGGTGCTTGGCGGAATTTCAATATCAAATCTGAATTGTTGCAACTTTGTACGATCCGACATGTTTTGTCCGGCGTCATTTCTGTTGCATCCGTGTGATGGAATGCCCGAAGACCCCGAAAGGCGAAACCCGGGTCGTTGGTGACGAAACATGTGGAATCGTACAGAGTTGTAACGATTCAAATTTTATTGATTGAATTGGCATTCACTTGGTAGAACTCCATTATAACACGGTGAAAAAATAGCAATGTATTTTAGTTCTACAAAATTATTTTTAACAAATATAGTTGATAGCTATTTCGGCTCACGCCATCGTCTGGAAGATGTCGAAAGGCGAAACCCGGGTCGTTACGTGACAAAACACGTGGAATCGTACAAAGTTGTAAAAATTCACTAACCCTGACCCGGGTTTCGCCTTTTGGCATCTTCAGGCATTCTATCACACGGATGCAGCAGAACTGACGTAAAATAAACGGTTAGCATCGTTTATATATACATAGTGACAAAACATGTGAAATCGTACAAAGTTGTAACAATCCAAAATTGAAGTAAATGTCGCTTTAGCCTACATTAGAGGCGGGGAACCTTTACATTTCACAAGGCCCCATTCACTTATCTGATTCAGCATATGGTCGCAGTAAAGAAAGCGTTAACAAATCCCTCCACCGGCCCTATGAACTGAATATTTTAGTTTACAAAAAAAATGCAACAGAACTGACAAGTGCTAGTTAATGATAATCTTTAAAATTTATTGATTGAATTGGCATTCACTTGGTAGAACTCCATTATAACACGGTGAAAAAATAGCAATGTATTTTAGTTCTACAAAACTATTTTTAACAGATATAGTTGATAGCTATTTCGGCTCACGCCGTCGTCAGAACTATCGATGAAACTAGACGATGGCGTGAGCCGAAACAGCCATCAACCACACTGGTCAAAAACAACTTTGTAGAACTAAAATACATTGCTATCCCTTCACCGTGCTACAATGGAGCTCCACCAAGCGAATGCCAACTCAATCAACAAATCAAAATGAATAGTTTATTTTCTTTGACTTAGTTCATATTGAAAAGAAATCTTTGCAGTACAAGTGTGGTTGATGGCTGTTTCGGCTCACGCCATCGTCTAGTTTCATCGATAGTTCTGACGATGGCGTGAGCCGAAATAGCTATCAACTATATTTGTTAAAAAGAATTTTGTAGAACTAAAATACATTTCTATTTTTTCACCGTGTTATCTTTAAAATTGTTTAGTTAATTGATTTTTATAGTTTATTCTTATCCCATTGTTCCAGGTTGTGATTACATATATATATAGTCCAAAATGGGTAAGGAATCTGAGAAGAAGGAAGATACCGGCTTCGGATTTAAGGATAAAGCAAAGGCGTTGGAGACTATCGAACTTTTGAAGAGTCATGACACACAGTACCAGAGATTGACCGTCCGAGGATTGCTCGGAAGGGCCAAAAGAGTTCTGTCATGTAAGATATGCAATCATAATAAATAAATCAAAGTGTAGAACCAGTCCGCCAATGGGGATGCCGATGGTGGGGGCATTAACAATGTTCAACAGTATTGCTTCGGATGTTGACGTGTTTCATGTGGACGAAAGTGAGCTCAGACGAATGCTATTTTTTCAGTCAAAGTAGACATTTCATGAGCTTACTTGGTTTTTGGTTTTTGGTACTTAAATTTTTATCTTACAGTGCAAAAGCTTTGAATTGATAATTTGTAAGTTTGGTACCGTGTAGTTGTAATAAATAAATAAATAAATCATTTATGATATCGACTAAAGGTGCTTGACGGAATTTCAATATCAAATCTGAATTGCTACAACTTTGTACGATTCCACACGTTTTGTCCGACGTCATTTCTGTTGCATCCGTGCGATAGAATGCTTGAAGATGCCGAAAGGCGAAACCCGGGACGTTACGTGACAAAACACGTGGAATCGCACAAGGTTGTTATCAAGTTGATACAACGCAAGCACGGAAAATCATCTAAAAAATTGTTATTTTTAGATTGCGTCTAAAAATTAATAACATAACGAATGTTAACTAAACTTTGTACGATTCCGCATGTTTTCTGACACTAACAGCCTTACCCTTTGGCATCTTCAGGCATTATTCTATCACACGAATGCAACAGAACTGACATACGATAAACAGTTAGCATCGGTTATATACAAGAGTAGTTAATTACAAAGGAAAAACATAGATCCCAAAGCAGGGATCCAACTGAAGTAAATTTAAATAATATTTATTTAATAGTAAAGACATTCGATCGCTTCTTGTGGTAGTTTTATTAACGCTAAATACAGTTAACAAGTCTTTTATGCGTTTATTTGTCAGTTCCGTTGCATTCGTGTGATAGAATGCCCGAAGGTGCCGAAAGGCGAAACCTGTGTCATTAGTGACAAAACATCTGGAATCGTACAAAGTTGTAACAATGTAAATTTGATGTTGAAACCACATCAAGCGCCTTCAGTTGATATCATAAATTGATTTTAAAAAAATCTACGATAGCGTTTTGAGAATTATGTGTTGTTTCTAAAAGTATAAATCACAAAGTTATATAACAAAAAAAATGTAAGTATAATACAGTGAAACCTCGATTTTACGTTTTCCAAGGGATCCTGAAAAAATAACGGTAATTGCGGGAAACGGTGAATGCGGGAAAGCTTCAAATAATAATAAACAAGTAAAATCATTTAAAAAAGTCCTTTATGTTAGTTTGCTTCTTTGTTATTTGGCACTTTAATCGGAACAAAGACTTGTTACTAAACTTGTGACTAAAAGTTTGTATGTGCAGGAATCATTATTACCATGAATTTTAAACAACTGCAAATGTATTTGCATTATAAACAATAATACGCGTGTGGTTGATTTCAACTCAAAAAATAGCACATGTGTCCAATGCGTTACGTCTAACATGTACAGCGCATTCCAACGTGTCTACACATAACACCTGCACTCGGCTGTGTCAAACTTACTTGCCGAGATACAGATAAATATGCAATACAAACGGTCAATCGGGATAATATTGGTGACGGGACCAAAATATTTATACGGTTTATCGAGGAAATCGGGGAATCGGGAAACGGTCAATGTAAGATTATTTAACATTGTTCTTATGGGAGTTTCATCATGAAAGCGTTCCATCCGGGAAAACGTATTATGCGAGAACGGTTGGTTGATCGAGGTTCCACTGTATTGGATAATGACTTGTTTTGTTTTACAGTAACGAAGGCAGAAGACAAACTGAAAAACATCAACGAGGCGATGGCCGTTTTCGAAGAATGGCTTCAGAACTTCCAGAAAGACAACCCGCCGAAATCGGGCTCGAAATCCAGTTCCTCTTCCTCGTCCAAGAAAGAAAAAGAAAGCAAGAAGTCGTCCAGCAGCGAAGAAGAAGAGAAAAGTGACGAAAAAAAAGATAAAGAGAAATCGAAAGATGATGCACCTACGGATTCCGTTCAAGGTTTAGGCTTTAAGGATAAAGATAAGGCACTAGAGACTATCAAAATATTGGATGGAAGAGATCCTGACTATCAGAAGCTGGCCATCAAAGGACTTGTCGGCAGGGCAAAGAGGGCGTTCACATGTAAGTATATACAAACCAACCGTTTTGATGATTTGTCTGCTATTCAAAGGCACTAGAACAGGCATTAGTAAATATTGGTATTTAAAAAAAAAAGTGTTTTTAGTTATGAATCTGTAAAATTATTTTAAAATTAATTGAATATACCTGACTTATCCAGCATTTAATCGAGTTTAAGTAAAGGACCGCTTTAATAATAAAACTGTTCAAAAATTTTGATCGCAGTTATACGTTGACCATGAATCAAGTCAATATGAAGAATTAACAACAATTGCTTTAATAATTTTGTCGATTTTACCCACAACTGTATACTGCAAATAAATCATTCAATGTAATGCAAAAAAATCTTCATCGGTTCCGTTGCATCCGTGTGATAGAATGCTTGAAGATGCCGATAGGCGAATCCCGGGTTGTTAGTGACAAAACATGTGAAATTGTACAAAGTTGTAACAGTTCGAATTTGATATTGAAATTCCTTCAAGCACCTTCAATCGATATCATAAATCATTATTTATGCCCGTTTTAAATTACTGATTATTTGTTACTTACGACCCGGGTTTTGCCTTTCGGCATCTTCAGGCATTATATCGCACGGATGCAACAGAGCTTATCCCTGGGTCGTTAGTGATAAAACACGTGGAATCGTACAAAGTTGTAACAATTCAAATTCGTTCCTTTTAGTTAACTCCTTTGGTGCATAAACGATGTTGACTGTTTGTTGTGTGTCAGTTCTGTTGCTAGAATGCCTGAAGATGCCGAAAGGTGACATCAGATCTGTTAGTGATGAAACACGTGGAATCGTACAAAGTTGCAACAGCTCAAATTTGATTTTGAAATTCCATCAAGAACCTTAAGTCGATATCATAAATCATTATTTATGTCCGCTTTAAATCTGATTATTTGTCACTTACGACCCGGGTTTTGCCTTTCGGCATCTTCAGGCATTATATCGCACGGATGCAACAGAGCTTATCCCTGGGTCGTTAGTGATAAAACACGTGGAATCGTACAAAGTTGTAACAGTTCAAATTTGATTTTGGAATTCCGTCAAGCACCTTCAGTCGATATCATAAATTATACATTTATGTCCGTTTTAAATCTGATTATTTGTTGGTTGTTTCAGGTACAAAGGACAAAGACAAGTTGCAATGTATCAAAGATGCAATGGATGTCTTCGAGAACTTCCTCGATAACTTCGAGAAGATGAATATGTCGAAAAAGAACATGTCCTACCTTCCGTTGTCCGTCGTAGAGTCCTGCGCCAGCTTAGCCAAGCAGAGAGGTCTTTCGTTTGGCTCCCGTTGTGACAACTTCGTGGCTGCTTATCAGTCCGTAAAGGGAGAATACAAGAGGCTACGGACCGTTGTGGATAAGTCTTCCGATGGAGTATCATGGGATATCGTACGGAATAAGGAACTCGGAGAATTAAAAAAGAAGGTAAATATGACATGTCATTCAAATTTGGAACTAATCAAACAATTTTGTAACCATTTCGACGCAATGTATAATGAGTCTAGTTAATCCTTTCAACGCAAACGTCTCAAGGTATGAGACGCGAGCTTTCAAACGTCGGTTATACAGGTGATCTTTTGCGTATACGACTGATTTTGGTTTCAAAATATCGCCTAATTTGTCTTGCCACTGCCACCTCTGTACACTTGTCAAAAGTATTAGGCTTAAACGTTTAAAACATCGATTTTTCGAACGCTTTAAACTTGTCGCGATCTCCGCCAGAATCACAAATTCAGTTTTAATCTTCGCGGCATCGCAATGTGACAGCAATGGCGCTTGTTCATTTGGGTTTCATTGGTGGCTTCGTTACGTCACGTTAATGGCGATTTACGCGTGAGTTATCTGTTAGGGATATATTTGTTAAAGCGATTGCGACAACATACGAGGACATTTGTGTGTTTTTTTATGTTGTGAAGCATTCCTAATGCATCTTTGTAGGATTCCACATGTTTTGTAACTAACGACCCGGGTTTCGCCTCTCAGAATCTTCAGGCATTCTATCATACGAATGCAACAGAACTGCAGACAACTCTGCTATATAGACAATGCTAACTGCTTATTTTATGTCAGTTCTGTTGCGACCGTATGATAGAATGCCCGAAGAGGCCGAAAGGCGAAACCTGTGTCTTCAGTGACATAACATGCGGAATCATCATACAAAGTTATAACGATTCAAATTTTATGTATTGAAAAATTCCATCAAGCACCTTCATTCGATATCATAAATTAAAATGCCTTTTTTTTTTTTTTTTTAAATAATAAAAAACACATTTTGTAGTACTTATTTCCGCAATATATTTTATGATCAGGTGATCGAGTTGATAATGCTCGCAATGAGCGAAACCGGTCCTGATCATAAAATATATTGTGGAAATAAGTACAAAAAAAAAGGTTTTTATTATTTATAACATGCCTTTTCTTCTAGAAGTGACAGTTAACACCTTAAAAGTAATTTAATGCCAATTCAATTAATAAATTTAATGCTATATTTTTTTTAGATCGGCGACACCGGCCTCTATGAAGACAATGGCAACCCTTCGAAGGACCACCTGAAGCTCATAATGTGGGCGTACAGCTCGGAAGACTATAAACTGAAGAAACTGAAGATTAAGGAGGAGAACGGAGGTGACGTTGACATGAAAGAGGACAGTAAATCGTCGTCCAACGGCGAAAAGAAAAACAAGGATTCTGGTTCGGACCGGAAGAGGAAGCACAGCGCGAGCGATTCGAAGTCCTCTAGGTCTTCATCTGGTTCCGAATCAGAGGATGAAACGCCAACAAAGAAGAAGAAGTAGACTTAATTGTACCGAATTGTTAATACTTGTTGAACACGCGAATGTATGCCTAAGTCCACGCTGGAAACCGAGTCATAAAACGTTGTAACGTCGTCATTATATCTTCGTATCATTGAATGAACTAAAATTAAAGTCAACACCATTAACCCGTTCCACGCCGTTGTTATTCATACAAATTAAATTCAATGATTTAATTGTTTGACGCTGGTCGTTTTCAACACTACTTTTTTAAAAATAAAGTAACGACTGAAAACATTTGCAAAACGTTTGTTTTTGGCACAAATTTTTTATTTATAAGGGTAAAAATGCCATGAATCCGGAACTGTCAACAATAGAACAAAATAAAATATATCAAATCACGCTAGTTCCATCTAGTTTGAATTGTCAAACCTTTGTACAATTCCACATTCTATCGCACGGATGCAACGATTGATATGCATCAAATTTTGGATTGTCAGTTCAGTCGCATTCGTGCGATACGATGCCTGAAGATGCCAAAAGGCGAAACCCGATTCGTTAATGCTAAAAATGTGGAATCATACAAAGTTTTAACAACATAGATTTGGTATTGAAATTCGAAAACGAACATTTATCAAATCACGTAAGCTCTGTCTAATTTGGATTATCAAAAATTTCGACGATTCATACGATTCCACGTGTTTTGTCATTAATGACACTTTAATTATATCCTTTGGTATGTAAACGATGCTAACTGTTATTGTGTGTATGTTCTGTTGCATCGGTGTGACCATTGTCGTTAGTGACGAAACATGTGGAATCGTACAAAGTTTTAACAATTCAAATTTGATTTCTATCTGATTTGATTCTTAGAAAAACATTCGCGTTAATGTTTGACATGAGATGTATAATTAAATTTAGTGCCTTTTGTAATTATACAATTCGAATTGATACGAGGTTCAATAATGATGAGCACAACAATTGTTACCATAGAGATAAAAAAAAACAACAACAAAAATTAGACTTAATTTTAGGAAATAACATATTTCCATTATGAACAAGTCGATTGTACTGAAACATCTCTCATGTCCATCTTAAATTTTTCTTTGTGCATCAGCTGTTGTTCCGAAGGCGTCCATCTTTTCAAAATGGCCGAAACACGGGCTCTTCTAAGCATCTACTAGTATTGCCGTACTTAAAATGAAATATTATTCTATAAGTCAACATTATTTTTCCATGTTTATTTTTGTTAGCAATCTATTTTATTATAAAACGATTTTGTCTAATAAAAATTCAAAAGAATACAATTTGGTGCTTTGTTTTTTTACTTCACAAAATGACTTAATATCATATGATTAAACTCATTTTGTTTGTTTGAAACAACGCTAACAAAAGGTGTTATGTTTAAAAAAAACTACTTTTGAATGAACAAAACTTGAGGATTGTTACAACTCTGTACGATTCCAAACGTTTTGTCGATAACGACCCGGTTTTCGCCTTTCAGCATCTTCGGGCATTCTATCACACGGATGCCACAGAACTGACACAGGAATGCCTGAAGAATAAGACTTATTAATTAATTTATGATATCCGCATGTTTCGTCACTAACAACCCGGGTTTCGCCTTTCGGCGTCTTCGGGCATCCCACCACACGGATGCAACAGAACTGACAAAATTCTTTCGATTTCGTTTTAGAGAATTCAGCAAATTAAACATTTTTATACCGAAAAAAAAATTGAACTTGAATATGTCTAAAATAGTCTCGTCTCGTGAAAAAATTGTAACGTATTTTAGTTCTACAAAATTTATAAGACACATATATATATATACCAGCTATTTCGGCTTACGCGTTCATCAGAAATTGTTTCTAATTAGTAGAAGGCGTCAGCTGAAATAGCCATCGACATTATACCTTGGAAATTTTGTAGGACTAAAAACCGTTGCTTTTATTTCACGTGTCATAATAGAGTTCTACCAAAGTAAATGCAAATTCAATCGTTTACACGGATGCAACAGAACTGACATAAAATAAACAGTTAGCGACGTATATATACCAAAGTTGTTAATTACAGGAAAACACTTACGCCAAGGCAAGCAGTAAATTGCATCTAAAACAAATTTAACAATATTATTCCAATAATAATTGAATATAATTATTTTGAATAGTATCTGCAAAAGAATGATTGTAACAAGGCTGTGACAAATTGGAAGTAAAATCAATTATTGGTACAAACTATGATATCGACTGAAGGTGCTTGATGGTATTTCAATATCAAATTTGAATTGTTACAACTTTTTATGAATCCACATGTTTTGTCAGTCACCAACGACCAGGGTTTCTCCTTTCGGCATGTTCAGGCAATCTATCACACGGATGCAGCAGAGCTGACGAACGATAGGGTGCCTGAAGATGCCGAAAGGCGATACCCGGGTCGTCAATGAGAAATTGTGTGGAATCGTACAAAGTTTTAGCAATGCAAATTTGATATCGAAATTGCAAACATAATAACATTCATCAAATGATGTAAGCTCTGTCTAACTTGAATTGTCAATTCTTTGTACAACTCCATCTGATTTGTCGTGTGACAGAATGCCTGAAGATGCCGGAGGGCGAAACTCGGGTCGTTAATGACAAAATATGTGCAATCGTACAAAGTTGTAACAATTCAAATTAACTGTTATGTCAAAAATTTTGATTTTCTCATTGAGGAAAAAAATACTGTCTGAAAAACTAAAATAATATGGAATTTTTTCACTGTATTATAATCGAGTTCTACCAAGAAGATTTCAGTTCGATCAAATAATATATAATTATTGTAAATATGATTATTTGTTTTTTAAATATGGTCTGCAATTAAATAAAAATTATATTATATTTTAATTCATTATGGTAATATATTTTTTTTTTTGTTTTTACGTATGGCATCACCGTAACATCAATCACACAACACAACATGGCCGCCGATCTGTCAATTGTTACGGCGAATGTAAACAATGGGATACAACACCCGAACTCCGGAAAAGCCTACAAAACTACATATAATACAACAAGAATGCCTTTGAACATATTCCTACATTAAAATTGAACAAAAAACTCGATATATAACGAAATAAACAATATTTTTATACGTTATAAGCTGTACAAGTGTAAAACAAATGTGTAAACAATTGCAGTATTTAGAACCGAATCAATCGAGTTTTAATTGTTTTTTATTAGAAAATTAATTACTTTTTTAATTTAATTTAAGTGTTGATTGATTGATATACTTTACCCAAGTGTCTTATAACAAAACAATAAGACTGCAGTCTTCGTTTTGTATACATCGATTTATTTTAAGGGTGTGAAGTTTTGCCTAATTTTAGACAATAATGGCGATTAAAATACAAAATTGTTAACTTAAGTACTCTAAAATAACACTCGCTTTTATTATTATGATTTGTTGGCTTAGTGTATTGTGTTTTTTGTGAAGTTTTCGGCGGTTGTAGTTTTTTTTAGGTTATGTGTTCTTTCAAACAATGTCTGGAATACCATTCGACGATTCGTTGAGCGAGACAAGTTCTGTCGCTGATGAGGAAAGGGTTCGGAAGCTCTTCCAAGCTTGCGACTACAACGGCGACGGCTTTATCGATAGGTATTATGTCGATTCTTTGATTCCTATTATCTCAACTGTTGGTGTGTAGATATTGGATACTCTGAAATATTAGATTTGAATTGTTACAACTTTGTACGATTCCACATGTTTTATCAGTCACAACCGATCCGGGTTTCTCCTTTCGGCATCTTCAGACATTCCATCGCACGGATGCAACAGAACTGACGTAAAATAAACAGTTAGCATCGTATATATACAAAAGTTATTAATTACAGGAAAGCAGTAAATTGCAGCTTCAACAAATTTCGTAATAATTAACACAATTGCCTTTTGTGATAATTTTCTTTAAATTTCTTTTTAATGAGTCATTCTTGAAAGGGCTTACAATGAATAATAGTCAACTCATTAACAAGATTGATCGTTAATGAAAATCATCACAGGCAATTGTGTTGGTTATCATAAGATAAATATTTTTTTTTATGATATCGACTGAAGGCGCTTGATGGAATTTCAATATCAAATTTGAATTGTTACAACTTTGTTAGATTCTACACGTTTTGTCACCAACAACACGGGTTTCGCCTTTCAGCATCTTCAGGCATTCTATTACACGGATGCAAAATTGAATTCGATTAATATTGACGATGAAAAATTGTTTAATACGTAGGCTGCCAACCTTTTTGTGGTGGCGACCCCTTGTGCGATCCAAAATCATACAAAAAGAAATATTTTTTTAATCAACCGTATAAGTTGGCAACCCTCCGCGAACTCCCAGGTTGGGAACCTATGGTTTAATATATAGATTGAATTTAATTGTACTCTCTTTAATTTAACGCCATCATCAGCATTAAATCAGTGGTTCCTTTTCAATTCACTTTCTATGCGTACGATTCCACAGACAAAACATGGAATCGTACAAAGTTGTAACGATTCAAATTTTATATACATATAGTTGTAAGTATATCTACTAGAGCTAAGGAACATGCAAGATCATTCAACAGTAAAAAAAACAGATTTACAGTTCGCTAATCACGTTGTTAAGGAATCACATAATATAAATTCAAACTCAGCGCCTAAGTGTTTGCATCTTTGTAGCAAGGGTCGCAGAATGACGGCTTTGGAACAGCTGGAAATCAATAGACATCAATTATCACAAATTATTCTTAACGAACAAACTAACATAATAGTATCGCCACTTGTCCAGCCGTTGCACAAAGGGGTGGTCTGATTTGCTTCCATAATGACCACTTCCGTCCCACATATAAACTTATTGTCATAGACACCTATTGTTTCATTTAGATTTTTTGAAAATTTTGTGTCATTGTGTTAAAGTAGCAAGCTAGGCCGTTGGAACAGGAGAGAGGATGTGTTGTGTGCCTTTTCTGCACAGCTATATATATATAGATGAGCGAGTGTTAGTTTAAGCATAGTTCTGACGATGGCCGAATGAGCCGAAATAGCTATCAACTATATTTTTTTAAAAATAATTTTGTAGTACTAAAATACATTGCTATTTTTTTCACCGTGTCATAATGGAGTTCTACCAAGCGAATGCCAATTCAATCAATATATATATAATTTAGTATATTACTCTTTCCAGTTCCGATTTGGAGACCGTTTGCCGAGAATTGGAGTTAGGACAGTGTGTCCAGGAGTTGCTTAGTGAACTGGGTGCAGACCGCAGCGGGAGAGTGTCTTACAAGGACTTCCTCAATCGAAGAAGAGCTCTGCGGTAAGAATGCTGTTTGAGTGTTGTTAAAGCACACAGGGGTCTTATTTGTTTCCATAATAAACCATTTCCGTGCAATATGTAAGCTTGTTCAAATTGCCGCCTGTTTAGTTTCATTTACAATTTTTTAAATTTTTAGTTTTATTGCGAGCAAGAAACAAGCTAGGTCGTTAAAACAGAAGACAAGATGTATTGTGTACCATTTTTGTGCACAGCTATATATAGATATGCAAATGTTCATTTAAGCATAGTTCCGATGACGGCGTGAGCTGAAATATTCAACAAATATTTCTCAATTTACAATATACATTTATAAATAGTTAAAAGAAGAGGTAAACAAATTTAAGTCAATGGCCGCTCCTCAGACCATTGCGAGGGGCTTATGCCTTCCCGTAATAAACCATCTCCGTCCAATATTTAAGCATATTAAAATTGCCGCCCGTTTAGTTACATTTAAAAAAAATAGCACATGCGTCCAATGCGTTACGTCTAACATGTACAGGGGATTCCAGTGTGTCTAGACATAACACCTGCACTCGGCTGTGTCAAACTCGCTTGCCGAGATACGAAGAAATATGCAATACAAACGGATGTCAATCAGACGAAAATATTTAGACGGTATATCGAGGAAATCGGGGAACGGTCAATGCGGGATTATATAACATTGTTCTTATGGGAGTTTGACGGGACTATAAAAAATAAGTGTTCCACCCGGGAAAATGTATTATGCGAGGTAGATAAGCAAATGTTCGTTTAAGCATAGTTCTGACGACGGCGTGAGCCGAAATAGCTATCAACTATATATTATAAAAAAAAATTGTAGAACTTAAATACATCGCTATTTTTTTCACTGTGTTATAATGGAGTTCCACCAAGTAAATGCCAATTCAATCAGTAAAAGGAAAAAAAATAGTCAGTGTAATTCATAACAGGGGTTCTTTCACGAGAACTGATTGTAGCTCAGTTATTCAGCTGACGTCATTGAATAGTGATTGAAAGCAAAACAAATTTGAATTGTTACAACTCTATACGATTCCACGTGTTTTGTCACTAACAAACCGGGTTTCGCCTTTAGGCTTCTTCGGGCATTCTATCACGCGGATGCAACAGAGCTTCCACCAAGCATGTATATATATATAAGCAAATTTACGTTTAAGGATAGTTCTGACGATGGCGTGAGCCGAAATAGCTGTCGACTATATCTTATAAAAAAAAAATTTTTAGAACTACAACACATTGCTTGCGATTTTTTCACTGTCTTAGAATAATCATTGTTGAATTGAACAGAAGATTTAAGAAATACATCGTGTTTTTCTACTGAAAAAAATACTATAGTTTACAATAGTTTAGTTATACTTTATGATATCGACTGAAGGTTCTTGATGGAATTTCAATATCAAGTTTCAATTGTTACAATTTTGTACGGTTCCGCATTTTGTCCGTTCTCTTCCATCCGTGTGATGGAATGCCTGAAGATGCCGGAAGGCGAAACCCGGGTCGCCAGTGACAAGACATGTGGAATCGTACGAAATCGTAACAATTCAAATTTAGAGTATACGTTAAAATGTATATCATTAAATCCACGGCTTGTTCTATATACATTTTGATGCAGAAAAAATGGTTAAAATATTATTATAATCGGGACCGGTTTCTCTCATTGTGAGCGTTATCAACTGATATGCCGTTCACAGTTGGTAATACTCGTGATGGGCGAAACCGCTCTGTCCGTTATACTCTTCATTGATTTTTGTCTTATCTTCCAGATGTGAGATTGCCGCTTTGAAGGAAGCTGATGCTGGCCACAGCGGAGGTGGATCGTCTCAGGATATACCGGCGATGGCCAGCAATAACAGCGGCAATAGTTTTAGTAAGTATCGATATATGCTGATCGGATTCTACCGACGTGATTCAGGGTGTCATCATCGATTTTTTTAGGTCTTTTTGGTTCGTCCGTTAACTTCCTTGAACCATCTAGAGCACTTTCGAAGCTTCACGATGTCTCCGTAAACATCGCAAATGGTCTGCACGGCTTCGTTAGACTTCAATCCCTTATTAAACAAAAACAGCACGATACGGCGCAAATGAGTTTCTTCGATTTCAAGCTTCTGCATTTTTATACAGCGGCAAAAAAAAAAAAACGTTAAAATAGAAAGAGCACTAATAAGCTTTAAACGACGTGCTAACTCAACGGCGACTGTTGACAAACTGACGTTAAAGTGACGCAAAAAAAAAATGGTCACTTCTTTCCGAACTACCTAATATAACTTATGATATGGTGAAAAAATAGCAATGTATTTTAGTTCTACAAAATTATTTTTAACAAATATAGTTGATAGCTATTTCGGCTCACGCCATCGTCAGAACTATGCTTAAACTAACATTTGCTTATCTATATATAGCTGTGCAGAAAAGGTACACAACATCTCCTCTCTCCTTTTCCTAGCTTGTTATTTAAACACAATGACACTAAATTTTCAAAATTCTAAATGAAACAATAGGTGTCTATGACAATAAGATTATGTGTGGGACGGAAGTGGTCCTTCAGGGAGCAAATTAGACCACCCCTTTGTGCAACGGCTGGACAAGTGGCGATACTATTATGTTAGTTTGATCGTTAATAATCCTTTGTGACAATTGGTGTCTATTGATCTCCAGCTGTTCCAAAGCCGTCATTCTTCGACCCTTACTACAAAGATGCAAACATTTAGGAGCTGAGTTTGAATTTACATTATGTGATTCATTAATAACGTGATTAGCGAATTGTGAATCTGTTTTTTTATTATTGAATGATCTTACATGTTCCTTAGCTCGAGTAGATATACTTCTACCTGTCTGTCCGATGTAAACGGATAAACATGAGCCACAGAGAAGTTATTGTTGACCTTGAAAGCTTTCAAGGTGTTTGTGTTTAAATAACAAGCTAGGCCGTTGGAAAAGGAGAGAGGAGATGTTGTGTACCTTTTCTGCACAGCTATGTATAGATAAGCAAATGTTAGTTTAAGCATAGTTCTGACGATGGCGTGAGCCGAAATAGCTATCAACTATATTTGTTAAAAATAATTTTGTAGAACTAAAATACATTGCTATTTTTTCACCGTGTTATAATGGAGTTCTACCAAGTGAATGCCAATTCAATCAATAATTTATGATATCGACTGAAGGTATTTGATGGAATTTCAATATCAAATTTGAATTGTTGCAACTTTGTACGATTCCACATGTTTTGTCACTAACGATCCTCGTCTCGCCTTTCGGTATCCTCAGGCATTCCATCACAAGTGTGCAACAGAACTGTAGTTGCTTGTACATACTGTATATAAAATTAATTTTTTAAAAAAGTCCTTTATGTTCGTTTGCTTCTTTGTTATTTGGCACTTTAATCGGAACAAAGACTAAACTTGTGACTAAAAGTTTGTATGTGCAGGAATCATTATTACCATGCATTTTAAACAACTCTACATTTGCATCATAAACAATAATACGTGTATGGTGGATTTCAACCCAAAAAATAGCACATGCCTCCAATGCGTTACGTCTAACATGTACGGTGGATTCCAATGTGTCCAGACATAACACCTGCACTCGGCTGTGTCAAACTTGCTTGCCGAGATACGAAGAAATATGCAATACAAATGGTCAATCAGGATAATATTTGTGACGGGACCAAAATATTTAGACGGTTTACCGAGGAAATCGGGGAATCGGGAAACGGTCAATGCGGGATTATTTAACATTGTTCTTATGGGAGTTTGACGGGACTATAAAAAATAAGCGTTCCATCCGGGAAAACGTATTATGCGAGGTAGATAAGCAAATGTACGTTTAAGCATAGTTCTGACGATGGGTGAGCCAAAATAGTTATCAACTATATTTTAAAAAAATAACTTTGTAGAACTAAAATACATTGCTATTTTTTCACTGTGTTGTTTCATGTATTCATATATAATTCACAAGTACCTTTACTGTCGTCAAAAACTCATCGTGTACTTAACTTGGTACTCGTAGATGTTGTAACTAAACCAGTCAATCTGTCAATTAAAGCCGACAATCCCGGACTTAATGTATTGTGTTTTTTTAACGTTTTCCCGTTTTTTTATCAACAGACAAACAGGAGTTGTGGGAATGGGATTCTGGTGCCAGGGACCTAAGTCCAGAACCGAGCAAACAGTCAAAGCCTGCTGCAGCATCAGACGCTATGGCGGAACTCGCCAGTACCGTAAGTGAAGATTCACGATTACGTAGACATACTTATCTTTCATCGTTTTATTCAACACTGTCCGATTCCTATGTGGAGCGTATCGACTCGTATTGTGAGAACTGTTTGTCACTTTTCGCATACGTAATATAAAATCGGTACGAACTTCTGATATTGATTGAATTGGCATTTACTTGGTAGAACTCCGATGTAACACGGTGAACGAATAGTGATGTATTTTAATTCTTAAAATTTTTTATAACGTATAGTTGATAGCTATTTCGGCTCATGCCATCGTCAGAACTAACTGAACTAAACGGAACTAGTTGAATACAATGCTATTTTTTTTCACCGTGTAACTTCTGATGCTTTCCTAGACCATTTTTCTGTATTTGAACCAACGTGTGCTGTAAGGCAACAATATATGATTGTTACGACTTTGTACACGGTTCCGTATGTTTTGCCACTAGCAACCCGGGTTTCGCCCGTCTGCATCTTCTGACCCGGTCACTTCCGTTGCATCCGTGTGATAGATTGCCTGAAGACGCCGAAAGGCGAAACCCGGGTCATGTTATTATGTTTGCAATTTCGATATCAAATTTGCATTGCTAAAACTTTGTACGATTCCACATAATTTCTCATTGATGACTCGGGTTTCGCCTTTCGGCATCTTCAAGCATTCTATCACACGGATGCAGCATTCATCGCCAGCATTCTATATCAAATTTGAATTGTTACAACTTTGTACGATTCCACATGTTTTGTCATTGACGACCCGGGTTTCGCCCTCCGGCATATTCAGGCAATGCAACAGAACTGACGAACAATAGAATGCCTGAAGATGCAGAAAGGCGATGCCCGGGTCGTTAGTGGCAAAACATGTGGGATCGTACAAAGTTATGTTGCATCCGTGCGATAGAATGTCTGAAGATGCCGAAAGGCGAAACCCGAGTCATCAATGAGAAATTATGTGGAATCGTACAAAGTTTTAGCAATGCAAATTTGATATCGAAATTGCAAACATAATAACATTCATCAAATGATGTAAGCTCTGTCTAATTTGAATTGTTGTTCAATTCTTTGTACAACTCCATCTGATTTTTCGTGTGATAGAATGCCTGAAGATGCCGGAGGGCGAAACCCGGGTCGCCAATGACAAAACATGTGGAATCGTACAAAGTTGTAGCAATTCAAATTTGAAATAGAATGCTGCGTCCGTGTGATAGAATGCCTGAAGACGCCGAAAGGCGAAACCCGGGCCGTGAGTAACAAAACATGTGGAATCGTACAAGGCTGTGACATTTCAGTTTCGATATTGAAATTCCATCAACCACCTTCAGTCGATATCGTAAATTATTTCTGCTATATGAAATATTTTGACGCAGTGAAAGTTTAAAATTTTTTAATTTAATTACCTATAAAAGAACGTTAAAAAAAAAAAAAAACAAAGAATCGTTCCAAATTTGAAATTTAAAAGTGCATTATCGAACACTGTTGCAACACTCCAAAACGGAATCGAATCGTCCCCTTTGTATGTGAAACAAATTCAATTCTCTCCCCGTTCTAAAAATATCGTTATTTATGGTTTTTGCCGCGCAATTCCGGCGTCTCGGTCCCCCGTGTGTCGGGACTCGTGGATTTCCGCCGGCGTTCGGCTGACGCCGTTAACCTTCGGCGGCGTCCGGACACGCTTTGACCTTCGGCCTTCCGGAATCTCTGTTGCGTAAGACGCGGAACCGCCGGTTCGCGAATCTTGTGTGAGTGCTTTGTGTTGTCCCGTAATTAACAACTTTGGTATATAGATAGAATGCCTGAAGATGCCGAAAGGCATATTTGTAGTGTTATATTATGTTAGTGACAAAACATATGGAATCGCACAAAGTTGTTGTAATTCAAGTGTTGATGAGTATAAACGATTTCGGAAACAACTCAAAATAAATAAAGAACTAAGAATTTTTCGTTTAGATTAATTGTCAAAGTGCATTGACACCGCATTATAAACATCAGCGTCAAATTTAAAATTGTAATAATTTTACAAATTCATTTGTGAAAACACATATTTTTTTAACATCAATATTTACTCTAAAACCGTTGGTGGCCGCACAAAAGAACCGCTGTTCTACACCCAAAATATGTACATTATTAATTAATTGTAATACTGAAGCCAACTCAAATTTGTTTGTAACCACACACGTCAAATTGCATTCAAAATGTTGTCTACCTCGTCGTTCGCTTTAATTCGGCCGTTTCCGGAATAATTCGTACATTTCCGCTGCACATTCGAGTCGATCGCTTCGCCAGTGTTCCGTTACTTACTTCACTATGTTCTTTGCGCATTACAACACCGTAGAGATTGACTAGTGACTCACTGATTCATAGTGACGCACTGATTCATTAGCTTTCTAAAAGACTCGTTTACCTTCTATCAAATATTTATGTTATATATATATATATATATATATTATTGGTTTTAATTAAAAAAAATTGGATCAATCGCAGAGATATAAAATCAAATTTGAATTGTTACAACTTTGTAGAATTCCACATTTTTGTCACTACCAAACCGGACCTGGGTTTCGCCTCTCGGCATCTCCAGACATTCCATCACACGGATGCAACAGAACTGACTTATAAAAAAAATTTACAACGAAAATACATTGCCATTTTTCCACCGTGTTAAAATGGAGTTCTACCAAGTAAACGCCAATTCAATCAATAAAACCATCTTCCACTGTCAACCCTCTTAATTACCTGGAGTCGATACATCGGCTTTTCTATATGTTACATACATTTCTATATACGTAACCTGGGTTTCGCCTTTCGGCATCTTCAGGCATTCTGCATCACACGGATGCAACAGAACTGACTTTCTCCAGTTCTGTTCTGTTGCAGCCGTGTAATAGAATGCCCAAAGATGCCGATAGTCGAAACCGGGTTCGTTAGTGACAAAACATTTAGAATCTTACAAAGCTAGTAATAATTAACACAATTGCCTATTGTGATAATCTTTATTAACGATCTTGTTAATGAGTTGTCATTGAATGGGTTTTACAACAAATCACATTTAGCGTCGTCTATATACCAAAGTTGTTAATTACAGGATAACACTTGGCCCAAGGCAAGCAGTAAATTGCAGCTAAAGCTTAATTTAATAATAATTAACACAATTGCCTATTGTGATAATTTTCATTATAGACGTTGTTAACGAGTCATTCTTGAAATTTTCATCGAATCATTTCGAACGAATCATCATTGTGATCCGATCGCTATTATCAATTGACCCGACGCATCACTAGCGTTGTTTCACAACGCACCGCCGCGCTCTTAATAAACACGTCTTTCTCCCACTTTCTTATTTCGACGCAGTTACAGAACAAAAATAATCTTTAACGGGGTTTAATAAATTCAAAAATTTATCCCAAATTCAGCTTCCAAAAACCGTGAAAGATTATGATATGCCGTTTGGTTTGTAGCGATACAACGAACGCCCGTTGCCATATTCTAAAACGATTCGGTTTTCTATGTATCCTAAACAAATATACATATTTGTGTTGTCAATAAATCAACTAAATTCTTGTTATAAATAGATCCCTGAATACTGACATTGGTAATAATCAATACTGTATTGTTTTCTGTACGTAACTCTATGTATTTTGTGGAATTTTATTTATAAATACACGATTTAAGCCGTGATTTGGTCGATTCGGTCGCTTAAGTGTGTGGAAAGTGCGGAAGCCATAGGAATGTTCAATTTTTTTCGTATTTTACACTCGGTTCACTGTGTTTTTTGTGTTTATTAATAGCCAAATTTGTACGGTGTTAACTACTACGTTTTTATATTAAAATGATCTAATTTGAGTGTTATTTCACTCGGTGATTGTGTGTGTGTTAATTGTCGATTGACAAACCGTTCAAGTGTGTTATTTTACGAATGCCTTCAAGTATTTGCCCTAATTCTCTACAATTGCTGCGTTTTTACGTATTAGCGCTAAAAAAGGTCGGTTTATTTAGACATATTTAACATTTAAACAATATCAAAACGGTTGTTGTTCATTTTTACCAACAGTAGATGATAAGTTCCTGAGAAAAACGTGTAAATCGAAATGTACACATAAGAACGCATAATTCGGTTGGTTTTTTTTTAATACATAAATAAAACAAAATTATCAAAAAGTATATATATATACATATTCTTTTATTAATTAAATACACATAAGAATATATAGACGAACAAAAAAAAAAAATCCAAAAGATTATTGCAACGTTTGGTGGAGTTTTAATCATTTATCACTATCACAAATCACTGTCATTTTCTTTCTTCTTCGTGACTGGTCCAAGGTCACTTTTTTCACTCGAAATTATTTGTGCCAATTCGTTGTTTGAAGTAGAAACATTTACACCTCGTTTTGGTAATAAAATCCGTTATTAATTTAATTCGAATTTCTTGTTAGATCTTCATGGATTTCATAATATTGAGTTAATAATTGATTAATATCACGTTGGAATCGAAGTACTGTTTTCAACATTTAAGTCATTTTGTATATACAAAATGATTACCTAACTTTCTTCCCAATTCGACGATTTCTTCGCGGATGATTTTAGCTGTAAATAAATGTAACTGGTTTAAACTATTTTTCAAACCGCGTAAAAGCGAAAATACATCGAAACTATGAAACGTTGCAAACATTGTACAATTAACACGATTTTAAATGAGTCATTGAAAACATAACGCGTTTTTAATTGTTTCAATTTTCATCAAAACAAACCGAAAATATGGTGAAATCTTAAATCGATTAACAACAACAACTGTATCTGTCAAACATTTTTGAATTTGGAACACTCAAATACGTTTTCTTTTGTTTTTTATTTTATTTTTAAATTTATCTATGGCTGTTCGAAGGTTGTTCAATTTAATTTATTGATTAAAAATACTGATTATAAATGATTACGTAGCCACTTTTATCTGATTATGGTAGTCGAATGAATTGTTCCGTGTTTTGATTCGGTCGACAACGTGTACTGGATTTTTAATTCGCCCGCCAAGTGAGTCATACAATATTTGTATGAGTTTCTAAAGGTTAATCTATGATTACACGGTGAAAAAATAGCAATGTATTTTAGTCCTAAATTTTTTTTAATAGGATATAGTCGATAGCTATTTCGACTCGCGCCATCGTCAGAACTATCTATTAACAAAGTAAAAGTAAAATAATATATTTCGAAAAACGAAATATTGGCAATTACCTCGTCCGGTATCCATTGAGCATATGAGCATTCGGCGGCTTAGGTCATTTCTGCCTTTATATGACTATGATCAATTGTAATTTCGGTGTTCTGGTTTCGCCATTGGATATCGTCATCTTCTTGTTTTATGGTCTTTGAATCCATTGAGCATTTGCTTATCTATATATAGCTATGTAGAAAAGGTATACAATACATCTTCTCTCCTGTTTTAACGACCTAGCTTATTTCCTTCTAGCAATAAAACTAAAAAAAAATGTAAATGCAAATGAAACTAAACAGGCGGCAATATCAATATGCTTGAATATTGGACGGAGATGGTTTATTACGGAATAGAATTAGCCCTTCGCAATGGTCTGAGGAGCGGCGACAGATTTATATTTGTTTGTTCGTTTGAATATTTTATTACATTAAATTAAAAATCAACTTAAATTTTTAAATGAAACTAAAAAGGCGGCTATATAAAGAAGTTTGCATATGGCACGGAAATGGTCCATTACGGAGACAAAACGGCGTCTTAAAAAAGGACTAATCCATAGGCTCCCAACCTTTTTCGGGTGGTGACCCCATACAATCCAATTAAACACCGCGACTCTATGATTTTGGCTACACACTCTTGTATTTTTTTTTTACGTTATGTTTCATTATACGTATCTGCGTCATTGAAAATTGAATCATTCGATTTTTCTTTCATAGTATTAACGTTTGTATCGAAAGTCGCAATATGTTGGCTCGTGCCGATTACGGATTCGAACCCTTGACCGTAAAAAAGCGAAAGTAGGTGCCAGCTGCAACGCGGCCAGTGGCCTAACTAGCGAGTGCATACGACCGCACTGCGGGCTCTCTTGAAAATCAATTCCATACACTTAATTTGCGCGCGTTCACTTTTAAAAACCGCATAAAAAAAATACGAAATTTTGTTACGCACACCGTAAGCGATCAAATGGCGTTTATTTTAACGCAATAACGCGTGATTATTAATTAAAAATATATTTGTTTCTGGGAATCGTTCTAGAACAGTGGTTTTCATGTGCTATTTAAAAATATGTGTTTTTTTAAAAATGAATTAGTAAATTTGAATTGTTACAACTTTGTACGATTCCACATGTTTTGCCGCATAAATTGTCCACTTCTTAGGTTGTCAACGGTCACTTCGTGATGGAAAGTCACCCGGGCTTCGCCTTGCAGCGTCTTCGGGCATTCTATCACACGGATGCGACAAAGACGCCGAAAAGCGAATCCCGGGTCGTTGGTAACAAAGCGTGTGGAATCGTGCAAAGTTGTGACAATTCAAATTGAATTTTGTTAACGTTTTTAAAACCTCTACCGTCCACTGTAGGTAGGGACTAGGTCGACTTACCACTGGTATATACCAATTGGCAATCAACAAAACGTTTTTCATTATTCGAGTAAATCATTATCTAAGTGGTTAATGAACCCAATTGTCGCTGTTCTCACATGGCACACAATTGATGGCATATAATGTCGATGTATTCAATTCATTTTTAGCGCACATTAGTGGCTCGCCCACGTCGCCGATGCGCACATAACGATATGCCCAAATGTACTGTTCACGTAGAGTCGCGTTCGCAGGGGTGGACCGGTCGCCGTACTTAATTTGGCCCGCTTTAAAAATGAACGAATGACCAAAGGGTTAATTAACGGTGTTTGCGTCTTTGTAATAAAGGTCATGATCAACAGATATCAACTCTCACAAAAGATTCTTAACAAACAAACTAATATATGTCGGTCGCCACTGCTCAATCCACTACAGGGGTTGTTTTGTTTCCGGAATAAACCATTTCCGTGCAATATGTAAGCTTATTGATTTAGCCGCCATTTTAGTTTCATTTACAATTAACAAAAAATTTAGTTTTATTGCTAGCAGGAAATAAGCTAGGTCGTTAAAACAGGAGAGAAGATGTATTGTGTACCTTTTCTACACAGCTATATATAGATAAGCGAATGTTCGTTTAAGCATAGCTCTGACGATGGCGTGAGCCGAAATAGCTATCAACTATGTCTTATAAATTTTTTGTAGAATTTAAATACATTGCTTTTCACCACGTTTCACCGTGTTAAAATTTTACGTTTTTTTTTTCTGTCGGATTCGTGTTTTTTTTATAACGACTCCACATACCTGTTCATGCCACTTTTTGCACGGTTTTCAGCCGATAATCTACCGCGTAAAAAAGAATTTCGGAATCTATACTCAAATTGTTCTCGAGTTTAATTAATATGGCCGATTGCAATGGCGTTTTTTGACGTCATTCAAACAGGTAACGTAGACTCGTAGAGAAGGAAGTCTGTTATTTTGTAATGGATATGTTAATTGCATACCTTTAATTTTACACCACGGTGGTACAGTTGTGTTACGCCATTTACTATCTCTAATTTGCCTATGGCAACTACACGTCCGTTCGATACGGTACAAAGTGTCTATTCAAAGTTATTCGTTTATTTGCACAGGTGTGAATTGATATTGAAAAGATGGTCGCCACGTATCGGCGTGTGGTGGAATCGAACTTTTTGCGGCCGCGCCCCCCTGTTGATAAAATGGCGATTGATTAACTTTCTATCAAGTGTTTTTTTTTTGGTTCCCTCTACATGGTTCTTAATAGAGTGGAACATCGAATGACTCGTAGAGAATCCGGCTAGAATTGCGTCGGGAAACGTTGTCCATTTTCAATCAACCTCATTGATGAGCGAGTTATTATCAACTGAAATAGTATTTTTGTGTTCGGGAAACGAACATACATTCGGATAACGAGCTAAAACGAACTTTTAAATCCACTTATTATATCAGTTAAACTCGGTTGATCGGTTAACGAACAACAATCGTTCGATCCACGTATTCTATCTGTAAAACTCGGTTGATTGGTTAACGAACTATAACGAAATTTCTAATCCAATTATTCTATCTGTTAAACTCGGTCGATCGGTTAACGAACATATATATGTTCAGATATCGAATGTACATTCGTATAATGAATACGTATTCAGTTGACGAACTAAAACGATCTTTTTTATCCATTCATCATATCAGTAAAACTCAGTTGATCGGTTAACGAAAAAATGTTCGGATAACGAATAGATATCCCGATAACGAACTTCCTAATCCAATTATTCTATCTGTGAAACTCGGTCGATCGGTTATAACTCTATCGGAATTAAAACAATCTTTCTTATCCACTTTTATCTGTAAAACTCGCTTGATCGGTTAGCTAACAAAATATCGGATAACGAATAAATATTCGGTTAACGAACTAAAACGAAATTTCTAGTTCACTTTTTTTATATGTAAAACTCTGTTTATCGGATAACGAGCAAATGTTCGCATTACGAATACATATTCCGCTAACGAACTAAAACGAGCTCTCTAACCCACTTATTATAACTCGGTTAAGGAACAGATTGTGTTCGTTAACCGATCATCCACTGTATATACTGTAAGATATTTTTTTGAGGTCTTTAGAAGCAGGTTTCCTTGACGATTTCTTAAAGAAATAAAAAGCAATCATTATCATCAATCAATGCGAACTTCTGTTTGTAATTTTGTTGTAAAAGTAACAATGGTTGGCCAATAATGATACGTGAAACACTAATATGAAAATTTTCGCTGTGTTCTTTTACTCTATTGAAGTATGCACTTAAGCGCCTTATTTAAGTGCATATGTGATTTTATGTATACATAACTTTCCGATAGTTCGGGTGTAAATTGTCTCAGAATCGATACGAACCACCCTTGACCTATCGGCCAAAGCGATATCCCCGTCGTGTTAAGCAATAAAACTTTTACAGCGTTCCGTAAACCCAATTCGGGTTCAATTGTCACTGTGTTTTTTGCTGGGCTCATTAACTATTTAAATACGGTACCTTGCTCGACTCGCAGACCGAAACTCAACACTTCGAATACCGGAACCGTGCTTTGACGTGATAAAGATCCAACGCTCGAGGTCCGGAAACGCGTTTTGACGCGATAAACCGGACCGTCGAAAAGAGACATATTAAGGACATTAAACTAAGTGTTTGAACAATTTATGATATCGACTGAAGGTGCTTGATTGAATTTCAAAATCATATGTGAATTGTTACAATTTTGTACGACTCCACGTGTGTTTTGTCGCTAAAGGCGCGGGTTTCGCCTTTCGGCATCTTCAGGCATTCTATCACACGGATGCAACAGAACTGAGGTCAACTGAGAGAACTGTCAGCTCTGTTGCGTCCGTGTGAATGTACGCCTGAAGATGCCGAAAGGCGAAACCCGCGCCGCTAGCGACAAAACACGTGGAATCGTACAAAGTTTCAACAATTCAAATTTGATAATTGAAATTCCATCAAGCACCTTCAGTCGATGTTATAAATTGTATCGCCAGATGTCACTAATTTGACTGTTTAATTTGAATTCGACGTGTCGATGTACAAAAATCGGAATGAATTCAAATAAATGTATGATCAGTATAGACTAGTGCGGGGCGTGTAACGCTGGCGATAAATTAATATATGCCAAGCGCAATTCATCGCGCCCATTACGCCGGCGATCAATCATGAAGCGCGTTAGTGTCGGACCGCGCAATCATTTTTAATAAAGGCCGTCCGCCGTCGAAATGTAATGAGAGATTCCGTCGGGGGAGTCGGGTGGGGGGGTTGGTTGTTCGGGAGGTTGGGGCGATAGTTTGCGAAATCCAACCCCCCTAACCCATACCCCCTCTGTGGTATACAGTGTGGTTAATATTCAAGACGGCATATTGCACACCGGTCAAGGGCGCGCGGGATCGATAGCCGTACTCTCCCGAGACTAGCAGGAGGAATAGCCGGCTATCAAGCGGATATTACATTGTGTGCTCTTCGGGGCGACCGTTCGCTTGCCGGAGAGACCCCGTATGTGCGTTTCGAGCGGAGATAGTTAACCGCCTAACTGCGGACGCGAAATGTTCAATACTTTTTATTGACGTACGAGTTTTTTTTTGTGCTAATTTCCATGGTATGTTTTATGATCAGGACCGGTTTCGCTCCCAAAAACCAGGTGACCTTATATCGGAATTCAAATTATTAGATTGTCGGCTTCATTTTTAATGTGTTAACTGTCACTTCGCATCATATTTTATACGCATTTTAAGTACTTATTTTCATACTATATTTTATGGTCAGGACCGGTTTCGTTCACAAAAACCGGGGTTTTTTATTTAGGATTTCAAATTATAATATTGTTGGCTTCATTTTTTAAGGTGTTAACTGTCATTTCTTTATGGAAAGGCATGGTGATATTTTATACGCATTTTTTAGTACTTATTTTCATAATCTATTTTATGGTCAGGAACGGTTTCGTTCACTAAAATCAGGTGACCTTATATCGGTATTCAAATTATAATATTTTTGGCTTCACTTTTAAGGTGTTAACTGTCACTTTTTGATGGAAAGGCATGGTGATATTTTATACGCATTTTTTAGTACTTATTTTCATAATATATTTTATGGTCAGGAACGGTTTCGTTCACTAAAATCAGGTGACCTTATATCGGTATTCAAATTATAATATTTTTGGCTTCACTTTTAAGGTGTTAACTGTCACTTTTTGATGGAAAGGCATGGTGATATTTTATACGCATTTTTTAGTACTTATTTTCATAATATATTTTATGGTCAGGAACGGTTTCGTTCACTAAAATCAGGTGACCTTATATCGGTATTCAAATTATAATATTTTTGGCTTCACTTTTAAGGTGTTAACTGTCACTTCTTGATGGAAAGGCATGGTGATATTTTATACGCATTATTTATTGCTTATTCCCACAATATCGATTCATAATATATTTTATGAGCAGGACCGGTTTCGCTCACCAAAATCAGGTGACACAACATGGGGATTCAAATTATGTGATTGTTGGTGCCTGCGTTTTCCTGTAATTAATAACTTTGGTATACAGACGATGCTAACTGTTTATTGCATGTCGGTTCTGTTGCGTCCGTGTGATGGAATGCCTGAAGACGTCGAAAGGTGAAACCCTTGACGAAACATGTGAAATCGTGCAAAAGTTTCAAAAATTCAAATTTAAATACATGCAAATCTAGAGTAAACTGGTAGTTAAGTAGTTTCATAGTATATTTCATATTAATACATAGGTCGCCAAAAGGTTTTTACGTAAAATAGTGAATACAATGATAATGTATTTCTAAGAAGTATATTGATTGAACTGGCATTCACTAGGTAGAACTCCATTATAACACGGTGAAAAAAAATAGCAATGTATTTAAGTTTTACAATATTTTTTATAAGATATAGTTGATAGCTATTTCGGCTCACGCCATCGTCAGAACTATCTAGTAGTAGGATATGTCAGAATGCGTTGTTTCATGTTAAAACGTTTTTTTTACTTGAATAATTGGTTTATTATTGACCCTCAGTGCTGTCAAAGTCAACGCGTTAAAGCCTCGATTTAAACGTTAAAGATCTCTCAAAGAAGAGAGGGGCTCGAACGTCAGCTTTTGATGCCATCGCTCGATTAAAGTGTCACAGAAATTCGGCTTACTTACGTTATCCTCTTTAGGTTCGTATCTTTGTTAAACGACGCAATAGAATAATTGGTCGGTCGCCTAAATATAGATTTTCTTGCCTTATAATTTCCTTTACCAAATTGAGGATAATCTAGCGAATTTAATACGATAATTTAACTTGCCTCGGTTCTAATTCAAACATAGATCGGTCGTTACGTGTCACTTAATAACCCTTTAGATGTCGCCATTTTCGACATTTATTTATTTATTTACAAAGGCTGCAAAAAAAAACGATGATTTCCTCAACTCTACATGTTTTGTCACGAACGACCCGGGTTTCGCCTTCCGGCATCTTCAGTCATTCTATCACGCGGATACAACGGAACTGACGTACATGCGGTAAACTGTATGCATCGTCTATATACAATTGAATGACTCGTTAACAAGATCGCCGATGAAATTTTGAACGTGTTTGATGGAATTTCATTGTCAAATTTGAATTGTTACAACCTTGTACGATTCCACATATTTAGTCACTAACGGCCCGGGTTTCCTCCTTCGGCATCTTCAGTCGTTCTATCACACCGATGCGACAGAACTGACGTACATACAATAACAGTATTGTCTATAGATCCCTTCGAATGACTCGTTAACAAGATCGTTAATTAACATTAGATTAAAATTATAAAATTTGCACGCACAAATGTAATTCATGATGTCGACTGAAGGTGCTTGATGGAATTTCAATGTAAAATTTGAATTGTTGCAACTTCGTACGATTCCACGTGTTAGTCACTCTGCATTTCGGGTTACGTGTTATATCTCTCCTCTACCGGTATTCCATTTAATTTATTTTTTTATGATTTATATAATATTTTTCTTTATTAATATAACAATATATTGTTCAATTTAATTAAAAAAAAAAATATTTAAATGTATTTTTTTTTTTTAATATTTATTTTTTTATGTTCGATTTTTTTCCGATAGATGGCAGGTGAGTCGTTTATTGAAAATCGCATTTACTTTGTATACGAAAAGCTATATATGCCCCAAGCGTTGTGGGAAAGTTAGGACTGTACTTCACAGGATCATTTCTGTAGTACTTCCTCCCTCGTAACGTGCACACTCTACCAGAGTGACACTCCGCGATGAGGAGACGTGGCGGGGTTCCTTGAGCGTGAGGCAGGTCTTCGACTGGATCTAACGGTCTGGTCTCAGACCCTCGATGACCGTTCACCGTCCGATTGGATCTCGGACGGTTGGGGAACCTTCGCTTTCTGAGCGGCTTTTCAGTACCAACATTACTTCGAAACAATCGCACTTATACGGAGTGCCATATACCAATTATGACTACGTTAGTCGTTCCCATAATACACTTTGTATATTCATAAGTGGCGTAACTATAAACGCAACGTAATCACACAATTATTACTGTCTTCGAAATTTGCTGCGCTTATGAGATTTCCGAAAATTAAAACACCCATTCCCTTGGATATACTGTGGTTTACCTCGGTTTCATATTAGACACATTGCGCGGAATAAAGGCATAAATTGTCCACTTCTTAGGTTGTCAACAGTCACTTCGTGATGGAAAGTCAAATATTTTAAGTAGGTCGCTCGCCGCAAGCATTATAATAGATAGGCGAAACCGGTCCTGATCAAGTTTGTTTGACGTTGATGAAATAATAATGGAATTTGAATTGTTAAAACTTTGTACGATTCCACGCGTTTTGTCGCTAACGGGGTTTCGCCTTTCGGCATCTTCGGGCATTCTATCGCACACACGCGACAGAACTGACAAAACATGTGGAATCGTACAAAGTTTCATCAATTCAAATTTGATATTGTAATCCCACCAGGCACCTCCAGTCGATATCGTAAATTTAACGGACACATATTCTTAGATGAGATTTGAACACCCTGCGTAATGGCGGTAAATAATTTTTATTTAATTGAAAAACGTTTCGAAAACGGACGCTACTACAATATATAAATCAATTTTCGCGCCATTTCCATTTCGGGAATCGAACGCCGCCATTTTGAGCGATGCACTTCCGGCGGACGCTGCCCTTTTTAAAATGTCTTCCTGCGATCTATAATAATGATTTCCATAAAAGAATTAATTAAGCAATAAATTAATAAATTGTTAGTTGGAATAAATATTTCCGCTCTTTTATAAGGGAAGTTTGATGAGAACTGATTGTTAGTTGCATGTATTAAATGAACAGGTCCATAATGAGATATAAACTTTCGTCTAAAATTAAAAAAGACAAAAAAAATTGAAATAAGTTTTAATAATACAATGTGACAAAATCGGATCGCGACTTTTGAATAGATTAGTGTTCGTTGAAGGAGCGTGAACGGGGGCCGTAAATGTCGGGGCCTGCTGCGGCCCGGGGGCCTTACTACTACGGAGACCTCCACACGGCTCAGAAGCCGAGTCAGCAAGTCCCCGGCGTCCACAGGCGTCACAGCGGAAACCGAAGAACCGATGAGGCCAATAATCATTCCCAGGATAGTTGTAGGCCCCGAAGACGTACGAACACGTACGAGGGGGCCCGTAGGAACGTTGCCGTTGACGTTCCGGCTCGGAACGGAAACAGCGATGGAGAAAGCGACGTCGAATTCGAATTGAACAATGATATATTGAAACCGAATCAGAACGGACCCGTCGACGTGACTCAACTGTTCAACGCGCAAGGCCACGGTTTCCGTTTGGACCTCGGAGACGACTTGACGAACAAACGTCTCGGGCGTATCGTCAGCGTGTTCGATGACGATGTTCCACTCGATGGTGAAAACGTAGCCGGTATCGTCGACGACGAAGCAGGTGATGTCAAAAAACCGCACGATTTAATGAAGGATAATCATCAGATAATAACCGGTGAAGACGAAGAATTGAATAAATTCGATCTGGACGTTTTAAAGAAAGGTCAGTTCGTTGACGCCTTCGAAAAAGACGATGGATTACCTGAAGTCGACGGGTTCTTCGCAGCGTTCGAAGACAACGGAATATCATCACCGCTCCTGTCCAATGGGATATACCAGCAGAGACGGTGTCCAGTCGCATTGGCGGACCGTTCCCGTGCGTACTTGGGTAAAAACCTCGATCTCGAAGACGAAATCGATTTCAACGTTAAACACACACACAAAAAACATCACCGTGATTCGGTAACTTACGATGAACCGAGAGTCAGTTCGTATTCGACAGCCGGTACGTTCCCTATGCCTGATGGTAGAGATAGAACTGCCCGTAACGGAGATTTGGTCATCGGTAACGGAGTCAGTAATACTACGTCCGATGGGGAACTGCCGTGCAGGTGGTATGACGAACCCGACCCGGGTAATACCGGCGTAACGAGGAGCGGCAGTTGGTATTTGTGCTGTCCTGGTGGGGGAAACGGAGGCGGTAACGGTGCCAGTGGCGTCCGGGATGTCCAGAACGGGGTTCTGCAACCGGCACCTGTGACTAGTCCTCCGCAGCCCGGCGAGGGGCAATATGTAAGTTGTGATTGTTTTGTGAAGTTGTGATCTTCCTTCTAGAGCAGTGGTTCTTAACCTTGTTAATGCGCATTCACCGTTTTGTCACCGACGACCATTCGGCGTCGTCAGGAATTTAACATAACATGCGTATGCAATAGAACTTACGGACAGTAAACAGTTTGCATTGCTTATATACTAGAATCACACAGCTGCGGTAGAACTCCACGCGATAGAACTGTGAAACCCGGGTCGTCAGTGACAAAACATGCGAAATCCTACAATGTTGTAACAATTCAATATACGATGTTAGCTGTAAATGTTCGGTGCCATGATTCGCTACCGCACAGTAGCACTACTAGAATGTATCGAAACAAATTCAAATTTAAATATTGAAAACTATTTCTTTATAGATTTATATATTCCATCGTTTATAAGAGATTTCTTGTAATGTGCAATCGTACCGCCGATAATGCCTCTTCTGTTTAATGTTTGGCAACCTATGTATCAGAGGGTCCGACGGTGTTTAGGAAAGGTTGGTTTTTACGGGCGTGTAATGATGATTTCGTTTTCCCTTTACAGTTACACCTTGCTGCTGTATCGTCACTGAAGAACGAGGTCTTGGAACTGTCCGCGAGGCTTCACGCAGCACAACGTGATAGAGACACGGCGAGGGACGCGTTGTGCACAGCGCAGGTATTACCAACCGTGTTCCGTTTGAAGATTGTTAACGTGTTAACACTGTATGGTCGGGAAACGAAATATTTCGTTTTTTTTCTCCACTTACATCATTCAGATTTCAAACTTCCAGTGGCTCTAAACTTGCAGGAATCGCAAGTATATTTTACTTTTACATAGAATGTTTTAAAAATTTTATATTGATGAAATGATTGAAAAAAGGTTTTTATATTCTGCTTAGAAATATAATGAAATTAAGACGTAATCAGAGTGTTTATAATTTATGTTTAAAGATCAAATGTCACATATCGTTTCTTTGAAAATTTCAATCAAAAATATTGTTTGGTTTAGAAGTTGTGTCGATTTTAACAGAGTAATATTTTTTTGCGCTAATCGCAAAAAACGCCCGCTACAGGCTTCAGTATATTGCTCGAGGGGCCCGACCACATAGTGTTAACTGTCACTTCTTGGTGGAAAGGCATTATGATATTTTATACGCATTTCCACGATATAATTTATGATCAGTACCGGTTTCGCTCACAAAAATCAGGTGACGTAATATATGAATTCAAATTATAAGATTATTGGTGAAAAAATAGCAATGTATTTTAGTTGTATAAAATTTTTTACAAGATATAGTTGATAGCTATTTCGGCTCACGCCATCGTCAGGATTATGCTTTTGAACGAACATTTGCTTATCTATATATAGCCGTGTAGAAAAGGTACGCAATACATATTCTCTCCTGTTGTAACGACCTAGCTTGTTTCCTGCTAGCAATAAAACTAAATTAAATTAAAAAATTGTTAACTTACTGTTTAACATTAAATATTGCACGGAAATGGTTTATTACAGAAATGAAACAGCCCCCTGTAGTGGGTTAAGCAATGGCGATCGACATATATTAGTTTGTTCGTTGAGAATCCTTTGTGATAGTTGATATCTATTGATTTCCAGCTGTTCTAAAGCCGGCACCTTGCGAGCTTTATTACAAAGACGTAAACAGTACATGCCAATTCACTTTTGAGGTGTTAACTGTCACTCCTTGATGGAAAGGCATGATACATTAAATAATAAAAATGCATTTTTTAGTACTTATTTCCACAATACCAAGAATGACTCAGTATATAGACGATGCCAACTGTTTATTGTACGTCAATTCTGGTGCGTCCGTGTGATAGAACGCCCGAAGATGCCGAAAGCTGAAACACGAGTCGTTGTAATGGCAATACAAGTGGAATCATCGTAAAAAGTTGTAACAATTCAAATTTAATATTGAAATTCCGTCGAGCACCTTCAGTCGATGTCATAAATTATAAAATAAGTCTGTTTTGAATTGCTACAACTTTGTACGGTGATTCCAAATTTTCTGTCGCCAAAGACCCTGGTTTCGCCTTTCGGCATCTTCAGGCATCCATCTATCACACGGATGCTACGGAACTGACGTAAACGACGTCTTCTAATAACCTGTAGATGCCGAAAGGCGACACCCGGGTCGATGGTGATTAAACATGTGGAATCATCGTACAAAGTTGTAACGATTCAAATTCGAATCGGATTCGTTCGTTTTTCACGTAATATGTCTTCTTCAAATTCTGTCCCAGAACGAATGCTCGAGACTTCGGACTTGCCTCGCGTCCCAGGGTAGGGCGTCGGAAGAGAGACTCACAGAACTGCACGGAGTCATCGCTGAATTGCGGAGGGCGGGAGCAGCCAGGGAGAGATCGGCGATTCCAGAACTGAGGGAAGATGAGTCCGGTATGACGGCAACAATTTATTATTCTGTTAACAGCTTTAACCCGTTAAACCTAGAAACAATTACTCTAGTTTGAGATGATTTTAATATGCGGTGGAATACCTCAGGATGCCGAAGGGCGAAACCCGGGTCGTCAACAATTCAAATTTAACATTGAAGTTCCGTCAAGCACCTTCAGTCAACCAAAGTTGTTTGTTGCGATTTCAATACAAAATTTGAATCGTTCAATCTTCAATAGCATTCTGCAATTTTATATGCTTGTTGATAGCCGAGATTAGATTTCTGCACAGCTATATATATATAGTGTTCTGACGATGGCGTGAGCCGAAATAGCTATCAACTATATTTGTTAAAAATAATTTCGTAGAACTAAAATACATTGCTATTTTTTTTCACCGTGTTATAACGGAGTTCTACCAAGTGAATGCCGATTCAATCAAAAAATTGTTGATAGCTATTTTCGTCGCACGCTATCATCAGAACCTCGTTGGGTCCATTGGTTAAACCGTTCCACGGTGTTGTTTTTCATACAAATTAAATTTGTCGTTTCTTTCCGTATAGAGCATAGGTTCCCAAACTGAGGGTATTAGTTTTGATTAGCGAGTGTGTTAACGTGTGCTTGTGTCTACGATAGCGTGCGCCGGGTTTGTATACCTTTGTATACCCATCAGACGACTATGTGTGAGTTTCGTGTCTAAAATACGGTACAACCAAAGAATCTCGTTAAATTTGTTGGTGCCATAAACAATCGGGTTGACTTTTACGGAATCCAAATGCATTGGGAATGTTTCACAACATCAAAAAACACAAAAAAAAATCCTTGTATGTTGCCGCAATCGCTTTAACAAATATATTCCTAACGAATGACGGACTCGTAATCGCAATTACCGTGACGTAACGAAGCCACCGATCAAACGAACAAGCGCCGTTACTGTCACGGAGTGTCACATTGCGAAGTTTGGCGCGTAGTTTCGAACTAATTTGTTTGTCATCTATCGTCCTTAACACATTCAATGCGGGTAAGGTTTTTTTTCTGTTTTTTTTTTCACAACCATTTTAGCTTATCCAATCACAAAATACACATTATTCTGGGGGCTGTGTTCTGGAAAGTCCTGTGCCTCTACTCAAAAGAACATCTGTAGGTCATAAATTATGAAATAGTATAAACAAGCTTGACATTGAATGCCTCACATGCACGGCCCATATATTTAACTGTTCTATACAAATCCCTGAGATGACCGATTGTTTTTTCAACTAATCGCTGTGACAAGTTGCCCATAAAACAAACTGTGCGCCTTTATGTTGATCAGTAAAGGTCCTTCATTTTATCATATACATTGAAATGTTTTATGTCTGAAAGAGGTATTCTTTGCGGATATATGAATATTTATTTAATAAAATTGTGGCGCTTTACGTGGTGAGTACCATATCGGAGAAAAACACTTAAACGTGTCGGGTATTTTAAAAGTTATGGCATTTTATGTCCGCACTAACCTATCAGCGTAGCCCGAATAATGTGTTAACTGTCGCAGTTGAAAGAACTGATTTTTTATCTGCGTTCCTGTTTCACAGAACTGGAGACATCGTGCAGAGAAAATTCTGTTACCGGAGGAGCTGGTAGTGAAAGAACGACTTCTCCTGGTGATGCGGACGAAACAGCTTCCGTTCAAGATGAACAGGTTTGATATACCTTCGATCCACAGTCAAATCGGCCCCAGGAAAGAGGACTGTAGAACTAAAATACGTTGCTATTTTTTTTTCACCGTGTTATATAATATTGGTCAAAGACAATTTATGAAATCGACTGAAGGTGCTTTCGCCCATCGGCATCTTCGGGCATTCCATCACACGGATGCAACAGGACTGACTACTCTGCCTGAAGAGGGAATATTTTTGCCATACACACATTTTTGATACTTCGAAACTTTGCACGATTCTCATGAGGATTTGTCACCGGAAGTTTGGGTTTCGCCTTTCGGCATCTTCGGGCTTCATGCCACGCGGACTTGCAATGCGCAACTGGAACTGTACAAAGGTTCGACGATTCCACATGTTTCATCACTAACGGCCCGGGTTTCGTTTCGGGATCACACGCATGCATCAAGCTGTTACAACTTTGTACGATTCGACATGTTTTGTCACTAACGACCCGGGTTTCGCCTTTCGGCATCTTCAGGCATTCTATCGCACGGATGCAACAGAACTGACAGTTAAAATAAACAGTTAGTATTGTACGTATGCCAAAGTATTGATTACAGGTAAACACTTATCCCAAGGCGAGCAGTAAATTGCAGCTAAAACAAATTTAATAACAATTACTTTTAAGGTGTTAACTGTCACTTCTTGATGGAAGGGCACGATATCTTAAATGATAAAAACACATTTTTTTTAGTACTCGTTTTCACAATATATTTTTTGATCAGGACCGGTTTCATTATCAACTGATGCTCGCGGTGAGCGAAACCGGTCCTGATCAAAAAATATATTGTGGAAATAAGTACTAAAAAAACGTGTCTAATAACAATTAACACAATTGCCCATTGTTAATGAGTCATTCTTGAAAGGTTTTTTTCAACAATTATCAATCAACTAACTTTAAAATATAACAATACTTTAGTTTATATATATGATGCTAACTGTTTATTTTACGTCAGTTCTGTTGCATCCGTGCGATAGAATGCCCGAAGTTGCCGAAAGGCGAAACCCGGGTCGTTAGTGACTGACAAAGCACGTGGAATCGTGCAAAGTTGTAACAATTCAAATTTGATATTGAAATTCCATCAAGCGCCTTCTGTCGATATCATAAATTAAAACAAACAATTGATTTTCTGAATCTCAATTCTGAGCATTTATATTTGACCTATGTAGCTTGTATTGCAGTTTACACACAATAAAAGAGACAAATATATACGACTGCGAAGAAAGAGATAGTTGTATCGTAAATAAAATGAAATTTACGGGTATCAGAAAGAGATAGATAACTGATTGTAATGTGTTAAAATGCACTCATTAAAAGAGAGACAAAACACATAGTCAATAGAATTTATCACCCTTCCCTTCCAGGATTTGGATCTTCAGAGTCCGTTGAGTCCTGCAGCTCTGCCCGTACCGGGCGGCAGTGACTATCATTCACGGAGACAGGACGGAAGAAGCCTCGCCGCAAACGATTCGCCCAACGTTCACAGATCGGTGAACAGGGCCAGCTGCAGGAATAATAACTTCGATTCGACGTCTCTCGAAGATGATACTCTAGAAATCGACCGAAGGTATACCGATCTTGGTACTTTTAGCCCTCTGACTGCTTCACAACCGTTTGCCTTATAATATTAGGTGTAGTAAAAAGTCCTGCTTTTTTTTTTGAAATGAAACTCATGTGATCAGTGTAATTATAAATGTCGACGTCCGGATCATTTGAAAGTTCACAAAATGACACACAGTGGAATCAAACCTTTCGGTTGTGATGAATGTGATTACAAATGTACGCAAGCGGCTTCTTTGAGACGGCATAAAAAAACACATACACGGAAAAAACCTTGGTTTTGAAACCGTTAAATACATAATAGTGAAGAAACCTCGATTTTACGTTTTCCATGGGACCCTGAAACAATAACGGTGAATGCGGGAAAGCTTCAAATGATAATAAACAAGTAAAATCATTTAAAAAAGTCCTTTATGTTAGTTTGCTTCATTGTTATTTGGCACTTTAATCGGAACAAAGACTTGTTACTGAACTCGTGACTAAAAGTTTGTATGTACAGGAATCGTTATTGCCATGAATTTGAAACAACTATACTTTTGCATCATAAACAATAATACGCGTGTGGTGGATTTCAAACCAAAAAATAGCACATGCGTCCGATGCGTTACGTCTAACATGTACAGCGGATTCCGACGTGTCTAGACATAACACCTGCACTCGGCTGTGTCAAACTTGCTTGCCGAGATACGGAGAAATATGCAATACAAACGGTCAATCGGGATAATATTTGTGACGGTTTATGGAGGAAATCGGGGAATCGGGAAACGGTCAATGCGGGATTATTTAACATTGTTCTTATGGAAGTTTGACGGGACGGGAGGTTCCATCCGGGAAAACGTATTATGCCAGAACGGTTGATCGAGGTTCCACTGTATATTATATTTTAATAATAAAAACACAATGCTTAAAATTATTTCTACAATTTTATTTAGAATAAAAAGACTTTAAATAGATTATATATTAGGTCTAGTAAAAATTTCATACGTTTTTTTTCCCTGTCTATAGACAAGTCTAAAATCCATTTAGTAAAAAACTCTACTGATTTGGAATTAAAATAGTTGGAAATTCGCCGCATGCGGTCGCGCGTTATCATGTTGCAGGGATAACGTTGCGTCTATTCATCCTGCCCGGCCTCTTTCTTGTCAAAGCTGCACTTAATTTGTTTAATTGGTCACAGTATACTTGTGCCGTCATAGTTTCACCATATTTTAACACTTCATAATTAATTATTCCTTTGAAATCACTCCAAACACAAAATAAAAGTTTTTTTTGGGTGTAAACCAGTTCGAGGGATCGGAATTGGTTGTTGTTCACGATTTAGATAGTGTTTTTTTTTTCGATATATTCGTATATAACGCCCACTTTTAATCTCCGCTAATCAAGTTTAGAAAAAATGGTCGTAAAGTGTGTTATTTTTTGCAGCAATTGGCACGCGCTTAGTCGCTGCGCCTTGTTCCGATCGCTCGACGCGTGTAGCACCCGAATTCCTACTTTTCGAATTTTTCCCAGCCTTTTCAGGTACTTCTGTGTTATGGACCATTTAGTACCGACTTTGTTGGACAATTCCTTTTTATTTCGATTTCAGCTTTCAGACTTCATCCACTGTATGATTTGGTCCACTTCGAGGGTAATTTCCAATGCTTAAATTGCCAGATTTAAATTTTGTAAACCATCTCTGAGATTTTCGAACCTTTAGCCACGTCTCCATAAACGTCGCAAATGTTTTTTGTGGCGACGAATTAATGTCAGATATAGGCATATTATAATGAATTTTTATTATGATGTATGCATGAGGGAGTGAGAAGTTTTTTTTTCAACTCCGGCAACATTGACAAAAAGTATATTAATTGTCACACTGGTGTCATCTGTCATCACAATCGCGGTCACCGTGATTTCCACCGCAGGCTGCGGCTGATTCTAGTTTTTATGGGACAGATTGCGAAGAAAATTCATATTTAGGTACATATACAATTATGTTTTCATTATACCAAAGAAAATAATCCATTACAGTGAAACCTCAATCAACCAACCGTTCTCGCATAATACGTTTTCCCGGATGGAACGCTTATTTTTTATAGTGCCGTCAAACTCCCATAAGAACAATGTTAAATAATCCCGCATTGACCGTTTCCCTATTCCCCGATTTCCTCGATAAACCGTCTAAATATTTTGGTCCCGTCACAAATTTATCCCGATTGACTGTCTTTATTGCATATTTCTCCGTATCTCGGCAAGCAAGTTTGACAGAGCCGAGTGCAGGTGTTATGCGTAGCTACGTCGGAATGCGCTGTACATGTTAGACGTAACGCATTGGACGCATGTGCTATTTTTTGGGTTGAAATCCACCACACGCGTATTATTGTTTATGATGCAAATGTAGAGTTGTTTAAAATTCACAGTAATAATGATTCCTGCACATACAAACTTTTAGTCACGAGTTTAGTAACAAGTCTTTGTTCCGATTAAAGTGCCAAATAACAAAGAAGCAAACTAACATAAAGGATGTTTTTAAAAAATAAATTTTATATACAGTATGTACAAGCAACTAATAAATAAATAATTTTTACGATTTTACTTGTTTATTATTATTTGGAGTCCCTTGGAAAACGTAAAATCGAGGTTTCACTGTACATTGTTCTTTTCATTATAATTTTACATTAATAGTTACATATTATGCACACATAAAAAAATATTATGACCAAAGGCCCGAAGCCGACCGATTTTAAAACACTCGTTTGAAAAAAACGGGAATTTTTACTACACCTAATGGATGTCTACTTCAACGCTGATGTTTGATTTCTTCCAGAGGATATTCGAGCAGTAGAAGACGTCGGAAGCCTTCACCGAGGCTTTCCGGGGACGGGGACATCACCGCGGCCAGCGCTGACGATGAGGAGTGCTACTTGACTCAGGATGAGTCTCAAAACCGAGTCAGGAGCGTTCACAGATCTCCGAGGAATAGAGGTTAGAAATACAGCATATGGAAATAGCCAAAGTCTTGTATATGTACCGTCTCACTACCTATTAATGGATGTAGAACAACGTAAAATAGATTGTTGTAAAAAATATTTTTTTATAACTAAAATACATTCACCGTGTTATAATGGAGCTCTGACAAGTGAACGCCAATTCAATCAATGAAATGACAACTATAACACGGTGTGAATGAAGAATGCCTGAGGATGCCGAAAGGCGAGATCCGCATCGTTAACGACAAAACGGGATAGAGCAAGAATAATGATAGTTTAATTGATTGTTCAATAATTTATGACATCGACTGAAGGCGCCTGATGGAATTTCAATATCAAATTTGAACCGTCACAACTTCTGTTGCGTCCGTGTGATGGAATTCCACATGTCTTGTCACTGACGACCCGGGTTTCGCCTTTCGGCATCTTCAGGCATTCTATCACTCGTATGCAACGGCACTGACAACCGTGCAAAGTTTAACGGTTCAAATTTGATATTGAAACTCCATCAAGCACCTTAAGTCGATATCATAAAGTATTAAACAATCAATTAAACTATCATTATTCTTGCTACATCCCGTTTTGTCGTTAACGATGCGGATCTCGCCTTTCGGCATCCTCGGGCGTTCTATCACACGGATGACGCGTCATCACCGTGTTATAGTTGTTATTTTATTGATTGAATTGGCGTTCACTTGTCAGAGCTCCATTATAACACGGTGAAAAAATAGCAATGTATTTTAGTTCTACAAAATTATTTTTTTTTAAATATAGTTGATAGCTATTTTGGCTCATTCCATCGTCACGTTGTAGTTCTGACGATGGCGTGAACCGAAATAGCTATCGACTATCCTATATAAAAAAATTTGTATGACTATACATTACATGCATTGCAATTTTTTCACTGTGTTATAGTTTTTATTTATTTTTTTTATATATATTTGATGTTTGATGCCGCACAAAAAATCCGAAGATGAGAGAGTTGAGGTCGGTGGGAAGACCAGAGAAATCAGGAATCCTCATTGCAAAGAACTTCCCGTGTATAGAATCCGTTTGTCGGTACCGGAATATTTTCGGATAATACTGATTGTGATGATGAAATCCTCGCTTGCAGGTGTTATGGGCAGCGGTCCGATGATGAGCAGCTCGTCCCCGCAGACGAAGATGGCTTCCCGCGTCCGACTTCGGAGGACTCACGAAGACGCCAGACTGACCGGCAAGGATATCTGCCAGGAAGGGGTAATTCACGGTTTTGTGTATCGGATCTGTTTATACCATAGGCTCCCAACTTTTGCGGTCAACTAATTTGTATGCTTTTGCATTGCATGGGGGGGTCGCGTGGATTTCATGAAAAGGTGTCACCACCCGAGAAAGGTTGGGTACCTATGCTTTAATTGCTCCAAGCATGTATTGCCAGACCCATGATATTATTTAAAAAAGTGTCCCGGAACATAAGGTTCCACCCATAGGCTCCCAACCTTTTTCGGTATATGAGAAATGATATAAATATATCATTTCTCGTCCTTATCAGTTCTAAATATAATTAGTCTTAATAGAGTGCCATGATTCGCTACCGTAAAGCTGTACTGTTAGAATCGAAGACATGAGGTTCGTTTACGCAGGGCTTGTTGCGTTTACGCAAGCTTTGAAACGTCATTAATACAGGCAATCTTTTGCATATTCGACTGATTTTGGTTCATAAATATCCTTCAATTTGTCCTGTTCCTGCCACCTCTGTACTCTTGTCAAAAGTATTAGGCTTAAATGTTTAAAACATCGATTTTTCGAACGCCTTAAATTTATTGCGATCTCCACCAATCAAAAAAATCAGTGTGAAACTACTTGAAATTAAATCTGTCCTTTCTTTCCATATAGAGTCATAAATAGAGCAATAAAAAATAATTGATTCGACTTTCACGGAAGCCAGATGCATTCGGAATGTTTCACAACATTAAAAAACGCAAAGAAATTTCCTCGTATGTTGCCGCAATCGCTTTAGCAAATATATCCCTAACGAATAACTCACTCGTAATCGTAATTACTGTCACGTGTCACGGAGTGTCACATCCGCGAGATTGATTTGTTCCACTGGCGGAGATCGCGATAAATTTAAGGCGTTCGAAAAATCGATGTTTTAAACATTTAAACCGAATACTTTCGACAAATGTCCAGAGGTGGCTGTAGCACGACAAATTAGGCGATATTTTGAAACCGAAATCAGTCGTATACGCAAAAGATCGCCTGTTTTACCGACGTTTGAAATCTAGCGTCTCATACCTTGAGACGTTAGCGTGGAAAGGATTAATCAAATATGACTGCATAAACAGTATATTCTAGTTAACAGAAAACTCGTTTTGTTGTTAGGTCTTCAGCAGTGCGGTAGCCGAGCATCTCTCGCTGCGAGGAGCTCTGGGAAGTTCAGCAAGTCGGCAAGAGGAATGCGACGGAGACACCGTGGAGAGATTGGCGGCCACCATCGACAGACTGGAGGCGGACAACACTTTGCTTTCAGCTACGCTGAGGGAATCCAAGGAACATGCTGACAGGTCAATACACATACAACTCTATTATTCGTTTTTGAACACTTGAATAACTTGAATACACCTATCGGTGTAACCTCAACGAACATGTATTGGTTGAATTGGCATTCACTTGGTAGAACTCCATTATAACACGGTGAAAAAAATAGCAATGCATTTTAGTTCCACAAAATTATTTTTAGCAAATATTTCGTCAGCAAATATTTCGTTTAGCAAGCCTTTCGTCAGTTCCGCTGCATCCGTGCGATAGAATGCCTGAAGATGCCGAAAGGCGAAACCCGACAAAACATGTGGAATCGCACAAAATTGTAACAATTCAAACTCGGCAAATGTATTCACAGTGCCGAAGGGATCTCTTGATTTTAAATTTCTTTGGTGATGTTCTTCGAGGTAATGCGATACGCGAAACCGTTCCTGATCATAAAATATGTTGTGGAAATAAGTACAAACTTGTTACATCTTTGTACGATTCCACATGTCTTGTCACTAACGACCCGAGTTTCTCCTTTCGACAATAGTTAACACACAATTGCCTGCGATAAGTTTCGTTAACGATAAATACCCTTAATTAGGCATTCTTGAAAGGATTTGCGTCCAGCTGATGATGCGGAAAGGCGAAACGCGGGTCGTTTGTGACACAACATGTGGAATTGTGCCATTTACTGCTTGCCTTAGGATGTGTGTTTTCATGTAATTAATAACTTTGGTGTACAGACGATGCTAACTGCTTATTTTACGTCAGTTCTGTTGCATCCGTGTGACGGAATGCCTGAAGGCGCCGAAAGGTGAAACTCGGTTATTATCGCTCACGGATACAACAGAACTGACACACGATAGAATGCGTGAAGATGCCAAAAGGCGAAACCCGAGTGACGAAACATGTTTTATCGTACAAAGTCATAGCAATTCAAATATTCACTCGGTAAGGAAATAAAAGCATATTTATCGATTGAATCGGCATTTACTTGGTAGAACTCCATCGTAACACGGTGAAAAAGTAACTATGTATTTTAGTTCTGCGAATTTTTTGTTACAAGCTATTTCGGCTCACGCCATCGTCAGAACTGTGCTTAAACGAACACTTGCGTATCTATATATATATAGCTGTGTAGAAAAGGTACACAATTCATCTTCTCTCCTTTTTTTAACGACCTAGCTTGTTTCCTGCTAGCAATAAAACTAAAAATAGTAAATGAAACTAAAAAGGCGGCTACATTAATAAGTTTACGTATTTCATGGAAATGGTTTGTTACGGAAGCGATACAGCCCCCTGTGGTGGATTGAGTAATGCATTGCTATTTTTTCAACGTGAAGTAAAAGCAAAATTTTTTTTCGATTTCAGACTGTCCCTCGCGTGCGCGCAGTGTTCTGCGGAGGCTGGTGCCCTCAGAGTGGCGTTAGCGGCTACGGACCGGGCCGTCGAGGCGTACGACGTTCTTCTGGCCCTGGCGGAAACGTCGCATCATAACCAGGTTCGAGGAAACTTAATTTTCATATCATGTCGTCCATATAGAAATCTAACGAAAGTGAACACAAAAGGAAACATTCATTTATTGCAGACGAAGGTGCTTGAATTAACGAGTGTACAATTAAGTTCAATGTATATATATGTAACCATAGGCTCCCAACCTGGGGTTGCAAAATGATCGAAACGCTACGGTCAACTGAATTTTTTTTTTTGTATTTAACAATCAAATTTGAATTGTTACAACGATTCCGCATGTTTCGTCACTCACAGTCCAGGTCTCGAATCACTTTATTTCATTCGCGTAATAGAATGACTGAAGACGCCGGAAGGTAAAACCCGAGAGGCGAGTGACAAAATAGAATGGGATAGAATGCCTCAAGATGCCGAAAGGCGAAACCCGCATCGTTAGCGACAAAGCGTGTGGAATCATTCATACAAAGTTGTAATAATTCAAATTTGATATTGGAATTCCATCAAGTACCTTCAGCCGATATCATTAATTATTAAACAATCAATTAAACCATCATTATTCTTACTTGCTATATCCCGTTTTGTCATTGATGATGCGGATTTCGATTTTCGGCATCTTCTGGCATTCTATCACAGGCATGCAACAGAACTGGGTCAGTTCTGTGATATCAGTGTTCATAGTTCATCCGTGTGATAGAACGCCCGAAGATGCCGAAAGGCGAAACTTGTGGAATCGTACAAAGTTTAAATAATTCAAATTTCATCAAGCACCTTCAGTCGAATGTGTTCACATGACATCGTATCCGTGTGATGTAGAACGCGTGAAGATGCCTAAAGGCGAAATCCGCACTGTTTGTGATCATCGCGAATTAATAGCATAGAAATCACAGCAGCGTGAATTCACTGTTGCGTATCTGTAACACGTGTGTGCTTATTTTTCTCAGGACGCGAACCCAAGTCATTCCGCGAAGCTGCGGAACGCCTCCGAACGGGTGGCGCGCCAGTTGCTCAGCAGGTTGGACTGCGAGGCTTCGGGGCCACTTAGGCCCGGCGCGCAAGCTGGGCCAGGACCTTGGGCTGATGTCATGCTGTACCACAACTCGAATAGGTCGGTACTTTCTTCTTTCTGGTACCGCGTCTGAATTGAACGTGTTTTGGTTAAAGAACAATAAAACTAGTCATTCTTATTTTAACTCTGCCTTGAACTACAATAGAATTGATCAAGTATTTAATTTTCGTTTCCGTAATAAACCATTTCCGAGCAATATGTAAGCTTATTTAAATTGCCGCATTTTTGGTTTCATTTACAATTTGTAGTTTTATTGCGAGCGAGAAGTTAGCTAGGCCGTTAAAACAGGAGAGAAGATGTATTGTGTACCTTTTGTACACAGCTTTTATATAAATAAGTAAATGTACGTTTCAACATAGTTCTGACGATGGCGTAAGCTGAAATAACTATCAACTATGTATATATATATATACCTTATAATTTTGTACAACTAAAATACGTTGCTATTCTTTCAACGTGTTATAATGGAGTTCTACCAAGTAAATTCCAATTGACAGTAAAAATGTTGCGGTATAATTAAAGCGAATGCTATAGAAAAATCGGAAAAATCACTGTTTAGATCAGAGTTTCCCCAACTTGCATACACCCGCTGCAAAACATTAGTTAATTAATTAACACTTTGTGGTCGGGCCCCTCGAGCAATATGCTCAAGCCTGTAGCAGGCGTTTTTTGCGATTAGCGCAAAAAAATATTACTCTCTTAAAATCGACACAACTTCTAAACCAAACAATATTTTTGATTGCAATTCTCAAAGAAATGATTTGTGACATTTGATCTTTAAACATAAATTATAAACACTCCGATTACGTCTTAATTTCATTGTATTTCTAAGCAGAATATAGAAACCTTTTTTCAATCATGTAAATGGCACTCCACATCTCATCAATATAAAAATTTTAAAACATTCATGATTATAATATATACTTGCAATTCTGCAAGTTTAGAACCACTGGAAGTTTGATATCTGAATGACGTAAATCGAGGAACATGCGTCTCCGAATAGGAACACTCGGGTTTATAATAACTCGTGAGTTTTATTGCCACCGTGCGTTTTGTTTCACGCCGAAATGCGAGCCCGAGAGAAGACGGATCCCGCAAACGACCGACAGGATACAAAAACGAATTTTATCGGGTTCCGCAAACAAACGAAATATTTCGTTTCCCGACCATAAGTGCTAACATACAATAATAGACAATCGAACCAATAAAAGTAGATATATTTTTTTTTTGTAAAACAATATAATCCATTCGATTGGTCTGGTGATGGTATAAGCCATTGTTATTTTTTCGCCGTGTTATAATCGAGTTCTTTCAAGTAAATGCCGATTCATTCGATTAATTAAGTAATTCTTTATTTTAGTGGTAATACTGCCGTTGGTGGCTGGACTGTGGACGAAGAAGAAAGGCTTCGGGGACACGTCTCCAGGCTCAAGAGAGAACGGACTATAGCTGCTTCGGGGGCACACCCAGCCCCGTGGCCTCTACAAGGTATTCGCGATAGATAAGCGAATGTTAGTTTAAGCATAGTTCTGACGATGGCTATCAACTATATTTGTCAAAAATAATTTTGTTGAACTAAAATACATTGCTATTTTTTCACCGTGTTATAATGGAGCTCTACCAAGTGAATGCCAATTCAATCAATGGCTATAAGAGTTTGCATCGCTATTGCCTAGCCCGTTCCACGCGGGTGTTTATCATACAAATTAAATTCATCCTTTCTTTCCGTATAGAGTCATAAATAGAGCAATAAAAAATAATTGGGTCGACTTTCACGGAAGCCAGATGCATTCGGAATATTTCACAACATTAAAAAACATAAAGAAATGTCCTCATATGTTGTCGTAATCGTAATTACCATGACGTAACAAAGCCGCAAATCAAACTCAAATGAACAAGCGCCATTACTGTCAGGTGTCATGGAGTGTCACATTTCGACAAGTGTACAAAGGTGGCAGAAGCATGACAAATTTGGCGATATTTTGAAACCAAAATCAGTCATATACGCGATAGATTTTGTGTATTACTGACGTTTGATACCTCGTGTCTCGTACCTTGAGACGTTCGTGTGGAAAAAATTAATTATTATAATCTAACTTCCAGACGAAGATTGCGGAGAAGATGGCAGCAGGAATTGCTACGATAGGCCGAAATGCTTGGATCCCGTCGACGCTAGGAGACTGGACATGGAAACCGCTGTTCTAATGCAGGTTTGTGTACAGTCTAACTATCCGAAATTATATTGAATTATTTATACATAACACATGACGTTTTTAGCCTTGTCAATTTGCTCCGAAACGCTTAACACAATGAGGTGTTTATATATTTTTTTATACTTTATATACTTTCTATCAAGAAGTGACAGTTATCACCTCAAAAGTCATTAAATTATTTTTGGTCGGGTTGATTCTCAAATGTTTTTTCCAATTTCAGGAAGTGATGAGCCTCCGCGAGGAAAGGGCCGAGTTGCGTGCAAGATTGAGAGCCGTAAGGCCCCCTGGCTCGAGACAGGTAATTAACCCAATGACTGTTTAGTTCATAGGTTACCAACCTTTTTCGGGTTGCGGTCCCTTTTCATAAAATCCATGTGACCCCCGGATACGGGAAGACACACACACCAAAAGGCAAGCATCCATGCGATGTTATGCCTGAAGATGCCGAAAGGCGGAACTTGTTATAACGGAGTTGTATCAAGTAAATACCAACTCGATCAATACATTTTTTAGCACTTATTTCCACAATATTTTTTATAATCGGGACCGGTTTCGCTTGTTGCGAACATTATCGACGGGTTCAAGAACTGGGAAGACAGTTTTGTTAGCTATTTTTCCTAATGAGTTCTTAACGATTGTAAGAACATTTAATTTTTATAATTTATGATATCGACTGAAGGTGCTTGATGGAGTTTCAATATCAAATTTGAATTGTTAAAACTTTGTGCCTTTCCACACGTTTTGTCACTAGCGACCCGAGTTTCGCCTTTCGGCATCTTCAGGCATTCCATCACACGGATGCAACAGAACTGACAGAATTTGAATTTTCACAGCTTTATACGATTCCACATGTGTTGTCACTAACGATCCGACGTTCGCCCTTTGTCAGTTCTGTCGCATCCGTGCGATGGAACGCCTGAAGACGCCGAAAGGCGAAACCCAGGCCGCTAGTGACATAACGTGCGGAATCGTACATAGTTTCGATAATTCGAATTTGATCGCTTAATACGTAGGCTCCCAACATTTTTCGGACGGTGACCCGCTACCCCCGATACAATCGAAAAGCTTATAAAGTAAAATAATTTTTTAGTCGACCGTACAAATTGGCGACCCCAGGTTGGGAACCCACGGTTTAGTTGTTGCTTTTCATATATTATTTGGATCCTAGCCTTAAGGTCTGTGTTTTTCCTTTGAAATTAACTCTCTGGTGTATAATCTAGGCCAGTGGTTCTCATAGTGCGCCCACCAACAGTTTGACAGTAAATATTGGTATTTAAAAAAAATGTGTTTTTACAAATGAATTCGTAAAATTGTTACAATTTTAAAACTGATCGAATACACCTGACTTATCCGGAATTTAGTTGAGTTTAAGTAAAGGACCGCTTTAATAATAAAACTGTTCAAAAAATTTGATCGCAGTTATACGTTGACCATGAATCAAGTCAATATGAAGAATTAACAACAATTGCTTCATTAATTTCGTCGATTTTACCTACAATTGTATATTGCGAAAGATCATCCAATGTTTCTACTTATACAGTGGACTATTTATCGCATGTCAATTCTGTTGCGTCCTTGCAATAGAATGGCCGAGTATATGCCCAAAGGCAAAACCGTGACCGTTGGTGGCGAAACGTGTGGAATCGTACAGAGTTCGACCACAATTGATGTCATATTCGTATAGATCATTGAATTGTTACACTCCTTGATTTCAGACTAACAGTTCGAGCGGGGGTGAAGAGGGCGAAAGCGAACGCAGACTTTTGGAAGCACTGGCGAGGGAAAACACTCTCAAGACCAGACTTCAAAGACTGATGGCTTCCGTTCATCAGGTAAAGAGACTGGACTTGCATGGTGTGTGTATTTTCTCCCAATGTGGAGCATATCGCTCTCTAATTGAAGTACTTAACAGAGGTTCTTCTAATTCGTCTTCGGACATTCTATCACACGGATGCGACAGAACTGACTGAAAGTTGTAACAATTCAAATATGATATCGAAATTCCATCAAGCACCTCTGGTCAATATCACAAATCGTATTGACCTTGTGAGCTTTTGTTAATTTTTGAGTGAAATTCGATAAGCGTACAACGCACGACATCGAAGGATTGTGGTGCTTGATGGAATTTCATATAGCGGCAATTTCATATATGGAGCATATCGCTCTCTCATTGAAGTACTTAACAGAGGTTCTTCTAGTTTGAAATTTGAATTCGTTTCGCCTTTCGGCGTCTTTGGGCATTCTATCGCACGGATTCAACAGAACTCTGGCTAGTTTTATGCCACTTGTCAGTTTTGTCGCATTCGTATGATAGAATGCCTGAAGGTGCCAAAAGGCGAAACCCAGTTTCAATATTGAAGTCCCTTCAAGTAACTACAGTCGATATCACAAATTATGTTGGTGTTATATATATATATATAACTATATTTTATGATATCGACTGAAGGTGCTTGATGGAATTTCAATATCAAATTTGAATTGTTACAACTTTTTACGATGACGCCACACGTTGTTTTTTTCCACTTTCGGCCCGGGTTTCGCCTTTCGACATCTTCAGGCATTCTATCACACGTCAGTTCTGTTGCGTCCGTGTGATAGAATGCCCGAAATACCGAAAGGCGAAACCCGGGTCGTTGGTCATCGTACAAAGATGTAGCGATTCAAATTATATATAACTGTTTTATTCTGAATACAAACCTTTTTAATGTGTCCCGTGATGCCCTGTTGCAGGCCGGAAGGGGTAGCGACAATCCCGACGATCTCCGAAGGCCGTGTCCCAGATGCGGTCCCTTCAATAGGTAATAATTTTTTTAGCTTTTCCCGGAATCGCTTATCGACATTACAAATCGACAGGTTCGTCGAACAGGGGTACCAACTGAAATATTTGGCAGTTCATACCTTTTTTGAGTGGTTCAATTCGTATTATAATGATTGTATTGATTGAATTGGCATTGGTAGAACTCCGTTATAACACGGTGAAAAAATAGCAATGTATTATATATGTTTTTTTCACAATCACTTTGTACGATTCCACATGTTTTGTCGCTAACGATCCGGGTTTCGCCCTTCGGCATCTTCAACCATTCTATCACACGGATGCAACAGAACTGTTGTTTCCTAGACTAGTCATTTCTGTTGCATCCGTGCGATAGAATGCCTGAGGATGCCGAAAGGCGAAACCCCGGGTCGTTAGCGACGAAACGTGCGGAATCGCACAAAGTTGTGACGATTCAAATTTCACAAGATTGAGTGCTGCACCAAAAATGTTACATGATTAATAAAATTTTACGGTTTTTTTTTGTCGTTTTTCTTCAGGAACACGCCGCCTCTGCAAGTGGAAAAGGAACCGTCTGTGGTCCCCGCAATCCAGGATCCGAACACCAACGCCAACGTCTCGCAGACGTCGGCCAAGAACAACTCGACGGGCGATAGGTCCCTATCAAACGCCAACTAGTTTCTGTTTATTTATTGTTTTCGGACAGGCTTTTGTTCCAAATGTGTATTTTTTTTCATACGTGTTCGTTCCCAACAATTTGTCGCCCCGCCCGGTCGTCTCGTAGCTTACTTTAAAACTTTAAAACTTTCAAACTCTAAAACTCCGCTTCTTCCGTCTGCCTTGCTATCAATATTTGATATTGATCACAAAAATTTATTTACTTATAAAACGTTAACGAACCCCGATGATCTTTCGTTTTTCAAGAGTGACTCATCAGTGGAAACGTCACGCATGAATCGGCACGGTAACTCATTTATTGAATTGGCGTTTACTTGGTAGAACTCCGTGTTATATATAACGCGGTGAAAAAATGGCAATGTTTTTTAGTTAAAATTTTTTGTTTAGTTGACGGCTGTTTCGGCTCACGCCATCGTCATTTCAAATTCACGAAACATTTCAATACGACGACTAATGTTTATAATGCGGCCACATGAGAGAAATTTCACGTGAGAACCACTGATCTAGAGCATTATCAAGTTATCTCGATGTAAAATGTTTTTGATTTTCTTCTATTAAATTGATGCGGGAAGACAAAAATTTGGGAACCTATGGAATGAAACTTACACGGCATCGAAGGTTCTGCTCCTTATTGTGAGATATGCAATACCAAATACAAGAATTTTTTTATAATTTTTTTTATTTAATACATATTATAAAAAATCATTATTTTTCCAAACATATTATATTATAACAATAAGGCCAAGTCAACATAAATTACGCGTGTGGCTTTTTTTTGTTTTACGTCAGTGTTATGTCACCTTTTTACGCATGTATGTAAATTTTTTTTTTTTTGTATAACGTTGCCTCACTTTGACTACCCCTGGCGACTTGCAAAACGGTGAAACACAGCTTTCGCGGGTACGGGATTGCACGCGTATCCCGGATTATGTAAAGTTTGCTTGCCGCTGGCGGAATTGTTAGATTGCAACATAGTAAAAAAGTCAAACTTGTAATGCAAGAATTGCTTGTGGAAGCACGTTTTGTGTTGATTTTTACGAACCCGTGAATCAATTTATGGGTATTTACGGTGTCTCCGCGATTGCAGAAACAGTTGATAATATATCATATCCATTTCAAAATTTAAAATCCGGAAAAATTCCATATATTTACCTAATGTATTGTATTTAATACCCATAAATTTGTCAATATTCTTTGTTTAAAATGCTATTGGATGCAAAATATACGGTGTTTTTTTTAGAGGTATAGAACTTATAGAACTGAAATAACGCGGCGAATGTTCTCCAAAGACTAGTCAATCGATTCGGGCTTCACAAGTTGAAACCGCTGCTCCTGCACGTCACGGTCAATCAAATCAAGAAAAATCAGTCAGTAATCATGGCTCTACGTGTAACGATTCCACCAGTCAGTTTTTCCGGATGTAACGGTGCCTCAACGTACACTTGAGGATTATCACCACTCCAAATGCGGCAGTTTTGTTTATCTATCGACTTACATCCATTCAACCAAAAGTGAGCTTCATCGGTTACGAAAATCGGGATCAACGGCGATGTTGTTTGGTGCGATTCGGAAGCGTTGTTCAGGCGTCAGTCTATTCACGCTGTAATGCCAAACCAAACTTACCATAAATCACTTTTGACAGCTGACGAAATGGCCGCCAGTTGAAAAAGTGTTGCCAACTTAAAGTTCTATCTAGTTCCTCTAAAAAAACAGCATATATATTATTCTTTTAATGTTTTGTGGAAATATGAAGGAAACAATGCAATTTTAATATGCCTTATATGTGATATATACTTAACAAAAATAATGTGCTTACAATCTTGTATTATGGATTGTTTACATATAAACGCATTATTACGTTTTTTTTTTTATTATGATGATGATGATGAATAAAAATTGTTGAACAAAGAAAATTATGAAATATATATATATATTATTATTGAATTAATTAAATATGCAATGGAAATAAACAGAGCATTTTTTTTACCCTTGTGTTACATTTAATTCTTTCCACGCTATCGTCTCAAGGTATGAGACGCGAACTTTCAAGCGCCGGTAATACAGGCAATCTTTTGCGTGTACGACTGATTTTGGTGTTGAAATATCGCCTAATTCGTCGTGCTGCGGGGCCACCTCTGTACACTTGTCAGTATTAGGCTTGAAAACACTTTTAACTGACCGCGAATCAGTTTTAATCTTCTTTTAATCAGTAATTACAATTACCGGTGAGTTATTCCTTAGGGATATATTTGTTATACTGACGTGGGACATTCTGTGAAGCAAAAATAAAAAGAAAAATAATCATTTTTGTAGTGTTTTATTTGAGCATCAAACGAGTTTTTATAGAAATGAGAGTTCTAAAAAAAATCCTATACGTTTTACATTATTTTAACAATAATAATAAAGAAAAAAAAAATTTAAACCATTCACCAAGTCATTTATAAATGTACTGTTACCTTCAAAAAAACAACAAAATAAATGAAGGAAAAAAATATGTACCACAAAGACATGAAGCCGAAACATGACATGTTAACTAACGCTTAGCGACTTATAGATGACAAAAATAGAGTACCTAGCAGAAAGTGACTTGACGTATGTAAATAATGAAAGCAAACCCTAAAATCACAATGTACGATTAACATATTCTTGCCGAGTTATGTACGGTAGAGGATAATCAAGAACAGGGGTAATTTATGATATCGACTGAAGGTGCTCGATGGACTCTCAATATATCGTATTCGAATTGTTGAAACTTTGCGCGATTCCGCATGTTTTGTGGCTAACGGCACTCCGTCACGCGGATATGCGACAGAAGTGCCGTTTGTGCAGTTTTAATTTACGTGCCAGAAGATGCCGAAAGGGGAAACCCGGGTCGTTGGTGGCGAAACATGTGGACTCGTACAAAGTTGTGACAATTCAAATTTTGTCACTTCCGTTGCGTCCGAGTGATAGAACGCCCGAGGGTGCTGAAAGGCGAAACCCGGGTCGTTAGTGATGAAACATGTGGAATCGTTTGAATTGTTGAAACTTTGTACGGCTCCACGTGTCCTGTCACCAGTGGCGCGGGTTTCGCCTTTCGCTGTCCCCAGTCAGTTCTGTTGCATCCGTGTGATGATGTAACGCATGAGGATGCCGAAAGGTGAAACCCAGGCCGGGTACAAAGTTCTAACAATTCAAATAAGCTTTATTTTACCGCAAAAAATGGATTGGACAGAATTTTGACACCGATAAATACTTAATTTTTGAATGTATACAAATAAATTGGCGTATTCATCATCATGTACAGTGTGACCCGGGCGTTTGCTTTGAATACTTCATCCAGGATTTTAAGCCGGTAAATTCGACGTTCGTCAATTTAATCCGGAAATAAAAACATGTTACTTTCGTATAATAGAGTTCATTTCAAATGTTGTCGTTTACGAATACATTTGACTTACATTCGGACAGATATATACATAAAGATTAGAAAGGTTGTTAACCTGTACAACGTCAAAAGGAACAAAACCGCAAATATACAGAAATGATTGATTGTTCAATCAATTCTATTCTTTGCACTTTTGACAATAGCGGACTCAATTTGACTTGCGTAACTGTTTAGAACAGTGGTTCTCATGTGCGGCCACAGTCTAGTTTAAGTAAAGGAACGCTTTAATAATAAAACTGTTCAAAAATTTTGGTCGAAGTTATACGTTGACTATGAATTGAGCCAATAATAAAGAATTAACAAACAATTGCTTCATTAATTTCGTCGATTTTACCTACAACTGTATATTACGAAAGATCATTCAGTGTAATGGTGTGGCCACGAGACATTTCCACAGGACAGCTGATGTTTATAATGCGGCCACAGTGAAATTTCACGCGAGAACCACTGATCGAAACGTTACATCCAGTCAAAAACGATTCGTTAAAATCAAATAAATTCATCTCGTGAGGTTTTTTGGTTACTTTTAAGTTGTTAACTGTAACTTCTTTACTGTACTCATTTATTACCGGTTTCGCTCATCACGAGCATTATCAACTCGTCAGTTGGAAACCGGTGAAACCAGTACTAAAAAATATGTGTTTTTATTATTTACGAAGACATTTTTTAGGATTGTCATTGTGTATTTAACATTATTCCTAACTTGTTTTAGTAGAAATCCATTGAAAAATTGTTTTTTCCTGCTTTTGCGACGATACAATTAGGTTCTGGTTTTGTTTGCTAACGAAAAAATAAACATTTGGTTGGTTAAATCTCATCGCAGACTGTGAAAAAGTTTACTGATTAAATAAGCTTTTGCATTTGAGGGTTACCTGAATAATTCTACATCACTTATCGAACCGACCGTAATTATCGAGTGCCGTTGATTGTTCAATTTGTTGACGTCAATTTTAGTATCGAAATATACAAAAAATCAATCGAATTGACAGAAATCCATCGAGACGAAGTATCTACATATAAAAGTGAAAAAATCACAGTTAATTCAAGTGAGACAATATAACAGAATCCATTTAAATTGATTTTCACAATACTTCACGCATCAAAATACATTATCCGGATTTTTTGATACAAAAACAATCAAAAGTAAAAGCCATTCAAAGATATTGTTCTTTCAAAACATAATTCAGTTTTTCATTCATGAGAAATATTTTGACATTTGATTATTAATAATTGATATGAACAAAAGAATCTAGTAAAAAATTGATCTGCATGCATATAAAATGGATTGTTAAATTCGATTTCGGTTCATTTGCCCCACTATCGGGAATAGTCTATCGAGGACTGATTGTAACTTTAAAAGACAATATCGAAAACCAAAAAAAATTTCAACTATCTAAAAATTATTATGCAATTTATGATATCAACTGAAGGCATTTGATGGAATTTTAATGTCAAATTTGAATGACCTGGGTTTCGCCTTTCGGCATCTTCACGCATTTTATCGCACGTATGCAATGAAACCAACATTATTATTATACATTTTCCACGTGTTTCTCACTCGAGAGTTTAAAAGTGATTCGAATTCGATACTGAAATTCCATCAAGCACTCAATTGTTCTCGAGAAATGTAAAACACAATGCAGTTTTTGACGAGTAAACAAAATTGCGATCAAATTTGAATTGTTACAACTTTGTACGGTTCCGCATGCTTTATCACTAACGACCCGGGTTGCGCCTTTCGGCATCTTCAAGCAGCTCAACTCGACAAAGAACGTCAGTGACAACTTGTTAGCTCTGTTGCATCCGCGTGACAGAATGCCTTGTTGTAACAATTCAAATTTGATCTTGAAATTCCATCAAGCACCTTCAGTTGATGTCGTAAATTATATCAAATGATCAAGTGAGTGTTTTTATAAGCAACAAAATACACAAAACATTTTGTGTATTTTGTTGCTTATAAAAACAAATCAGCACATTCAAACAAATGAGCACTTTTCTCATAAAAAATATAATAAGCTATTAATTAACTAATTAAGTGTCAAAAACAATTAAAAAAAAAAAAAAACAGCCATTGCAAATCAACCGTGCGTAAATCATTCCCAAACTGTGGAGTATATATTCTCAATTAATTATTATTTATAATTAGTTAATTATTGGCGCAGGGTGTTTCCCAAACTAGTAAAAAAATAGCTATATATTTAGAAATGATACTAGTTAACAACGGCAGTGTGTTATTGAACATAGTGATGTTTTAAGGATATTTACAGTTCGGTGCGATACCTTGGCATTAATTTAGATGGTAGAATGATTTTGGGTTTAAAGGCTTTGAAAGGAAATCCGTGGTAAAAAATTGAATTGCAAATTGATTCGATATCGGAACAGATCGACTGAATTTTGTCTGACTGTTTCTCTTCCATAACATGGACTTAATACGTTAACGTAAACTTAAAATGCGCGTAGAGCAGTGGTTCTCATGTGCGGCCACCGACAGTTTTATAGTAAATATTGATATTCAATTATTATTCAACTTATCCAGGATTTAGTTAAGTTTAAGTGAAGGAGAGAATTTCAGTCAATATAAAGAATTAACAACGATTCCTTTAGTTATTTTGTCGATCATAAAAGATCATTCGGTATAATGTAACATTTTTTATAAGACAGCTGATGTTTATAATGCGGCCACAGTGAAATTTCACACGAGATACATTAGAGAAACGATGATTACGCTACAAACCATTCTCGTAATCAACGCGTTAAACATATGGCAGTCATTAGCGTATTAATGCGTTCGATTATTCACAGTGACATCTCTTGGAATTATTGTTAAATACTGACAAACCGTTTCGCTATTAAGTTAGGATTTTTTAAAGAAAAGAAAATCTGTAAAACATTTAAGAGCTGTTACTTCCGTGTTCCTAACAAAGCCAAACCATCGTACTATGAGAAAATTTTTTTGAAGCGTATACAGTGCGGTTTTGTAATGTGCTACGACTCGCAACCGTAAAGCAGAACTGTCAAAATGCACGAGTCGAACAGGTACAACTGTGATACCCAGATTTTCCGTACCAAATTGAAAGTCTCAAAACAATTCGAGTCTAAAGTATGCGACAGATAAAAATGTTCCAGACACCTTTTTAATGATAACACCTGGTCTGGCAACACACGCTTCGAGCAATCAAAGCACAGGCTCCCAACTTTTTTCGAGTGACGACCCCTTTTCATAAATTCCGTAGCCTATGAATTAAAAGGTTAAATTTATGAGTATTAAATTGTTGTATCACTTTCTACTAAATGAATGCCAAAATATGAGACAATCACACCTCGTTTCTATTTAATAATAATAATCACGAAGTCAATTCCTTTAATATATATATATATATATATAGAAAACTAGATTTACGTTTCTAATGAATTAACTAGACAGAATCGACGTCTAAATCTATTTATTAATTAATTAATTAATCAATTAAAATGTATTTAGAGTATAACCATTTTTACAGTGATAATTATAAAAAAAAAAAAAAAAACATAAATCTCAGACACGAACCGAAAATTACAAGCCTCTATACTTTAACTCGCGAACTAGTCCAAAGCACTATTTAGTTGATAGAATACACGCATAGATGGCAATGTATTTTTTTTTTTTTTTTGAGTAATTTATTTTAAGCGGTGTAAAACCCGGCCAAACCTGAGAAAATAAAATTTATTATTATTAGGAAGCGAGCAAAGAAAGCCTTTTTCTATATATTTTTGATAAGTTCTATCGACTATGTGTTTTGTCTCACTTTGATTAATATGTATTATTATGTCTCTCTTTTACTAAGTGCATTTATTCATATTAAAAAACGTTGTCTATCTCTTTCTGGTACTCTTAAATTTAATTTTATTTACGATACAACGATCTCTTTCTTCGCATTTGGTGAATTTTACTAGCTACATGTTCCATCTCTCTTCAATGTCAACAACTTGTATATATTTGTCTCTTTTGGTGTGTGTAAATTGCGATGCAAGCTACGTAGGCCGAAAATAAATGCTCGCCGCGGTGGATAATTAAAAATTCAACTCCAGAATCGAGACGTAAGTAATTTAAATAAAAAAAAATAATTGTTTGTTTTAATTAATGTTTTGTCGCCAACGACTGGGTTTCGCCTTACGGCATCTCCAGGCAATCGGATCACACGGATGCAACAGAAATGACGCAAAATAAACAGTTAGCATCGTATATATATTAAAGTTATTAATTACTGGTAAGCGTTTTCCTGTGATTAATAACTTTAAACCCGGGTCGTTAGTGACAAAACATGTGGAATCGTACAAAATTGTAACAATTCAAGTTTATAATTTGTTTGTTAAGTTGGGAATTCAGGACCCTCCGCGATCAAATTAGGTCCAAGGAACGGAAGAGGGGGTAAATAAAAAGTCAAATATTCATCGTCGTTACGAAGTCTAAAATATAATTAATTTTGAAACCACCTTTATATATATATATATAATACAATACAAAATGTTCAATGAAACGTTCAAAAATCCACCACGTAAAAATTAAACACGTTAAAACACGTAAAATGCAATTATTTACGAACACGCCTATTTTTTCTCAGTGAGTTTTTACCGTATTAATTCGTATACGTTCCATCACGTTATGGACGAATGCAGCGGAACCAACATAAAAAAAAAAATGAACTAAAATATATATTATTTTTACGTTTAATTCTAAATGTAACCCCCCTCCCATGGTTTTTTTTTTTAATTTTTATATATATATATATATATAAGTAGATTAAAAAAATATTTAACAAAAAAAAAAAGGTGTCATTAATTAATTAGTTACCATTTAAAAAACTAAACTATCCAATATTAAATACGTTTATTTTAATTAACTTCATTTACAAAGGCTTCAAAATGCTTGCTTACGAATTAATTAATTTTTTTTAATATTTACGCTTAGATAAAGATAGGAAAAAAAAAAAAAAAAGGAAATAAAAATGCCAAGCCTATTCAAAATTATACACAAATATGTTTAGAATAGCCACAGCGATAACTGGAAATTATACGGAGCAATAAAACGGTAACAAACGTACGAGGTCGTGTTGTTCATCTGTATGAAAAAGGACATGCGTAATAAACGGCACAAATAATATTCAAACTTTAAATTTGTAAGAACCTTTTTATTCAGATTTAGTTTTTACGGTGTTAAAAATAGCATAGATCGAAACCGCGAGCCACAGTTACCAATTGGTGATAAAACAAGCGTAAACGATGACCGTAAAAAACATTCATATATTAAATCCAATACCGCAGACGGAAAACAGTCTATCGATTCAACGCAAATCACTTAGTAGAACTCCATTATAGCACCGTGCATTGAATAAATTAGCGATGTGTTTTAGTTCTACAAAATTCATCAACTATACACTGTGTTCTGAAAAATATATTATATATATATATATATATACTAAAATGCGTATTAAATGAGAGGAAAAATCCAGAATTACGTAGGGAATCGCCAGTATGCGAGAGAAAACCTTATTCGATTGAAATGTCACCGAGATCTGGTGGAATTCATGGAACAATGCCGTACGTGTTTCCAGTCATCATAGTGGCCGTTGCAGTTTCATCTAGGATCTATTATGCTTTTAATATACGATTCATAAATTAAGCTGTATAAAGTCAAGCGATTCCGCGGCCACATTTACAGTTATTTATTTATGTGACCGCGGACGGCCGGCAAACAAGAACACAATCAAGATTCACACGGTTCGATCGATTCATTCGATAACCTCACTAGAACAATTTTCATTTGATTCTATACAACTCAAAAACAATGCAAACTCGATCACAAAAAAATGGACTTAAATATACAAGTTAAACAAAAATTGTTTTATTTATTCAAGGCGAGGTATCCGAGACCATCTGTATTACTAATAAGAATCTTTGAATTGAATAAAAACGCTACAAGGTGTTAACCGACACTTCTTTTAAAGAAAAGGCAAAATATTTTAAACAATAAAAAAAAACATACTTTTTAGTACAAATTTCTGAAACATATTTTATTATAACCGGTTTCGATTATCGCAAGCATTATTATCAATCGAGCGAAACCGGTCACGATCATAAAATAAATTTTTGAAACGCGTACATACGTAAAAAAAATGCGTTTCTATTAATTTGATGGAATTTCGGTAGTTTCGTCTTTCGTTGTACGATGGAATACCTGAAGACGCCGAAAGGCGAAACCCGTGTCGTTACTGAGAAAACATGTAAAATCGTACAAAGGTGTAAAAAAATCCACTTTTTATTAAAGACGTGACAGTATTTTGATACTAAAAATCGATTTTAGCGCGAAAGTTCCAAGTCTGTTGACATCATATTTCATCATTGGATATTCAAAAATTAGGCACCATATATATACACATATCGACGACATAATCATTTGATCAAATTTGCATTGTTAATTTTATAAACATACATGGGCGATTATTATGAACATGGTTAATATAAAGTAGAGGAAGAAACGTGTATAAACGTCAACACGGTACAACCAATCGGAATTATAAATGTGCAAATAAACAATTAACTATCTCGACGAGTATTTAATGGTCATTTTAGACTCAATTGAACTCAATTGTGTTATAATTGACGCTGACAAGTGTACTGTCTTTAAAATCGGGGTGTTCTAAATTTGTTGAATGTTTGTTAAAATGCATTTTTAAATACTGAGGTACCGTTATACTCCATCTAAACGCGACAAGGCATAACAAGGCTATTCGACAAGCGTTTATTCCAGGGCTGTAAATACCACAATATACATAAAAAAAAAAAAAAAATTACAACCCTTAAAATACACAATGAAAACATATCAGTTGACAGAGAAACCGGTTCTGATCACGAAGTATATTACTGTGTTGATTGTTCCCGATCCGTCGAAATGCTAAGAGCGGCTTTTTGGTTTAGAGCATAGGTTCCCAACCTTTTCCGGGCGGTGACCCCATTTCATAAAATCCAAAAGCGAACGGGAAAAAAAAATTTTAAACCATAGGCTCCCAATTCATAGTCGACTAAAATATGCCTCTGGATTGTGAGGTGTCGCGGGTCACATGGATTATATGTCACCACCCGAAAAAGGTTGGGAGCCTATGCCCTAACCCGTTATTTGAAATCGTACACATAATTGAAAATTATTTATTATTGAATAAAATAAAAAATAAGTAAACACTGCTAAAAAAAAACATTATTTTAGTTGACGCCCCAAAAAAACCCTTCGCTACCTATGGTTTATGGGCACCAACAAATTTAACGAGATTTTTTGGTTGTACCGTATTTTAGACACGAAACTCACACATAGTCGTTTGGTGGGTATACAAAGGTATACAAACCCGGCGCACGCTATCGTAGACACATGCACACGTTAACACACTCGCTAATCAAAATTAATATACAGCGTTAATGTAAACTTATTATATACAGAGCATATGGCTTATATAAACGTACGACAATGTTTAAACATGCGAGATGGCCGCCATTTTGTTTTTGTTACGTTCGACGCGTCCGCAGGTTCATCGAGCTGAAATGTTAAATGTTTATTTTGTTTTTAACACGCAGGACTGACAACAGATGGCATTGTGATTCGGATTTACCGATTGAATTGGCAGTTACTTCAAACAGTGTACAAAAAAAATAGCCTTTAATGTGTTATAAGCCGTATTTTCGAACACGAATCGTTTTCTTCGGGCGTTCCATCGCGACAGAGCCGGCGAGGCATGTGGAATTCGTATGTAAGGCCGACAACAGTGTAATTCGAATTTACCGATTGAATTGGCATTTACTCGGTAGAACTCCATTATAACACGGTGGAAAAATAGAGACGTATTTTAAGCCGTGTTCGGATTATGAATCGTTTTAAAACCGTGTACGATTCCGCGCGTTTTGTAGAAGGTTTCGCCTTTCGGCATCTTCGGGCGTTATATCGCACGGACGCGACACAACTGGCGAAGCATGTGTAATCATACAAAGTTTCAACGATTCAAATTTGATACTGAAATCACATCAAAATCGCCTTCGTATGTTTTTTTCACTGTTCGACTGAATTAAACGCTCTTTAGATGCAAGACACATGCCTATAACGTGTTGAAAGCCTATTATATGAATGCTTTCTTTTTGCATAACTGCGATTGTTCGAACTGAACACCACTCAACGGAAACATGTGCACTTTATAACGTCGTTGAAACGCCTATTACACTGGAATGCTTTCTATTTTTGCATACACTGCGATTGTTCGAACTGAACGCCACTCAACGGAAACATGTTCCCTGCGACACCGTCGATTACGGAGTGCTAAATCGTCCGCTAGACTACAAAATGAAGGCCTCCCATAGCTGTCCCGGAGCGTTCGTAACCCGAAACTCCGGAATCTATAAGTATAACTTTTATACTAAAAAAAGAAACAAATCTTCACACATTAAAATACAAATCCATTCTTGAAATATTTCTAAAGTTGAACAATTTTTTTTAAAAACTTACAAAAGAATATTAACAGATTTCCTCATACATATATATTTGAATATATATTTGAATATATATGGTAGTATTTATTACAAATGTGTGTGTTAAAAACTATATATATGTGCATATATGTGGTTCATATATATATATATATATTTTATATTATATTATGACATATTGTCAAATTATATATGTCCCTAGTAATTACACTTTTTTTGTCAAATGTCACATTCAGTTGACGATCAATCTCTCGTACCACTGTTGACAAATCTCACGGTTTTTTGATCGGTCCGAATCATCATAACATTAAGATTTCACTACTTACTGAAACACACTTCTGTACTTCGATTGGTCACTTCACGTAAAAAAAACATTATTGTCAGGATTCAACGGGGGCGTCGACGCCTGCGACATTGCTCCGTTCGGCGGTTCTCAAGCCGCCGCGACACAAAAAAATTTTAAACAAAAAACATGCGAGTATTGCTGGCTAAACAATGGCGACATTCGGTGGAGTCGTCTTCAAACTTCAAACAATAATACCGATCGCTGTGAAATTAGCAGCTGACCAAATACACAGTGACTGTTTATCAAACATATACATAGATTTCACAAAATTATATACACAGAAACGATCAGAAATGTCCGGTACAGTATTCGTACTGAAATAAACGAAGTGAAAACAGATGCGGTTTGGATCTAGCACGCCGCGTAATTTACGTAGTGTTGCGTTGAACGTCCGTAGTTTCAACGACGAAGGAGAGACAATGTCGCAAGCGTGAAATCTTCTTGATTTATGTACAGCTGTCATTCTGAAAACAAAACGTTGAAACAAGATTAAAATATTATATGTATAATTTTATAAAATTTGAATTGTTATGTCACTAACGACCCGGGATTCGCCTTTCGGCATCTTCGTACAAAGTTATAACAATTCGAATTTGGTATTGAAATTCCATCGAGCATGGCTTTTTTCTATCTTACTACGATATATACCTTAGGACATGGGTTCCCAACCTTTTTCGGGTGGTGACACCGTTTCATAAAATCCACGCGATACAATCCAAAAGAATAAAAAAAAAAAATTTTGTTTAGTTGATCGTATAAGTTGATGACGCGCCAAGTTGGGATACATGTTACAGTGTTAATTTTACCGAAATCCTATTGGCGATTGATGTGTTAACAATCAAACAAATTGAACTATCGAGTAGAGGAATTTTAAAACTAGACATCTTGTCTGCTGTCAATCGAATGGAATAAATCGAATAACAAGAGAGATTGAAATCAAAATGGCCGTTGGGTAAACTCACCTATAGTAATAGCACCGAATCCTCACTTCCCGGTGAGCGCCGCGTCTTCGACCTTCCTCTTGTCCTTGGCCTTATTTCCTCCGTCTTTCGCAATGTCTTTACTCTTCACCGACAATCCTTTACCGTCCTTGCTGGCGGGAGCGGAATTAACCTTAGAGCTGTCTTTACCGGACACCTTGGCGACACTGCCGAGGGGTTTGGGCGGAGCATCTTTCGTCGGCAAACTTTTGCTGTTTGCATTCTGACCGATGTCTTTGTTTTCCTTTGTGTTCGACTTGGTGGTTTTCTGCTCCTTGATGGTCTTCTTGGCCGCTTGATCTTGTTTGGTGGTGTCCTTGGTCGCCTGTCCCTGTTTTGCGGTGCCGGCCGATTGACCGCCTTGTTTACTGTCCTTCACGGCACTGGCCGTTGGACCTCCTTGCTTAACGTCTCTTGCCGCCGTTTGACCTTGTTTGGGATCCTTCGACGGTGCTAATTCAGGTTTTGTGGACTGAATGTTTGCAATTCTTGCAGTACCTGCAACAAAACGAAATAATATACTTTATGCTATCGACCGAAAGTGCTTCTTGATGGAATTTTCATATTAAATTTGAACGTGTACAACTTTGTACGATTCCATATGTTTTGTCACTGACGGCCCGGGTTTTACCTTTCCGCATCTTCAGCCATGCTATCACACGGATACCACTGACGAATTCTGTAACAGTCAGTTCTGTTGCATCCGTATGATATAATGCCGAAAGGGGAAACCCGGGCTGTTAGTGACAAAACATGTGGAATCGTACATAGCTGTGACAATTCAAATTTTGTCAGTTCTACTGAATTCTACTGCATTCGTGTGATAGAATGCCTGAAGATGCCGAAAGGCGAAACTCGGGTCATCAGTGACAAAACATGTGGAATCGTACAAAGCTGTAACAATTCAAATTTGAAACATTATACAGTGGAACTCTGGTTAACCGTTCTCATATAATACATTTTCCTGAATGAATCATTCGTTTTTTTATAGTCCCGTTGAACACCTTAAATAATCCCGCATTAACCTTTCCCCGGTTTATCGGTTTCCTCGATCTAACATCTAAATCATAGGTTCCCAACCATTTTCACCTGGCGACCTGTTTTCAAAAAATCCACGTGAACCGCGACCTCGCATACAATCCAAAAGCACACAAAAAAAAAACAAAACATTTTTTTTAGTCGACCGTATAAGTTGGCGACCCCGTAGGTTGGGAGCCTGTGACTTAAAAGGACAAAATTGACGTTTCCTAAAAAAAAGATTGATTCTGTCCGGTCTATTCCTTTCTCCGATTTACGCGCGTTGAATTAAAGGTTGGGAGCCTATGGTGTAAATCGAGGGATAGGTGTATTATAAAAAATAACACATTTTTAGTCTCTTTAGTTTCTTCAGTTTTCGCCACCCCCAGATTGCGAACCTATGGTCTAAATATTACGGTTATTTAAATTATTACACGGTGAAAAGAAAACAGCAATGTATTTTGGTTCTACATTATTTTTTAAAATATAGTCGATAGCTATTTCGGCTCACGCCATCGTCAGAACTTTATATAATGGAGTTCTACCAAGTGAATGCCAATTCAATCAAATTATATTATTATCCTGTCTCAAATATTATTCCGATTTCGGTAGATAAATCGTCCTATCCGATACAATTTGAGAGTTTGAGTGTTTGAAACTAAGAACAAACCTAGAGTTAGATCGTTGAGACAAACCGAGATATATTTTGAAACAAAAATTATTTTAAGTAAACATTTGCGACACTGTCAACACTCTGAACATGTTTTTAAACGTCAACAAACTACAATTTCGCCGGTGTTGTGAGCGGACAATGTCAATCAGTGGGTTTACACGTAAGTGTTAAGACTTAAAATATGGATTTACCTTGATCATGGTCCCTTCTCGGCACTTTCCCAGGCCTAAGACCTGAACCGAACGATCCGGCGCGGACTCGTGACGAGTTTCCGACGCCGCCAACTCCTCGGACTACTGCTCCGCTCCAAGACGTGCCCAGCAATCTGTCGAAACATTAACAAGAGTCATAAAAATTCATTATTTGTGCATCACGTTGACGTTGCTCAGTCCTCCATTCAAAGCATTCCATTTTTTAAATACAAATACAATCGCCAAACGTTGACGAGTGTATCGGATATTACGCGAATTTATGTTTTTGGGTGCGTAAAGAAATATAATGCAATTGCGTGAAATCATTTTTTTACGCGCCTTTTTCTGGAACCGGTGTATCGAGTAAAAAAAAAAAAAAACGACTGGGTGTATATAAAACGAAAGTGTATTATTGTGCAATCGTAGACGATCACATTTGACACTGCGCCGTTTTAAAACATACAAAAATATACAACGGATATCGCTCAGAATGCAAGAATGACAAAAGATTCGAAAGAAAGAAGCTGTTCGTAAAATAAATAAATTTATTAATTAAAAACGAGCTGTTTTAAACATGTGAATCAAGAAATTAATGCCTGGTTTACATTAGTGTCTAGACCAATGGTTCTCGTGTGCAGCCACCAACAGTTTTATAGCAAATATTGATAATTATTGTAAAATTGATTGAATAAACCTGAAGTTATACGATGACCATGAAATCAATCATGATTTTGTCGATTCTACCTATAATTGTATATCGCGAAAGATCGTTCAGAGTAATGTAGTGTATAGAAAATTTTAATTGTTTTTTCGCATTCGGTGCGGCCACGAGACGTTTCTGTAGGACAGCCGATGTTTATAATGCGGCTACAGGGAAATTTACTACCTCTAGTCTGGACACAAATAAAATAACAAATGGCATAGAAAATTAATGTTGAATATATGAATGTAGTGTTAAAAACTGTCCATCGTTCACCTCGAGTCTCCCTGATTGGCTGCGATTATCTGGTCTGATTCGGAGACACTCCTTGTTCTTGATGGTCCACACGGTGTTCTTCTTGCCAGAGGTTGACCGGAACCTTCTCGGGCTCTACCCAAGAGTTCATTTAGCTGCGGCTGAAGGGAAAACGGATTCAATTAATCAACGCCCAAATAATGTATTTTAGTGTTCTACAACAAGGTATATACTTGAATAGTTGATAGCTATTTCGGCTTACGCCTTCATCTCCGTAATAACCGTTTGTTCTGTTGTTCCATTGATCCTGTGCACGACAGTAAAATACATCGAGTATATTCATTTTTTCACGATTCCAAATGTTTTGTCACTGGCGACCCGGGTTTCGCCTTTCGGCATCGTCAGGCATTCCATCACCCGGACGCAACAGAGCCGATGGAATTTGAATCGTTACAGCTTTGTAAGATTCCACAAGTTTTGTCGCCAACGACCCGGGTCACTTTACACAGTTTATTTATTGAATCTTTCATACTTTTTATTTATTAGCATAGATTCCCAACCTAGGGGTCGCAACTTTCAACACGGTCAACTAAAAATTTTTTTTTTTTTGTTTGCTTAGTTAAAGGTGTCGCCACCCGAAAACGGTTGGGAGCCTAACGTTTAAAATAATCATAACTTTATTCCCGAAAACAAAATTGGCGTAACTACTTACGATTACTAAAACAATTACAAGGTTTTTACAGTTGTAAATCAATCTAACCTCAACCACTCTAAAGTCTTCGATGGTCTTGAACTTCTGCAGATGGTCCTTCAGTCTGTCTTCCACCTGCAGACTCTCGGCGTGTCTGTAGTACTTCTGGAAGGCCCAGAATTTCTCCAAGCCGTAGAGTTGCCCCTTTTCGAAGTCGTTGATGGTCTCCGTTTGAAAGTCGGCGTAGAGATGCGGCCTGAACTTTTTTTCAAGGCCGTAGGAGAAGAATCTGAAGAGGCACTCGAGGCCGTAGCGGTAGCCTTCGGACGCGTCTTCCAAGGCGAGGATCCTGCGAAAAATGAATACACCGTTGAACAAATAGATCCGATTTCCGACCGACACCGAGTGGTGCGGGTAAAATCATGGAGGAATTCGACACTCTCCCGAAGAGTTTCTCTGAATGTGAAATTACTCCGATACGTCCGACCTCCCGCCGAACAGGTCGGCGGCAAAGGCCAAAACATCGTATACCACTCACTTGAATTCCATGTACATTGTCTTGTTGAAGTTGTCACGGAGGAAGAACGACCAGAATCTGAAGAGAGTGTTCATCTCTTGGGATTGACCGATGCCGAGCCGCTTGCGTTCTGAAAACATAAAGCAATAAAAATCAGTTCCGTCGCATCTGTGCGGTATAAAATGCCCGATGATGCCTAAAGGCGAAACCCAGGTCATAATGACGAAACGTGTGGAGTCGCCCGAAGTCGTAACAATTGAAATTTTGTTGGTTCCGTTGCATCCGTGTGATGGAATGCCTGAAGATGCTGAAAGGCGACACCCGAGTTGTAGCGATTCAAATTTTCGCAGTTCCGTTGCATCTTTTTCAACCAGCGCCGTTGGCTACCGAAAAACCACGCGGAATCGTAAAAAGTCGTAGCAATTCAAATTCAACAAAGATCTATTTATAGATTTGACTTGGACACAGTCGGTCTTTGGTTTATTCCTTTTTTAAGTCCCAGTCCTTTTTTTACGCGATTTTTTTGGACGGCACCACTACATTTTTTTACGCGTTTCACTCGTTTTTACGCGATTTTTTTCCCAAATTTGTTTTGAAGAAGACATTTATATACGATGCTAGGCATGTAGGTTTCGTTATTTTTTAAATAAAAAAATAATCGTATATTTAAAATTCAATTTTGTACAGCATTCCATTTCTTTAAATACAAATACAATCGCCAAATGTTGAAGAGTGTATCGGATATTATGCGAATTTACGTTTTTGGGTGTGTAAAGAAATATAATGCGATTGCGTGAAATCGTTCTATTTACGCGCCTTTTTCTAGAACCAATGTATCGCGTAACAAAAGGACTGGGTGTACCTCTGAAGAAAACACAACTATGTTGCGTTTTCAAGACGCTTCCAACTGACCTTTCAAACACCGCGAGTGATATTTATGGTAGAGCTGCTGCGTGAAGTGATTCTCCTTGAGGAGGCTGTGACTGGGGTGTTGGAAGGCGGGCAGGGAGCGGCCGGTGGACCCCCACGAGCTGGCTCCGGATTCGCACGGAGACGTTCCCAACGAAGAGCTGCAGAAAAAAGTGTACAAACGATATTATCATACGTTCAATTATCGATATGATTTATGGTATCGACTGAAGGTGTTTTGCTTGGGTGGAATGTTTTTCGATAATGACGAGGTTTCGTCTTTCGGCATCTCCGGGCGTTCTATCACACGGATGCGACGGAACGACGGATCATTTATGATATCGACTGAAGGTGCTTTTTGAATTGTTGCAACTCTGTACGATTCCACATGTTTTGTCACCAATGACCAGGGTTTCGGCCTTCAGCATCATCAGGCATTCTGTCGAGAGCAGTGGAGCTGACGTAAAATAAACTATATTCCCAGTCATCCTTGAATAAATGTTTATTTTATGTCGTCAGTTCTGTTGCATCCGAGTGATGTTGAAATTCCATTTGATATCATAAATTATTCTGTTGCGTCTGTGTGATAGAACGCCCGAAGATGCCGAAAGACGAAACATAGGTAGTTAACGACAAAACATATTGACTTGTACAAAGTTATAAAACGATTCAAATTTGATATTGAAATTCCATCAAGGGCCTTAAGTTGATATCATAAATGAAATTTAACCCTTACAGCTTTATACGATTCCACATGTTTTGTCGCTGACGACCTGAGTTTCGCCTTTCGGCATCTTCGGGCGTCCGTTTCAACAATTCAAATCAGACACTGAAATTCCATCGAGCACTTTCAGTCTAGATGATAAACGGCAATGTATTTTAGTTCCACAAAATTTACGAGGTGCATAGTCGATTGTTTATTTGGTGAATTGGCATTCACTTGGTAGAACTCCATTATAACACATTCAACGTGGGAAAGGTATTAATACCCGTCACGCCGACTAACACGTAATTTAAATTAAAACTACAAAATACACATTATTCAGGGGGCTGTGTTCTGGAAAGTCCTGTGCCTCTACTCAAAAGAACATCTGTAGGTCATAAATTATGAAATAGTATAAGCAAGCTCGACATTGAATGCCTCACATGCACGGCCCATATATTTAACTGTTCTATACAAATCCCTGAGATGACCGATTGTTTTTTCAACTAATCGCTGTGACAAGTTGCCCATAAAACAAACTGTGCGCCTTAATGTTGATCAGTAAAGTTGCCCATAAAACAAACTGTGCGCCTTAATGTTGATTTAAAGGTCCTTTATTTTATCATATATTGAAATGTTTTATGTCTGAAAGAAGTATTCTTTGCGGAAACATAAATATTTATTTAATAAACGAAGAAAGTTAAAACTTCGATCTTCGGTTGTTGACTCCGGGAAAAAGGGTATAAATAACAACCAACCCTAAACTATGAGTTCTGGGTCTATGTTCTCTGGAATCCATGATCCAACCAACGTGGTGTTCGACGGGAGGGTCGAGACTGTGGCGTGTTTTGCGTTTCCTGCCGCTCCTGAAAACAAAAAGCAACCATTTCAAAATTAACGTAACGGTGTAACACGTTGGCACCTCGTAAAATGCTCACTTAAATCGTGGTTATAGACCAGCGGATCTCAAGTGAAATTTCACTGCGACCGCATTAAAACATCAGCTATCCTGCGGAAATGTTTGTGGTCGCACCAAATGTGATAAACATTTATTTTGTGATTTATTTCTTATAAAGTGCATTACACTGAATGATTTTTCACAATATACAATTGTCGGTAAAATCAACATAATTACCACTGCTCTAGACCCATATTTTACACGGGACTTGTTGAAACAAATGCAACGATCAAAATGTTAAGATCGTGTTCCATCAGGTACGTTAACAGTGGACGCCAAATTCGCCATGTGTGTATTGGCAAATTACGTATTTCTACGATTTATTTTTTGATCGGTTTCGTTCATAACAAAACACTTCGTTACGTCACGGTAATTGCGATTACGAGTGCGTTATTCACTACGGATATATTTGTTAAAGCGATTGCGACAACATATGAGGGTATTTCTTTGTGTTTTTCAATGTCGTGAAACATTCCTAATGCATTTGGCTTCCGTGAGAGTCGACCCAATCATTTTTTATTGCTCTATTTGTGACTCTATATGGAAAGAAAGGATAAATTTAATTTGTATGAAAAACGGCTGCGTGGAACGTGTTAATGACGATTACCTCAGATCGGTGGTGTGTGGATCTTTGCTGACAGCGTAGAATCTGGCTTTACGGGGGTCCTTCCTGCCTTGCTGTTGATTCTCACCCTGCTCGGCACGGGCAAACTGGAAACACATATAACACGGTATCGAGACACATTTTAATCAGAGTGTATCCTTAATGACATTTCAATGTCAAATTTAAGTCGTATTCCGATCGGCTGATTGCAGGGTGCCATATTTAACACTTAAAAACACATCTATCAAAAGAATCAATTGATCGATTGACACTTTGAATGACAAGGCATCCGGTCACATTAGGGGCAATATAGGAAACAGACATGTGAACATTTGCGGGACGAGATTAGATGTCTTTTGAATCTTACGTATGACGCTGGTGGTGGCGGCGGCGGAGTTTCCTGCTGCCTTATCCGCTGCTCGGACTGCTCCTGCTCCAAGCTGAGTTGCTCGGAGCGGACAAGCTCTCGGTGTCTTCTGTTGCGCTCCTAAAATGAATGACAAAAATTAAAAAAAAATCGATCAAAAAAAAAACCAAATTTGAACGATTTCACATGTTTTGTCGCCAACGATCCGGGTTTCGCCTTTCGGCATCTTCAGGCATTCCTTCGCACGGATGCGACGGAACTGACCGAAGACGGTGAAAGGCGAAAACCGGGTCGTCGGTGACAAAACGTGCAGAGTCGTGATGTTTTGGCCAGAGTCAGCGTCAAAGTCATGGAATAGAAATGACGACCAATCAAACGACTAAAACTTAGAAAAAAATAATTTTGCAGTACTAAAACACGTTGCTATTTTTTCCACCGTGTTATGATGGAGTTCTACCAATTCAATCAATAAATAGAAATGCCCTCAGATACAAATAACCGAGTGGATTGGTAGATTGTACAATCCGGGGCGGTAAAAATCGATCAACTCACGTAGTCGGTTTCGGTCCACAGGTCCTCCTCGTAGAAGTACAGCCCGTCGCTGATGGCCTGCTCCATGTCCCTGGACATCTTGACGCGGCTCTCCCACCTCGCCGCGCCGGTTCTGTCCCTGCCCTCGTGCTTCTGCAGGCCGGCGCCCATTCTGGCCGACGGACCGTGCTGCGAATTGGCCGACGAGATCGACGAGCTGTTCGAGTGGTGATTGTGGTGGTGCGAGTGATTGCCCGCGGTCTGCGTGACGATCACGAGCTTGTTGATGTCGCGGTCGGCAAAGTCGCAGTCCGATTCGTCGCCGTCGGACCTGGAATACAGTGTGTCTCAAGGTATGAGCCGCAAGATTTCAAACGTCGGTAATACAGGCAATCTTTTGAGTATACGACCGATTTCGGTTTCAAAATATCGCCTAATTTGTCGTGCTACTGCCACCTCTGTACACTTGTCAAAAGTATTAGCTTTAAATGTTTAAAACACCAATTTTTCGAACATTTTAAATGTATGGCGATCTCCGATACAGTCACAAATCAATTCGAAACTATGCGACTTACTTCATACTGAACTTTGCACAAATCTCTTTGGGAAACTACGGTGTATGGTCGTTGTCACATTTGAAATATAATGCGTTGGGTCACCGCCCGAAAAAGGTTGGGAGCCTATGTTGTATGGCCATTGTCATATTTGAAATATAGTGCGTTGGGTTGCCAACCAAAAAAGGTTGGGAGCCTATGGTGTATGGCCATAGTCATATTTGAAATATGATTCTCAGAATGACCCACAAGTATTGTAATTTTTTTTACGGATTGTTGAAATAGTTCCGTACCATTCGGTGAACGTGTTCTGCCGAGGAGGCGGAAGATTGTGATCGAGCTCCTCGTCAAACTGAAAATCCAGTTCCTCACGAGGGTCCGCCACGACGGTGCCTCTCGACATGTTCATGGTGACGGCAGCGACGCCCGGAACACCAGCCGACGCCCCGGTGACCACGGTCTTCTCCTTGGAACCGCCTTTCGATCGCCGCTTTACCTGGAACATCATCGGAGAAATTTAAAATCGAGAGATTCCTTTGTCACTGTGAACATATTTTATCCCTTCGCACTCGTAATTTCTTTTGGGTGAGGGTAGCCTCAACTCGTAATTAATTTCACGCGTTTTCCACGATTCATAATCAAAACTTAAAATGAAAATAAATCGTGTTTTCAACGGATTTTTGTTCAACAAAAAACTCACACAGCGTGCATAAGACTGTTTTTTAGTATTCTTATAGAAATACAATCGTAAACAGTTTTTAATTTCTAATTTATGAAAGTTTTAATTCGAGTATATGAATTTTAAACATAAAGCTTTTATATAATTACGCGTTTACGTTGAAGAATAAAAACTTCTCTGAGGGGTTCGCGCACTGCCTCAAAGAAAAAATATTCTATGTATTGTACGAAAAAAATCTGTTTCCCCATCAAAATGTAGGGAATAGTGTAGATGTATGAAATCGGGCTGTTTTGTGTACAAGAGGATGTTTAAAAAATCGGTCAATTTGAAATGGATATAATTTTACATTTACGATATCGACTGAAGGCGCTTGGTGGTTGTTACAACTCTGTATGATTAGATTCCACATGTTTTGTCACTGATGACCCGGGTATTGCCTTTCGGCGTTTTCAGGCATTCTGTCACACGACATGATGCGACAGAAATGAATTTAATTTGTGATATCGAATGAAGGTGCTCGGTGGAATTTCAATATCAAATTAGATCTGTTACGACTTTGTACGATTCCATATGTTTCGTCACCAACGACCTGGGTATCGCCTTTCGGCATCTTCAGACATTCTAGCAACAGAACTGACACGCAATAAACAGTTAGCGTCGTCTATATTGTTCGGTCACTAACATGCAACGGAACCGACACATCCATCCATGATGGAAAGCCTGAAGATGCCGAATCGTACAAAGTTGTAACATATCAAATTTGATATTCAAATTCCAACAAGCGCCTTCAGCCGATGGAACAGAACCGACAGATGCAACATGCTAACTGTTTATTGTGCGTCAGTGTGATAGAATGCCTGAAGATGCCGAAAGACAAAACTCCGACCGTTGCAGTGACAAAACATACGGAATCGTACAAAGTTGTAACAATTCAAATATGTCATAATTTAGTACTTATTTTCACAATATATTTTATGACGAGTGTCATTATACCTGGAACATCATAGGAGAAATTTAAAATCAAAAGATTCCTTCGTCGCTGTGAATATATTTAAGGTTAAATTGACTGTTAACTTGGGATTGTTAATTTAACTGTACGAATGATTTGGGTTTTTCTTACCTCAGTCCAAATGTCAGATAGCTGCCCTTCGGCGACTGCCGCAGCCTTCGCTTTGGCGATTCCAGCAGCGTCGCAGACTTCTTCTCCAAGATCCGACGCCTTATTATCTAGTGTGGCACCACCGGTAGGAATGTCCCTATCCCGGAGGGACGGGGACTTTGAGCTGGCGTCCGCGTCTGCTGTATTCTCTGACGCGTCAAGGACCGCTGTGACGAGAAAAAAATATTTCATAAATATTCATATTAACCCTTTCCACTCGTATGTGGATTGCTGTTTATCACAATGTATATGTCGTGCAGATAATATTTTCTCTATCATATGATTAAAATTCATTTGATAGAGAAAATCGCAAAAATCCGTTGAAAATACGATTTATTTTCATTTTAAGTTTTGATTATGAATCCTGGAAAACGCGTGAAATCAATTACGAGTTGAGGTTACCCTCACCCAAAAAAAATTACGAGTGCAAAGGGTTAATAAAGGACTGCACGAAACTGTGCAAAGAAAATGGCAGCCGTGTTGTTCAAATGACATCTGGTCAAATTATTGTGAATTATTTGGTAGATTACGGAAAATTATCATGGGCGGCTGTAACATTCGTCACGATAGATCGTGCAATTTAACACCTTTAGACTTTTTCCTTTGGAGCCATCTCAAATTGAAAGTGTTCGCAATTAAGCCGCAAATAGTAGACGCCCTCAAAGATAACATAACAAACGCCATCTAATAAATTCAGCTACTTCGTGACACATGACAGTTTGTTCATTTGAATTTTATTGGCGGCTTCGTTACGTCACGGTAATGGCGATTACGAGTGCGTTATTCGTTAGGGATATATTTTTTAATTTGATTGCGACAACATAGAAAGACATTTCTTTGTGTTTTTTAATGTTGTTAAACATTCCGAATGCATCTGGCTTCCGTGAAAGTCGACCCAATCATTTTTTATTGCTCTATTTGTGACTATATACGGAAAGAAAGTACAAATTTAATTTCTTCGTTCATTATTTAAAGGAATCAAACCATTTCTTACCGGTTTCGAGTTCTGTGGCCATCGCAACAGTGGGAACGAATTCAGGCACATCGGGATTGAGATGGTCTTCCACTGGTGGCCTCGTCATCACCGAACGGAAGTTTCTGGAAATAAAAGTTTATATTTGGATAATTTATTCAGTTCTGACGATGGCGTGAGCCGAAATAGCTATCAACCATATCTAATAAAAAGAGTTATTTGAAATTTCACCAAGCACACTCGAACGATATCATATATTATTGTGTACGAAATTAGGCTGTTTTTTATAGTCATATTATGTTTACAAAATCGGTCAATTTATAATGGATATAATTTTACATATATGATTTCAACTGAAGGCCCTTGGTAGAATTTCAATATCAAATTTGAACTGTTGTAACTTTGTACGATTCCACACGTTTTATCACTAACGACCGGAGTTTCGTCTTTCGGCATCTTCTAGTTCATAGTTCTTGAGACTTCTCGAACGGGGAATAGTGCAAAGTAACATTTGAATCGTTACAATTTTGTACGATTCCGCGTGTTCTGTCGCTAACAGACCGGGCTTCGCCTTTCAGCGTCCTCGTCCATATTCAATTACGTGGAACAGAACTGAATACCGGGTCGTCAAGCCCCTTCAGTCGATATCATAAATGTAAAATATTTACAAATTTGAATCGTTACGGCTTTGCACGATGATCCCACGTGTTTTGTCACTAATGACCAGGGTTTCGCCCTTCGGCATCTTCAGGCGGATGCAACAGAACTGACTGTTCATCCTGTCGTACAAAATTATAACGATTCAAATTTGATATTGAAATTCCATCAAGCGCATACAGTCGACATCATAAATTATAGTCCAAAGTTGTAATAATTCAAATTTAATTTTACATTATATAAACGACATAAGTTTTGATTATCGAAGACCAACGATGGTTCCTCACCTTGGAAGCGGAGGCGGCGGTACGGCCTTCAGTGGTCCCGAAAGGGGCGCCAGGGAAGGCGGCGCCCCTCCCAAGCTCCTGACCGCGGCCGGGAACAGCCCCAAAAGTGCACCGCGGCCGGTATTCCGCCCGCCCGCCGGACTGGCGCCCGCTCCGCTGTTCGCCCACTCGACGGTGTTCGTTATGGCATGCTGGTTGGGCTTGTGGTGAATCATTGTGGCCGGGTTCATGACCCCAAAGTGACCAGACGTGGCCTGGATCATGTGGTTAACCGCCGGCTGATGGAAGAAGTGGGAGGCCGGCGGAGCAGCGGCTTGGTTCTGCACCGAGGGTTGCGCCTGCGGAGAAACACCGTTGTTTGGCGCCGATGCTTGCTGCGAGAGCTGTTGGGTTCTGCAGAACGAAGAAATGGAGTTATTCTTCATACAGAACAGTTATTTTTAATCCAATATATATAAGCTCGAAAAAGAATTCATTAAAATAATCGGTGTTGAAATATCCCTGCAATACAGTGAAACCCCCAATAACACTACTCCCAACTACACGCCGGCTTTAAATATTTGCTGAAAATCCCCCGATTGGACAATTCACTCGGCTGCACACGCACACACACACACACATCAGATGGCCAACTGTGCGGTACATACAGTTAAATGTTGATATAATTTACGGTATCAACTGAAGGTGCTTGACGGATTCCAATATCGTTAGTGACAAAACATGTGGAATCATACAAAGTTGTAACAGTTCAAATTTGATAATGAAATTCCATCAAGCACCATCAGTCAATATCATAAATGTAAAATACATATATAAATGCACAAGATATTTTAATAAATCGCGAGCATTACCATCTGACGGTCATTACAGCTTTGCATGATGATTCCACATGTTTTGTCACTAACGATCCGGGCTACGCCTTTCGCCAACTTCAGGCATTCTATCAAACGGATGCAACAGAACTGACCGTTCATCTAATTCGAAACACATGGAATCGTACAAATGTTGGCTAGCGTCTGTGTATTCAACAAGTGCCAGTGTATACAAGCACAGCAGGACGACTGTCTGTCTACCTTTATGCATTTTATCAACTATTAATCTCTTCCACGCTAACGCCCCAAAGTATGGGACGGCAATGAGCAAGGCAAGTGCGCGAGCGCCCCAGACGTTGGGACGCGAACATTCAAACGTCGGTAACTCAGGCATTCTTTTGCATATAGGACTGATTTTAGTTTTAATCCAATACTGAACAAAATTTATTGTTAAATATTGTTTTTTTTTTTTTATTTGATATTGTTAAATTAAATTGATTATCCCTTTGTATTCGGAATTGTTTTTGGGTGAGGGTAGCCTCAACTCGTAATTATTTTCACGCATTTTCCAGGATTCATGATCAAAACTTAAAATGAAAATAAATCGTATTTTCAACGGATTTTTTTCAACAAAAAACTTACACAGCGTGCGTAAGACTGTTTTTTAGTATTTTTATAGAAATACAATCGGAAAAAGCTTTTAATTTCTATTTTACAAACGTTTTAATCATATGATTTTCCAGGATTCATTATCCAAACTTAAAATGACAATAAATCGGATTTTCTCTATCAAATGAATTTTAATCATATGATAGAGAAAATATTATCTGCACGATACATATATTATGATAAACAGCAATGAAAATCAATAAAATGAGGTACACAGAAAATATTCAAGCTTAAAGCTTTGGTTCCCCAGTATAGTAGAAAAATAGCAACGCGGACAGAATTTGTTTGCATGAAAAACTGTCGCGCCGATCGGGTTAACTAAACATTTCTTACAACGATGTCAATATAATGAATCAATTTATTTTAGTACTTATTTCTGCAATATATTATACGAGCGGTTTCGCTCATTGCGATCATCATCAACTGAATATACTATTGAATCATCAATCATACCTCGTAGCGTCATCGGTTGTCTCCGATTCACTCCCTTCCTCTTTTGCGCCCTGCACCGAATTCACGACGGCTGTTTGATTACTGTCCGCGGGCACAGCGGCATCCGTAGCACCTTCGGCGAGGGTACCATGGTCTGGTCCCACTGTGTGGTCAACACTTTCAGGGTTAGCCAGGCCACCGGAATCGAGGATAGGCCATTTCATTGGCTCGTATAAAGTACGCACCTGTAAACGTTTGCATTTTGATTAGTAAACTCTTTCCGCGCTAACGTTGCAGTTGCTAATTTGCGATGCTCGATTGAAAAAGAATATGAACCAGTGAAATTCACAGCTGAAATCGTCCACGAAGGAATCGTCGAATTGGGAAGAAAATTAAGTAATCATTCTATTCAAAATGACTCTAAAGTTGGACAGATCTTCGATTCCAAAGTGATATTAATCAAGCTTCTTTAAATCAATCGACTACCTAGGTAGCATTAGTGAAAAAATTCATCGGGAGATTTAAAACTCGATAAACATAATAATAATTTAGGCAGACATCTTAAAAATAGTAAAGATTAAATTAATAAACCGGACAGAAGGGGTATTTATAAAATGGCCTGTGGCTCATGTTTATCCGTTTACATCGGACAGACAGGTAGAAGTATATCCACTCGAGCTGAGGAACATGTAAGATCATTCAACAGTAAAAAAAAAATCACTCAATTCAAACTCATCGCCCAAGTGTTTGCATCTTTGTAGTGTGTCGCAGAATGACGGCTTTGGAACAGCTGGAAATCAATTGACTAATTTGCTTCCGTAATAGACCACTTCCGTGCCACATTTAACTTTTAACTTATTGTCAACTTTTGTTTCATTTACAATTTTTAAAAATTTTGTTTTATTGTGAGAAAGTAACAAGCTAGGCCGTTAAAACAGGAGAGAAGATGTATTGTGTAGCTTTTCTACACAGCTATATATAGATAAACAGATGTTAGTTTAAGCATAGTTCTGACGATGGCGTCAGCCGAAATAGCTATCAACCATATTTAAAAAAATAATTTTGTAGAACTAAAATACATTGCTATTTTATTCTACGTGTTATAACGAGTTATATTAAGTGAATGCCAATTCAATCAATAAAAAATATATGATTTCAATTTACATGTTTTTTTCGAGAACGTATCTACCGTGTAAATCAAGGGATAGGTGTGTAACGTTATGAATCGAACGTTATGAAGTGCACGAATATGCGTTCCCTGGTGTTAACACGTCCCTCTCTTAAAACTACGATTACCAACGTATCCAAGAAGATTCTGTCGCAGAAGGAAGTCCAAATCCAAGAATGATATTACCTTGAAGCCGTTAATCAGCTCGATCTTGTCAGAAGCCCTGATGGCCTCCATGACGAGCGGCAGATCTATGGTGAGGGCACGCACTCGGTGGAAAGACGCGATGAGCGTGACTGGTATGGTCCCGTCGGAGGCCATCTTGCGGCGCAGGAAGAAATCCCGCATCAGATTCTCGGGCGAGAAGTAATATTCTCTGAAAACGCATAGGAAGAAATGTAAATTTAACAACACTTCACAGATCAACACTTCGAAACACAGGTGATTCTAAAATACCTTGTGTGTGATAATGAGATGATTGGTTAAAGTGATTCGATTTGAAGAATTCGTTCATTTGAATCAATTAGCTTTCTTTCAATCTTAACAAGGATCTGAGTCGTTACAACTTTGTACGATTCCACATGTTCTGTTGCTAACGACACGGGTTTTGCCTTTCGGCATCTTCAGGCATTCCGTCGCACGGACGCAACAGAACTGACCCCGAGTCGAGCGACAAAACAGGCGGAATTGTACAAAGTTGTAACGACTCAACTTTGTAGGATTCCACATGATTCATCGTTAACGAAACGGATTTCGCCTTTCGGCATCTTCAACCATTCCATCACACGGATGCTATAGAATTGACTGAGAACTGTCAGTTATGTTGCGTCCGTGTGATAAAATGCCTGAAGATGCCGAAAGGCGAAACCCGGGTTGTTAGTGACAAAACATGCGGAATCGTACAAAATTGTAACAATTCGAATTTGATAACGAAAAATTGTTTAGGAATGTTTTCGATGAATCGTTACAGCTTTGTACGATGATTCCACATGTTTCGTCACCAACGACCCGGGTTTCGCCTTTCGGCATCTTTCTGTTGCATCCGTGTGATGGAATTTCTGACGATGCCGAAAGGCGGAGTCCGTTTCGTTTAGCAACGAAACATGCGGAATCGTGCAAAGTCGTAACAATTCAAATTTGATCAAGCGCAATCGCTCAACATCACTCACATTTGCTTCTTGATGTAGTCCTTTAGAGTTAGGGCGTCGAGGTTGAGGTATCCCGCTGGCCCTGCCCCGTAGAAGTAGGTGCCGAGGTACGGCATGAGGAAAGGCCCCTGCGACGGAGGCAGGGGCGGAGGTATGGGCGGAGAGACGCCGGAAGCTTTGGCAGCTGCGGCAGCCGCTGCCACCTGGTAGACCTGCGAAGACAACAAACGAGGCGTTATCAATTAACACTATGTGGTCGGGCCCCTCGAGCAAATTATCTTAAAATCGACACAACTTCTAAACCAAACGATATTTTTCATTGAAATTTTCAAAGCCATGATCTGTGACATTTGATCTTTAAAAATAAATTATAAACACTCTGATTACATCTTAATTTCATTATATTTCTAAGCTGAATTTTGAACCTTTTTTCAATCATGTAAATGGCACTCCACATCTCATCGATATAAAATTTTTAAAACATTCTACGTAAAAGATAATATATTTATTCTAACTTAATTATATAATAAATAATAATATATACTTGCGATTCCTGCAAGTTTAGAGCCACTGGAAGTTTGAAATCTGAATGACGTAAATCGAGAAACATGCGTCTCCGAATATGAACACTCGCGAGTTTTATTGCCACCGTGTGTTTTGTTTCACGCCGAAATGCGAGCCCGAGAGAAGGCGGATACAAAAACGAATTTTATCGGGTTCCGCAAAAAACGAAATATTTCGTTTCGTAAAGTGTTAAATTGTATGGATAGAATACAAAAATTAGTACGCTCGGCGTAAGTGTGGCGAGCTTTACTGCCTAGGTTCCCAACCTCTTTCGGGCAGCGACCCCTTTTCATGAAATTCATCCACCCCGTATTAGTTGGCGACACCCCCAAAAAACCTTTCACAACCCACAGGCTGGGAACCTATGCTCCAGTGCAGGGATTCCCAACCTTTTTATACTCTAGAGCGCGTCCTAAAATATCGGTAGATTGGCGGGAACCACAAATTTTTTCAACAGGTATTTATAATTAGACGTGATTAATAATTAATTAGTTTAATTAGTGTTTATGAAAATATCTGTTACGTTCAAATAGAGGCGGACACACACAAATTGTTCCGCGGGCGCCATGGTGCCCACGGGCACGCGGTTGGGAATCCCTGCTCTAGTGTATAGCCACTATCAGGTACTATTGCTGAAGGCATCATCGACCACTTGAATAACTTTTAAAAAAGGAAATATTTTTACTTACGTATTGATTTAATTTTGATATCGACTGAAGGCGCTTGATAGAATTTCAAAATCAAATTTAAACGGCTGAAACTTTGCACAAGTGATGGAAGGACGTGATATTTTAAATAAACAATAAAAATGCATCAGTTCTGTTGCATCCGTCGATGGAACGCCTGAAGATGCCGAAAGGCGAAACCCAGGTCATTGGCGACAAAGGTTGTGGAATCGTACAGAGTCGTGACGGCTAAGAGTACGATTCCGCAAAGTCAGTACTCACTTTTGAGGTGTTAACTGTCACATCTTGATATTTTAAATAAATAATAAAAACACATTTTTTAGTACTTTAGGGACGGGTTTCGCCTTTCGGCATCTTCAGGCATTCTATCACATGGACGCAACAGAACTCAGTTCATCAGTTCCGTTGCAACTATACGATAGAACGCCTGAAGATGCCGAAAGACAAAACTCGAGTCTATGATAACAATTTTATAAATATTATGGACGCCGTAAAATTGCTTTATTGTGATTTTGAAGTTTGAACAAAATTGACGTAAATTTACGTCTGTTTGCAGATTTTTGTCCAAATCGTATATTACATCAAAAAAATACGTGTTAATATAAACAAAATTTACCTGCGAATAGTCATGCCTATAGTCGGCTATCAATGCAGCTGGTGGACGAGGAGTTCTGTGATGGAAACCACCCCGAGATCCTCTACCTGAGAATCGACCGCCTCCGCGACCTGGCAAATCATAATTTCATATGTTCAAGTGTCATATCGAAGGCCAAACATTTCGATGAATTCAATTTTCCATAACTAATGTCTTCAGACTTACTTCCGAATACAGTCAATCAACCCTCTTATAGCGTCGAGATAATCATTCTACGCTATAGAAGACTTCGTTATAGAAGGTAAGGAAGCTATATAAAATTTGAGGTTAGGTCACGGTGAAAAAATAGCCATGTATTTATTTCAGTTCGACAAATATTAGGGAATGAAATTTGAATTAGAATTTGTTGAAGTAAAATACAAGAACTCCGTTATAACACGGTGAAAAAAATAGCAATGTATTTTAGTTCTACAATACAAACAAAATATTTTTTTTTAAGATATAGTCGATAGCTATTTCGGCTCACGCCATCGTCAGGGCTATGCTTAAACTAACATTTGCTTATTCATATATAGCTGTGTAGAAAAGGTACACAATACATTTTCTGTCCTGTTTTAACGGCCTAGCTTGCTTCCTGTTCGCAATAAAACTGACAATTGAAAATGAAACTAAAAAGGCGGCTATATCCATAAGTTTGGATAATATTTTTTCACAGTGTTATATTGTAGTTCTACCAAGTAAATGCTAATTCAATCATTAAATTGAGGTTAGGATTTTGCGATTGTATTGTACCTTTTTGTATTATATAAAACATACTTCATTCTCTTAAGTAGTAAGCGATCAACTCTTCTGTAGCATAGAAGAGTTGATCGTATGGACAAATTGCATAATAATTTTGTTTATGGTTTGTGTTAATCAAATCGATCAATTAATTTATCCTTAAACCGTTTTCACGTGGACGTCTCAAGGTATGAGACGCGAACTTTCAAGCGTCTGTAATACAGGCAATCTTTTGCGTGCACGACTGATTTTGGTTTCGAAATATCGCCTAATTTGTCGTGCAAACGGGTACACCTCTGTGAACTTTTTTTTCGAACACTTTAAATTTAGCGCGATCTCCGCTAGAGTCACAACTCAGTTTGAAACTGCGCGTCAAACTTCGCAATGTGACACGTGACAGTAACGGCGCTTGTTCGTTTGAGTTAGATCGGTGGCTTCGTTAAGTCACAGTAATGGCGATTACGAGCGAGTTATTCGCTATGGATATATTTGTGATTGTGACAATATGGGAAGACGTTTCTTTGGGTTTTTTAATGTTGTGAAACATTCCGAATGCATCTAGCTTCCATAAAAGTCAACCAACAATTATTTTTTATTGCTCTATTTATAACTCTATACGGAAAGAAAGGACAAATTTAATTTGTATGAAAAACTGCATAAACGCGACTAAAATTAACTACAATTTGACGTAAAATATACGATTTCGTTAAGTAAACGTATTTAATAGGACCAAATGCTCACCTGTCCGTGTGTACCGTCCTCTGGAACCTCCACCAGCTCGCCAATCGTCTCCGTTCAAGGATTGTGAATCTGTAACAAATCGACATGCCGAGTTTAGATCTCAACCATTGAAAACATAATTTATGATATAGAGACTATTAACCATTAATTAATATTTGTTGTAAAACCCGTTAAAGAATGACTCATTAACAAGATCACAATATGCAATTGTGTTAATTATTATTAAATGTGTTAAATGACGATGCTAACCGTTTATTGTGCTTGATTATGATTCGATAGAAAGATTTCTATATAAAATTTGAATCGTTAAAACTTTGTACGATTCCACATGTTTTGTCACCAATGACCAGTGTTTCGCCTTTCGGCATCTTCAGACATTTTTATACTTAGTGCAAATAATAATAACAAAATGTAGCGGCAGTAATTTGTATACCATTAGTTCCACCCTGGTCTTAACTTTTCAATGTTTACTTTCACTTATTCGGTGTTAACAGTCACATCTTGATGGAATCGCGAAATCGCGAGCGTTATCAACTGATGGTTACGCTAGAAACCGGTCCTGATCATAAAGTATATTGTGGAAATAGGTAATAAAAAATGACAAATTTGAATTTGTACGATTCCACAAGTTTTGTCAATAACAACCCGGGTTTCGCCTTTCGGCATCTACAACGTCTGCAACAGAATTTACTGTCAGTTCTGTTGCAGATGTGTGATAGAATTCCCGAAGATGGCGAAACCCGGGTCATCAGTGATGAAACATGTGGAATCGTCCAAAGTTGTAACAATTCAAAAATGAGTTTTTATTATTCAAGATAACATGCCTTACCATCAAGAAGTGGCAGTTGACATCTTAAAAGAAATATTACCGTGAGACCACAGTGAGACTAACCCTCTCCTATGATCAATGCCCTGGTTGCCAACGCCAAACATGAAACTTGTCACGTGACGCACTTCAAAATTCTGCCCCTGAATGCGAATATTTTGCGTCAATAAAAAACGCCCGTGAACAAAACGGATCTAATTGTTAGTAAATCGCTCTGCAACCTCAGATTGGCGCGCAAAATTACATTATAATTAAATTGGCGGACTTAATTGTTGATAAACATTACATAAATGTGTGATCTAAATCATTTAAATTGTTGAATTATTTTATCTAGAGCAGTGTTTCTCGCGTGAAATTTCACTGTGGCCGTATTATAAACATCAGCTGTCCTATGGAAACGTCTTGTGGCCGCACCAAATGTGATTTATTTTTTATATACTACATTACACTGAACGATCTTTCACAATATACAGTTGTAGGTAAAATCGACAAAATTAATGAAGCAATCGTTGTTAATTCTTCATATTGACTTGATTCATGGTCAACGTATAACTGCGATCAAATTTTTTGAACAGTTTTATTAATAAAACTGTCCTTAACTTAGACTCGATTAAATTCTGGACAATTCAGGTGTATTCAATCGATTTTAAAATACTAATAATCTTACAAATTAACACATGAGAACCACTGTTTTATTGAATTCAAACGAATTGAATGGTTAGCCTCGTCGTCTCACCTCCATCTCTGTGATGATACTGTGGTCCGGAATTGACCCTCGGGGACTTCTCGCCCCTCTCCTGGCGGTCCATATTGCTCCCGTCTCGTCCACTCCCTCCTTTGCCGGGCCTCGACTTGAAATCGATGTCGATCGGCAGCCATTTGTGACGGGTGACTTTACCGACCGTTTTCCCGCTGTCCTGGGCATCCCGCTTCTCCTGCGATCTGGGTCGAGACTCCTGGAATAAAACCGAGTTACAAATCAATAGATGTGACGATAAAATACGGGATAAAATAAGTCCATCGAAGAGTATCGAACATCAACGCCCAATTACTGTATTGTGTTATATTATTAGGCATTTTAAAATGGATTGTCATATTTGAGTTGTTACAACTTTGTACGATTCCATATGTTTTGTCACTAACGACCCGCGTTTCGTCTTTCGGCATCGTCAGGCATTCTATCACATGGATGCAAAATAAACATCTACATATTATACTATTTAACAACATACAGCTTTTGAAAGGGGGCGAGTAAATTAATGAGACAACACTTCTGTAACGAATGCCTGAAGATGCCGAAAGGCGACACCCAAGTCGTCGGTGACGAAGCACGCGGGATCGTGCAAAGTTGTAACAATTCAAACTTAATCACATCCTATTATAACCGGCGTTTTTTCATTTACATCAAAGAGAAAGATTGAGTAATCATCGAGTGACAAACAGTTCTCATATAAAAACTTCTGTGTGCAGAAGTAAATTGATGTAACACGGTGAAGAAATAGCAATGCATATTTGTTCTACAGTTTTTTTTAAAAGATATAGTTCATAGCCATTTCACAATACGTCTTCGCCTCCGATTTAACAACCTATAGCTCTTACGAAAAAAAATCCAAATTTAAGTTATTTAATGTAGGCGGCATTGTCAGCACTATTTCTGACTAGTATATGACCAATATATCACTTTTAAGGTGTTAACTGTCACTTCTTGATAGAAAGGCATGATATTTAAATAATAAAAACACATTTTTTAGTACTTATTTCCACAAAATATTTTTTGATCAGGACCGGTTTCGCTCATCGCGAGCATCAGTTGATAATGCTCGCGATGAGCGAAACCGTATTGTGGAATTACAGGTGGCTGTTTCGTTTCGTAATAATCCATTTCCGTGCAATAAGCAAGCTTATTGATATAGCCGCCTTTTTAGTTTCATTTACTTTTCATTTTTTTTTTTAGTTTTATTGCGAGCAGGAAACAAGCTAGGTCGTTAAGACAGGAGAGAAGATTTATTGTGTACCTTTTATACACAGCTATCTATAGATTAGTTTAAATACAGTTCTGACAATGGCGTGAGCCGAAATACACATCGATTATATTTGATAAAAAAAAATTGTGCTACTTAAATACATCGCTATTTTTTCACCGTGTTATAATGGAGTTCTACCAAGTAACTGCCGATCCAACCAACGAACCTTCTGTGTGGTGTTGGCGGTGCTGCCTTCCACGTCGAGCGGCTGCGCTTGCGTGGCGCTGACCACGGGCACCGCGTCCTTCACGGCGGCGGTCTCTCGGGCTCCGCCGATCACAGCGTTGCTCGCGACGCCCGTCGCGGCTCCCGCGCTGTTGGCATTCTGCATGTTCTGTGCAGCGCTGGTCGGGGGTAACGTGCCCGGAGCGCCCGCCACGCCGAGCTGCGGCCAATCGGCAGTGTCTGTGAAGTCGCTGGCCTGAAACAAAACAATTGATCAATCAATATGGAGTTGATTTATATGATCGACATATAATAATAGTTACAGTCCTGTTAAAACTTTATACGATACATGTTTTGTCACTAACGACCCAGGTTTCGCCTTTCGGCATCTTCAAACATTCTATCACACGGACGCAACTGAACTGAGAATCAGTTCTGTCAACCGTCATAAAACCCGTGTTGTTAGTGGCAAAACATGTGGAATCGCGCTAACAATTTATGATATCAACCGAAGGTTCTTTGATGGAATTTCAAAATCAAATTTGAATTGTTACAACTTTGCACGATTCCAGATCCTCTGTCGCCGACGGCCCGGGTTTCGCCTTTCGGCATCTTCAGGCATTGTATCACGCCGATCCGAAAAACTAACAAACACGACTGAATAAAATTTCGACAGTCGGTTCTGTTGCGTCCCTGCGATAGAATGCCCGAAGATGCTGAAAGGCGAAACCCGGGTCGTAGGTGACAAAACATGTGGAATCGTACAAAGTTTTAACGGTTCAAATTTGGTATTGAAATTCCATCAAACACTTTAAGTCGATATCACAAATAAAATTGTCTTGTTTGAAAAATTTTGAAATTTGAATAGCAAAAGCTTTACATGTTGTGCCGCTTACTACCTGGGTTTCGCCTTTGGGCATCTTCAGGCATTCCATCGCACGGACGCAACAGTCAGTTCACCAGTTTCTGTTGCATCCATGCGATGGAGCGCCTCAAGGTGCCGAAAGTCAAAATTCGAATCCGCAATAACAATTTAATAAACATCATCGACGCCGTAAAATTAGTTCATTATGAAAGCGACGTAAATTTTACGTCCGTCTGCTGTTCACTGTCCAAAATTAATCATTGTTGAACTAATATACGTTGCTATTTTTTTCACCGTGCTACAATGGCGTTGTACCGAGTGAATACCGATTCGATCAACATATTATCCAACGTCTTCCGAGAGAGCAGATTTTTTTTTTCTCCGTCTGAATCTTATATTACAAAACATGTGGAATCGTACAATGTTCGAAAATCGAAATTCAATCGAGCGCCTTCATTCGATATCACTGCGTTTTTTTTAACAACTCCACAGCTTTCGCTTCCGTGTCGAGCATATTTAAAACATCAGAACCTTCGAGTGATATCTGATCCCAAAATCAACAGTCTCGTACTCTTGGACTGGTGGAAAAAAAACCATCAGTCAGTCGAAAAGACTAGAATTCTTAAAAAGGTCCACAGTCAAATAATTGCCGTCATAAAGCTAATTACCCTATGGTTAATCCTCTGTTTGGACGCCTTGACGATGGTGGGTCTCGGCAAGCTGGGCTGCATCAGCTGAAGGTTGGGATGGTGCAAGCTCTGGTGCACCACCTGGTGATGAGACTGATGCGTCTGCAGCACCGACGCGTTCTGGTTTGAGTCTGAAATCGACAAAAAAAAACAGGTCAATCAATCGACGTTATGGAATTGACAAAGGAAAAATTGATTTGTATATAAATAAACGGTCTAAACATTCGAAATAAACAATGTTTAATTTTTTTTGTTTTGCTTGTTAAGACGATGCAGATTTCGCCTTTCGGCATCTTCAAGCATTCTATCACATGGATGCAACAGAACTGACCCGACGACGACAATACAAAACCCAATGGTCGTCAGTGACAAAACGTGTGGAATCATTTATATATTGATGCATGAAACATTTTCGAACTGCTACAAGTTTGTACGATTCCGATTTTCACCTTTCGGCATCGTCACGCGTTCCATCACATGGATGCAACAGAACCGACAATTTAACACGCCGAATCGTGCAAAGTTTTGACAATTCAAATTTTATTCAGTCACATGTCATTGATTCTGTCGGATCGGCGCGTTATGTACCCGAAGACGTCGAAAGGCGAAACAGGGTCGTTGCAAAGAAAACATGTGGAATTGTACGATGTTTCAACAAACAGTTCCAGTTTGTCGCCAGCGACCCAGGTTTCGCCTTTCGGCGTCTTCAGGAATTCTATTACGCCGATCCGACAGAGATAACAAATGTAACTGAATAAAATCCGTCCGTTTGCTGTTCACTGTCCATATTCAAAACATTATTGTAGAACTAAAATACATTGGTATTTTTTCACCATGTTATAATGGATTTCTGCCCAGTGAATGCCAATTCAGTCAATAACAATTATGATGGGTTCGTTGGACGTACCGATTGCTCTGCCCTGTTGCTGCGGCTGAAGTGGCGCTCTTCTTTCGCTGCCTGGCGGTGGAGCCCCGCTGTGATTTCTAACCTGGAACACAAATAGACGCAATCAATATCGGCTCCGAGTCTAACATAACAAATATTAAGCAATGCACGCAAAAACAAAAAAAAAAACAAACGATTTTTCCTGAAGGAATTTTACGCATTGTGCGTACAGGAATTTCATTTTACTGTCATTGTGACAGTAAAATGAAATTCCACGAATGTTTCCGAGATGCAATTCAACCGAAAGTCACAAAGTCGGTCACTCGGCTGCCGGCAGATATGTGACAACAGTCCAGTGTTTACCGCACGCACGATGTAAACATGACCTTACTGCCGTCAGCTGTGAAGAGGTCGATGATAAATACGCAAGAAAATGCCGCGTCGTACCGCGGATAAAATGTACCGTACGCAAAATCCAACGCAGCGCAATATTGTTTAGCTGATGTAGCACAATAAAAATGGCCTCGGAAGGAATTGTGTACAGTCCGCAATCTCTCCTATTAAATAACATAAAAGAAAAAAAAATGAATATATATTATACTAACATAAGATTCAATTTACTTTTGTGATAATGTAGAAAAATAACGCTTAGGACCGCTTTTAAGGTGTTAACTGTCACTTCTCGATGGAAAGGCATGATATTTTAAACATTTTTTAGTACTCATTTCCGCAATACATTTCTTGATCAGGACCGGTTTCGCTCATCGAGAGCATTCATCAGTTGATAATGCTCGCAATGAGCGAAACCGGTCCTGATCAAAAAATATATCGTGGAAATGAGTACTAAAAAATGTGTTTTTATTATTTAAAATAACACATAGAAGGTAAAATTTTTGTGGGGAAACCTGTGTGTAAATTCACCGTTAAAAAAAATGACATCAAATAGATTAGCACTATGAAAAACTAGCAATGTATGTACTAGTTCTGACGATGCCGTAAGCCGAAACAGCCATAGACTGTATTGTCAAAATTTTGTCGGACTAAAATTCGTTGCACGGTGAAAAAATAGCAATGTATTTTAGTTCTACAAAATTATTTTTAACAAATATAGTTGATAGCTATTTCGGCTCACGCCATCGTCAGAACTATTAAACGGCGTGAGCCGAAATAGCTATCAACTATATTTGTTAAAAATAATTTTGTAGAACTAAAATACATTGCTATTTTTTCACCGTGTTATAATGGAGTTCTACCAAGTGAATGCCAAGTCAATCAATAAAATTCGTTGCCACGTTTTCACCGTGTTTGCTTGGTTAATTGATTGAATCGGCATTCATTTAGTAGAACTCCATTATGACGCGGTGAAAAAAATAGCAATGTATTTTTGTTCTACAAAATTTCAAAGATACAGTCGATAGGTATTTCGGTTCTACCGAGTTCTACCGAGTAAATGCAAATTCAATCGATAAACTAGTATCAACTAGTGAAACTGTGTATATGAATTATGATATCGCCCGAAGGCGCTTGGTGGACTTTCAGTATCAAATTTGAATCGTTACAACCTCGTTAACACAATGTTACATCACAAACGACACGAGTTTCGCCTTTCCGCAACTTCAGGCATTCTATCAAATGGATGCGGCAGAACTGTAGTATATGTAGCTCTAGTTGCATGCCTGAGATGCCGAAAGGCGAAACCTTGGTAGTTGGTGATAAAACACGTGGAACCGTCTGGATTGTTTGAAATTTTTACGATTCCACATGTGTGTTTTGTCACTGACGACCCGGGATTCGCCTTTCGGCATCTTCAGACATTATATCGCACGGATGCAAGAGAACTGACAGATGCGTCAAAATGACATAGTCGATGCAAACTGTTTATTGTGCGTCAGTTATGTTACGTCATAGCGATGGAATGAATGCCAGAAGATGCCGAATGGCGAAACCCTGGTCAGGGTTAGTGACAAAACATTTGGAATCAAACAAAGTTATAATACAATTCAAATTTGATTTTGAAATTCCATCAGGCACCTTCGGTTGATATCGAAACATGACTACACAGTTGGTATAACCGTATTATAACACAGAAAGCAGCCGTGTTTAACACATTCACCCGCTGTGTCAACAAAACATATCACGCAACGCAAATGTTTGAATGAAGGTGCTTGATGGAATTTCAATATCAAATTCCAATTGTTACAACTTTGTACGATTCCACGGGTTTTGTGGACTAACGATCCAGGTTTCGACTTTGGAATAGCTGAAGACGCCGAAAGGCGAAACCTGGGTCGTTAGTAACGAAACATGTGGAATCGTACAAAGTTCTGCCATACATATGCCATCCTAAGAACTTATCGAGTGAGTTCTTTAGGTTCCGCAATGTAAAAGCAATGTTCGGTAGACCAAGTTAATATCTCGTTAAAGGCGACGGCAGAGCGAAAGTTTGACAACGTTCACATTGCAATATCGTTAGGCGGTTACATGTCTATTGTCTCAGCTGTTTTCATAGCAATTGGATAATTATAAAGCGACATTCGCAAGTTGTTTGTTTCGATTATAAAACACAGTCCGCAAATATACATATAATTGTATTTTATGACGTAAATTATGCAGACTGAAAACGTTACAACACGGTGAAAAAATAGCAATGTAATTTAGTTCTACAATTTTTTTATAAGATTATAGTTCATAGCTATTTCGGTTCACGCCATCGTCAGTCATAGTTCTGACCGGTTGTTCAACTTCTGTTACAACCTACTTTCGTAATACAGTGTATCAATTTTGAATTGCTACAGCTTTGTACGATTCCATGTTTTGTCACACGGGTTTCTCCTTTCGGCATCTCCAGGCGTTCCATCGCACGGATGCAACGGAACTGACAAAGTGACCTTGACAGAGTCGGTTCTGTTGCCGAGATTGCTGGAGATGCCGGAAGGTGAAACCCGGATCCTTATCCGCAAAACGCGTGGAAGCCTACAATGTTGTAAGAATTGAAATTCAATGTATTTTAGTTCTTTGGGTTTTCGCGTTTCGGTATCTTCGGGCATTCTTTCCCAACCTTTTTCGGGGTGGCGATACCTTTTTATAAAATCCTTGTGACCCGCGACCCCCCATACAATCCAAAAGCATATAAAAAAAATATTTTTTAGTAGACCATAAAAGTTGGCGACCTCAGGTTGGGAGCCTTTGATCTGACGTGTCAACACCGTAAAAGTTTTCAGAGAATTCGAACAGACGCCAGTTTCAAATAATAAAAACACAACGATACAGTTCCGACGATGGCATGTGCCGAAATAATCATCAACTATTGTATGTCTTGTATAAAAAAAAATGTACAACAAAAATACATTGCTATTTTTTTTACCGTGTTACAATGGAGTTCTACCAAGTAAATGCCAATTCAATCAATAAAATAAAAACACATTTACATAGTACTTATTTCCACAATATATTTTTTGATTGGTTTTGCTCGTCACGAGCATTATCAACTGAATCAAAACAATTTACACAAGTCTATTTAGACAAAATATTAAATTTAAATTTATTTAATTTATATTATTTATTGTGAAAATAAGTACTAAAAAATGTGTTTTTATCATTTAAATCATCATGCCTTTTGATCAAGAAGTGACGGTTGACACCTTTATATGAAACAGTATGCAAAATTATTTCACAATTGACGGTACCAACTATGATAAATCAGGATAATCCCGGTGAAGTGACAGGATAACACCGGTGTCACTTAGGGAGAAGCAGCGGCATAGGTTCAATTTCACACAACTGTAAATCCGGGATTATACTGTCAGTTCCGGAATACACACTCGAAGATTGAACAAAAGTAAGGAATCACCAACAGCTGTTCATACAGTATATTACTGTTATGAAAAACAGTCGAAAAATGAACTGATTAACAATTTCGAATATAAAGGAAAGAATGTTTTCCTTTATCAAAAGTTGATAAATAAATGATAGTCCGAATTGATATTGTAACAAAGTTATCAAGCGATTTCCATCGAACATAAATAAATAATTGATAAAACTATAATCAAATCGAATTGTTGGACAATTATTATCAAGTGGTTTTGCCTCGTCGGTAAAATTAAATGTCACACTCGAACCAACGCAGATTTATGTGCCTTCGAACGAACAATGCAAAATTATAACAAAAACAATTCAATTCACGATATCGTCCGAAGTTTCTTGACGGAATTTCAATATCATGCTAACTAACTAAACGCTTATTGTGGATCAGTTCTCAGTGCAACCGTGTGACAGAACGAATGAAGATGCCGAAAGGCAAAACCCGGATCGTTGTGACTGACAAAACACGTGGAATCGTTGTAACAGTCCATAGATAACATTATACCACAATATTATCAAATTGCATTTTCTAAACAATTTTACATTAGCGGGTATGTGTTTTTTCTACTGTTTTAGGGGTGTCTCGACGAGGACTGTTTGTTGCCCATTTGCTAAATTTCTAATTTTTTTCGAAGAAAGTAAACGTTTTAAATAATAAAAACAATTTTCTTTAGTAATTAATGATATGGACTGAAGGTGCTTGATAGAATTTCAATATCAAATTTCAATCGTTAAAACTTTATGCAATTCCACATGTCCTGTCAACAAACAAATGTGTTGCGTACATTTTCTACACAGCTATGTATAGATAAGCAAATGTTCGTTCAAATGTAGTTCTGACGATGGCGTGAGCCGAAATAGCTATCAACTACATCATATAAAAAAAATTGTAGAACTAAAATACATTGTTTAATTTATGATATCGACTGAAGGTGCTCGATGGAACTTCAATATTAAATTTGAATTGTTGCAACTTTGTACGATTCCATATGTCTTGTCACAAACGACCCTTCGGCATCTTCAGGTATTCCATCGCACGGATACAACAGAACTGTACAAAGTTGCAACAATTCAAATTTAAAATACATTGCTATATTTTCACCGCGTTAAATAGACTTCTACCAAGTAAAAGCCAATTCAATCAATTAACCAAAAAAAAATAATGATGATATATATATATATATATACAATTTATCGATTGAATTTGCATTTACTTGGTAGAACTCATTCATTATAACATTATAGATCCGACGATGGCATGAGCCGAAATAGCTATCGACTACATCATATAAAAAAAATTTTAGAACTAAAATACAAGACCTACCAAGTAAATGCCAATTCAATCAATCAACCAAGCAAATTGATGACGATATATACAATTTATTGATTGAATCGTCATTTTCTTGGTAGAACTCCATTATAGCATCATAGTTCTGACGATGGCGTGAGCCGAAATAGCTATCGACTATATCTTATAAAGAAATTTTGTAGAACTAAAATACATCTCTATTGTGTTCTACACAGTGTTCTTATGAGGTGTTAATCAAATATTATTTATTGAAACAATCAAAGTGTTTTGAGCTTATTCTAATGAAATCGTTTATTAAAGAAAATCTCAAATACATATAGATAAGCAGATGTACTTTAAACATAGTTCTGCGATGGCGTGAGCCGAAATAGTTATCGACTATTCGATCTTATTAAAAAAAAATTGTAGAACTAAAACACATTGCTATTTTTTCACCGTGTTATATACAATTTTTGAACATGCAGCATTTTCGCATTGCGTCCGAAGCAACACAGAAGGAGCTGCGTGAGATCTTCATTCGTTGACGCAGTTCCACGTAACGTACAGATAAGGTCAGGCCGTCAACACAAAGGAAATACTGATTCGAAAATTATACGTTTTATTTAACACTTGTGTTATATTATATTAATATCCAATGGACAGGTGCCAGAAAACGTTTTTAAATTTCTCCTTGACCACGAATACACATTCGACGTTTTCGGTGCGTTCTTTGCGTATTGTCATTAATATCGTAACCGCCCGGTGATACGCGACAAACACGTGCCAACGCAATTATGTCACATTGTTACAGATTGCCGTGGAATAACGGCATTCCGGTGTCATTTGTACGTCCGAGAGACGTATTTTGTAACACAAAACAATTTTATTGTTATAAATATACAAATATGCACAGCATTCGTGATGAGTGCAGAAGATTAATGTTCTGCATTCGCACACATGAAACGTTAGAGCGTGGAAATAAAAATTAAATTAATTAAATATATTCTACAGTTAACTAACACAAATATTTTATGTTGTATTTTATGGCAAATAATGTAATACACATCTCGCTAATTGTTTGAAGCGAAATCGGAGTAACGGTGCTTTGGCCAACAGTCGAGTAGTGAAATCGCAGTGTTATGAAGGTTCTTGACGGAATTTCAATATCAAATTTTTGAACCGTTAAAACTTCGTACGATTCCACGCATTTTGTCAGTTACGGTGCATGAGCCGGATAAAATACCTGAAGATGCCGAAAGGCGAAACACGGAACGTTAGTGACCAAACTTGTAGAATCAACAAGGTTTAACCGTAATAGGAAATTTGAATTGTTGAAACTTTGTACGATTTCACATATTTTGTTACTAACGACGCGGGTTTCGCCTTTCGGCATCCTCAGGCATTCTATCACGCGTATGCAATACAACTGACAGAGATGCATCCGCTCCGTGGCACGTTAGTGACAAAACGTGTGGAGCCGTACAAAGTTTCGACAATTCGAATTTGATATTGAAATTTCATCAAGCACCTTAAGACTAAATCATTAATCATGCGCAATAGGAAAGTTTGGAAAAAAATTCAACTTTCATTATTCCATTACACGCGTAATGGAATGCCTGAAGACGCCGAAAGGCGAAACTCAAACTTCAAATTGAATGTTACCAATTCAAAAAAGTAACTTTCAAATTATTATCTAAATGTATGATATATCGACCGAAGGCTCTTGATGGAATTTCAATATCAAATTCGTCGAGTCGTCGAAGCTTTGTACGATTTTACACATTTCATAGCTAACGACGCAGGTTTCATCTTTTGGCGTCCTCGAGCATTCTGACTAGCATAAATCAAACTTCTTTTTAGTCAGAGTCCTATTGTTTGAACGACTCTAAAGTCCAGTCATTTTTACCAACAAATGTTTTTCGAAGTGTTGAATTCCACGTCTAATTGTCTGTTTTAATCACTAAGCCAAACAAAATGCGATTTCAAAGACAATTAAATGCAAAAAAAATAAAACCACACAGTGCTCTATTGTTTCAAATGTATTATAAATGAGCCGCATTATTGCCTGCGGTAAACCCATAGACATCAAAAATACTGATAGCTTTTTAATTATCTATGACAACAGGAACATATCGGTCCGAAACAAGCAACGCAACGTACAACAAACATTCGACATAACCACATAAATATAAAAACAATCGTCATTTCTGTTGCATCCGTGCGATAGAATGCGTGAAGACGCCGAAAGGCGCAACCCGGGTCGTTAGTGACATAACATGTGGAATCAAGTACTAAGTTGTAACAGTTCAAATTCGATATTGAAAGTCCGTCAAGCACCTTCGGTCGATAGCATAAATTATATAAAAAAAAAAAAAAAACAACAATGTCTAATGAGGAATTCTTAACGAACAAACAAATATATGTGGCTCACCGCTCCTCACACCATTGCAAGGGGCTAATACTGATTCCTTCCCGTAGTAATAAACCATGTCCGTCCAATATTCCAAAGCATATTAAAATTGCAGCCCGTTTAGTTTCATTTACAATTTTTAAATATTTTTAGTTTTATTGCTAGCAGGAAATAAGCTGGGTTGTTAAAACAGAAGACAAGATGTATTGTGTACCTTTTCTGCACAGCTATATATATATATAAGCAAATGTTCATTTAAGCATTGTTCCGAAGATGGCGTGAGCTGAAATAGCTATCAAATATATCTTATAAAAAAAAAGGTTGTTGAACTAAAACAGATTGCAATTTTTTTCACCGTGTTATTGTGGAGTTCTACCAAGTTAACGCCAATTCAACCAGTAAAATCTCAAGTCGTTTGAGCGAATTATATATTCCATCATAAATTCCTTTGGCTAATATACAATTTGTGGTATCGGCTGAAGGTGCTTGGCGGAATTTCAGTATCAAATTTGAATTGTTACGACTTTGTACGATGATTCCACGCGTTTTGTCACTAACGATCCGGGTTTCGCCTTTCGGCATCCTCAGGCGTTCTATCACACGGATGCAACAGAAGTGACACAAAAAAAATAAACGGTAAGCATTGTCTATATACCATAATAATAATAAATAACTTTGGTATATAGACGATGCTGTTTATTTTACGTCAGTTCTGTTGCATCCGTGCGATAGAACACCTGAAGACGCCGAAAGGCGAAACCCGGGTCGTTAGTGACAAAACGTGTGGAATCATCGTACAAAGTTGTAACAGTTCAAATTTGGTATTGAAACTCCATCAAGCACCTTCAGTAGGTATCATAAAATAAGAAAAATTTTGAATATTCCATTCCCTTGAATTTTGGCATAAGATAAATGAAATCGATTGCTGGGCAGAGTATAGTTGAAGTTTGAACCAAAGATTCAGAGATAGGTTCCTGTGGTTCCAAGATGTTACAAGATGTCGGAATGCCGTTGTTGCTTTCTTAGAGACAAATAACTTGGGACAGTTCCAACTCTTCGAAATATATTTCCTATTGTTTATGGAGCAATGCAAAGAGGTTCATTTGATTAGAAGATGATTGACATGGTTACACATAATACACTAAAGTGCAATCAAAATGAGAATATAGATCAGTGGTTCTCATGTGCAGACAGACACCAACAGTTTTATCGATTGAATACACCTGAATTGTCCAGAATTTAATCGAGTCTAAGTAAAGGACAGTTTTAATAATAAAACTGTTCAAAAATTTCGGTTGAAGCTATACGTTGACCATGAATCAAGTCAATATAAAGAATTAACAACGATTGCTTCATTAATTTTGTCGATTTTACCTACAACTGTATATTACGAAAGATCATTCAGTGTAATGTAGTATATAAAAAATAAACAAAGAAACTATTTTATCACATTTGGTGCGGCCACGAGACATTTGCATAGAGCAGCTGATGTTTATAATACGGCCACAGTGAAATTTCACGCGAGAAACACTGCTCTAGATAAAATATTTTACAATTTAAATGATTTAGATCAGACATTTATGTAATGTTTATCAACAATTAAGTCCGCCAATTTAATTATAACGTAATTTTGCGCGCCAATCTAAGGTTGCAGAGCGATTTACTAACAATTAGGTCCATTTTGTTCACGGGCGTTTTTTATTGACGCAAAATATTCGCATTCAGGGACGGAATTTTGAAGTGCGTCACGTGACAAGTTGCGTGTTTAGCGTTCGCAACCAGGGCATTGATCATAGGAGAGGGTTAGTCTTACTGTGGTCTCGCGGTAATATTTCTTTTAAGATGTCAACTGCCACTTCTTGATAGAAAGGCATTATATCTTGAATAATAAAAACGCATTTTTGAATTGTTACATCTTTGGACGATTCCACAGGTTTCGCCCTTCGGCATCTTCGGGCATTCTATCACACATATGCAACAGAACCGACAGTCAATTCTGTTGCAGATGTTGTAGATGCCGAAAAGCGAAATCCGTGTTGTTATTGACAAAACTTGTAGAATCATACAAAGTTGTAATAATTTTAATTTTTTATTACTTATTTCCACAATATATTTTGTGATCAGGACCGGTTTCGAGCGTAACCATCAGGTAATAACGCTCACGATTTATACTTTCTTGAAATTCTTAATTAAGAAACAAAACAAAAAATAGTGCTAACTATAGCTTTCCTTGATATTTAATACAATGTCCAAGGTGCCATGAATAAATAAATGAATTAGTTAGATTTTTGTTCTATTTAAATTAATCAATGAATTAAAATGAAATCAAACACAAATTCGAATATATTTACTAGTTCGAAAGAGCGAGGCACAGCTGAAATTTTTGTCTAACTGCATTTTGTTCACATATATTCAATAAATTGCTTAAACTGCATTAATTCAAAGGCCTTGAAAACACATTTAAAAAAAAAAAAAAAAACAATCATTTCTCTTACACAATATTTCTGCGGCGTTGCATAATTCACGAAAAAACAAACAAATGTTAACTAACACGGGGAATATAATTTTCGAGTAATTTTCGTCGATTTACGACTTTTGGACGGTTTCCAAAAAAATATTGATTTTTTCGAAAATCTCGCAAGGGGTGTGAAAGCAGCGCACACAATTCGATTTATTCGACAGCCATATGAAAATAAAACAAAAGCCATTTGTTTTTTTTTCGTGTTCCAGTTATGAACGTTCCAAATTTAAAATTCGCTGTGTTTTTTCTGTGTATAATAACATATTGCATGTGACTGAACGAAACGTGTCTATGTTAAAAATCACTCATATGCCGGAAATTAAACACAATTATGCGTCAAATACGTATATGATGTTAAAATATTGACGTATTGGGTATTTGTGATAGTGTAGGAAGTAGTTTTAATCTTTTTTTTGTTTTTGTATGGATGTCATCATAACCTCAAATATATTTACCTGCCATGGGTTTACTTTGGGCAGAGGCGCCTCTACGAAGCGTTTAGGTTCTTCGGGGGGGTTGTTATTGTGCTGGGCAGCGGCGTTCTGTTGTTTTTCAGCGTGGGGTTGATTGGGTACAGCCGGGACTGCGGTATTTGCATGCTGGTCTTCTCTTGTATCCCTGTTTTCGCGAGGAACGTTTCCCCCGTTCACGCGGGTTTCCTTGGACCGCGATCGCTTTCGGTCCGTGCGCCTTTCCTTGCGGCTGTGCGCCACGACGGCGACAAAGCCGCCTTCTCCTGTTTCCTCGGGTTCTTCTTCGCCGAGGTTTTCTTTGTTGCTGTCGCCCCCTTTGAAATTCAAAACTGCATTGGCATACGAGGGGCCAGCCTGACTGTCCGATACGGCAGCCATCTTGAATTTAAAACGCTCGTAGTGTTGACGAGATAAAAAGTAATCAAACAGACATTTAAAATCGGTTTCAAAACCCTTCCGCGTATTAAAAAACGATTGCGTAAGATCTCGCACCCTGTCCGTCCTTGTTCCCAAACTTCACGATGGAACTTCACTGTTGATACACTTCCATATTGAATCCGAAAGAACGCATGGTCGCACGATTCCGGGGACAACTGTCGCACTTTGGGGGCGCCTTCCGCCGCTCAGGACCGATGGCAGTCTCCGAAAAACCGGCAGGATCCAAGCGTGAGATTTCGGCGAGGGACGACACTCGAAATGGGGACCGGCGGCCCCTGATTACGGTCGACAGAGCCAGTATTTGCGACGCACGATCACGCGAGCACGCACACTATTTACATCTAAATTACAACTCTTCGGGGACCTTCGACGCTCGAAACGGCCGTCAAACACGCACACACGGGAACATTTCGCACTTGCGGGTCATTCGCGACGCATTTTTCGCATTTTGGACACTTATTACGATATTTTTAGTCAAATTTGTACATTCACTACACATGTGGTCGGACGCCGAAAAAGGGATTTTTCCGTACAATATACAGAAGGCTGTGACTTCTAATTTTAAACGGTACAAATTACTACCGCTAGAGCTCGCCTCGTACGCTGCCACATTTTTATTCACGGTGACAAATCGAAACTTTGTTAGGAAAAGGAAGTATGATAATGGATTACATTATCTACAATTCATAATGTTAATCGATTACATTTAGCTTTGCATTATGCGATAAGAACACGGCGACAATAGCAATTATTACTGAAATCCCTCGCTTTGTTTGCTTTCAGACTTCGTTTATGACACCTGACTTGTATCACAGACGACTGATAACAGACAAATACTGATTTTAATCCTAAAAATTGAAACACAACATTGCTACAATGATTATAGCAAAGATTCTTTCAACTGTCAGTGGAACAAATCAGCAATCATAAATTAAAACAAAAAATAAACCAACGTTAATTTTTTTTGTATATTTATTAACTTAAAATAAAAATAGATGATCATTAAAAAAATATTTTATTCTATATTTGATAAACCAAATCAAACGAATTAAACAAACATATTGATTAATTACATGAATATAATTATAATCAAACATAAATTTAGTGAAAGTTCGATGTTAAACGATATGGCAACATCGAAACAACTTTCTTTTTCTCGGAAGGTCTATTAGGAACAATTAAAAATTTACCAGTCGTAACGAGGTAAAAAAATTATTGTTGGTATATACAACTTAAATTTATCTAATTATTATAAATGACAGATTCTGGAACATTAAATACTTCCTCCAAAGTATTTTGGATTTGAAAAACATAAATTATTACATTCTATAATTTATGATATCGACTAGAGGTGGTTGATGGAATTTCAATGTCAAATTTGAATTGTTACAACATTATACGATTACACATGTTTTGTCACTAACAGTTATGTTGCATCCGTGTGATAGAATGCCTTAAGATGGCCCGAAAGGCGAAACCCACGTCGTTAGTTACAAGGATGCATCGGTTTCATTTGCATGTTAGTGACGAAACATGTGGAATCGTACAAAGTTTTAACGATTCATGTTTTATATATTTTAGTTTACAATGCAATTCAATTTCTGTAAATTATTATTTATAACCATTGTCAAGATTAATTTTAATCTTACTTGAGATTACACATACTAGTTTATTCTTATGTCATTGAATTTACATACTAATTTATCATATCGACTATTTTCTAGTTTTATACAACAGATAAGCATATCAAGAATTTGCATGAAACTCAACCGTTCTAAATTTGTTTTTTATTATAATAAATACTTTATCTTTAAATTAATCTAAAATCCAGATAAGTGGTTCTTACGCATTTTTTTACTGTGGCCGCATTATATTCATCAGCGGTCATGTGCATATGTGTTATTGCCACACTGATACAAATTATTTGTTTTTTTTTTTAATAATTGTTACTCTGTAGCTTTTGGTGACCAAACATGATAAACACTGGTCAAGATGGATTCGAAGAGTCTGCAATTCAAAGAATAATAAGTAATTAAATATTTTTTTAATGAAATTAACATATTCTTAATAAAACCAAATATTTTTTTTTCTTTGAATATTGTAAACAAATGAAATGAAGTGACGACTGCAGTTCTATAGATGTATTAAAAAATTGTTATTAGGTAATTATTGATTAAGGTTATCTTAGATTTAATTCTAGATTGGAGTCTTTATTATTTCCTGTGAAATTCCGTTTGTATATAATCGCTCATTGTTTACTATGACAGCTCTGTTGCAACTATGTAGTGGATTTATGAAGATGCCAAAAGGCGGTACCCTGGTCGTGAGAAACGAAACATGCGGAATTGTAAAACGATGAACTATCTAAATTCGATCAAGCATCTTCAGTCGATATCATAAATTACATTTAGACCGTTTTTACAACTTTTTTTATTATTTCTGTGTAATCATTGTTACATAAACGAAAAATGAACATGGATTTATTTTTCAAAACGGTGTTCAAATCATTGATACACTATAAGATCAATAATTATAAAAATGTTATCATTCATAATTTATTGTATAGACTTTTGAAAAAGGAAAGGATACATTTATGTATTTTTTACATTACCCTAAATTATTATTTTTGAAGATATATTTGATAGCTATTTCGGCTCACATCAACAACAGAACTATACTTAAACGAACATTTATCTTTTATTGAAAAAAATGAAATATAATTTTGTAGAACTGAAATGCATTGCTATTTTTTTCACCGTGTTATATCGGAGTTCTAACAAGTGAATGTCAATTCAACCAATAAAATATTTATTATAAAAATTGAAATGTTTTTTTTTTAATTTTTAAGTAACAAAAAATAATTTAAAAAATTCTGTTGATGACAATAAAATATTAAGTTAAATTTGAATATTTTTTTATATATATCATAAGCAAAGGTAATATTTTTACCTAAATTTTTACCCAAAATGACAACATTTTAAAATAATATTGTTACTATCAGCATTTATAACACTGGTAACATTGTCGAACCATCCGTATCCGTTCTTTCTATTTCTCCGTGGCATGGCGGATGGTCTATTCCACCGCATATTGTGTTAAAGTGTGAAATTAGTTCGCTCAGTAAGCGAAAATGGTACGTAAAACTCAAAATTTGCCAAAGCAATAACCATTTCAATGTTCTAACGGCGGTGTAATGTCAATTGTGCGCCAATACCCCCAGTGTTAACTGTCAAATAGCGACAGATACGGTGCAAACTCCCCACGTGTTTGGCTTGTCGGCTTCAGTGTTCAAAACCCTCAAAATCCTATTATCTCGTCGAAAACCACTAATAAACGAATTATATTCTTGCAGTGTGAATTGTTAACGGCGATTTTCTAGTTTATTGTACGTTTTTATCGTGATATTGAAAGGTATACGCACAAAATGTCCACACGATTTCGGTTTTTGTCTGAATCGTGTAATTAAACGTGCGAGATTCATGTTAAAAGCGGTGGGACTAGGCGTTCCCTTCTTGATTTTTCAATATTCAGCATGGGGCAGTGCCACCGCACAATCGCTTAAGATTTTTCATCAATTTTCGTTGTTTTAACCTAAAATTTGACAGGCATGTTCCATAATGGACACCAATAATGAAACGTACTTCAGGTTACGTTTTCTTAGTCGAAACAAATAACAAACGACATAAATCGTTTATTTTCACACTTTTTGTATCATTTAAACTATTATTCTTACAGTTTTCGTGTTAATTTCGCGGAAATATATAAATGTAGTATGAAATTTACTTATATTAAGAATTTTGTACTGTGCTTAATTTTCTGCCATGTTTTTTTGTATTGTGTTAACATTCCATTGTAATTCCTTCAATCGTTGAATTAATCATTTTGATTTTAACTATACTTGACCCATTCGTGTTTATTTCATTAATTTAGGTCGCCATTTTAGATTTTTGAGACTTTCTCAACGTAATACAGATTATTGCATGAATCTACGTCAGTTCTAATGTTATTGTCTAGAACAGTGATATTTCACTATAGCCGCATTATTAACACCAGCTGTCCTATAGAAATATCTTGTAGCCGCATCGAACGTGATAAAAATAGTTTCGATACCTGTTTTTTTATATACTGCATTACACTGAACGATCTTTCACAATATACAGTTGTAGGTAAAATCGACAAAATTAATAAAGCAATTGTTGTTAACTCATTATATTGACTTGATTCATGGTCAACGTACAACTGCGATCAAAATTTTTGAACAGTTTTATTATTAAAATTGTCCTTTACTTAAACTCCGGACAATTCAGGTGTATTCAATCGATTTTAAAATTAATTTGTAAAAACACATTTTTTTTTTGTATCAATATTTACAATAAAGCCGTTGGTGGCAGCACATGAGAACCACTGCTCTAGAATCTAATATCCAGCCACTAACAAACGTGAGCTTCATTCTAATAACTTCACCAATAAAACCAATGTTACACGGTGAAAAAAATAGCAATGGATTTTAGTTCTACAAAACTATTTTTACAAATATAGTTGAAAGCTATTTCGGCTCACGCCATCGTCAGAACTGTATAGATAGTCCTGTAGTGGATAGTTCTGACGATGGCGTGAGCCGAAATAGCTATCAACTATATCTAAAAATAATTTTGTAGAACTAAAATACATTGCTATTTTTTTCACCGTGTTATAATGGAGTTCTACCAAGTGAAAGCCAATTCAATCAATAAAACCAATGTTATTTTGAATGAGGGAACATACGTTCAAACATGGTTCCGACGATGGCGTGAGCCGAAATAGCTATCAACTATATTTGTAAAAATAGTTTTGTAGAACTAAAATCCATTGCTATTTTTTTCACCGTGTAACATTGGTTTTATTGGTGAAGTTATTAGAATGAAGCTCACGTTTGTTAGTGGCTGGATATTAGATTCTAGAGCAGTGGTTCTCATGTGCTGCCACCAACGGCTTTATTGTAAATATTGATACAAAAAAAAAAATGTGTTTTTACAAATCAATTTTAAAATCGATTGAATACACCTGAATTGTCCGGAGTTTAAGTAAAGGACCGCTTTAATAATAAAACTGTTCAAAAATTTTGATCGCAGTTGTACGTTCAGTACAGTTCGAATTTGTTCACGAAAAGTTTTATTTACGCTAATTACTGTTTAGGAGTCTTCGATGAGAGGATTCTACAGTCGAAACTTTGTATGACGCAGGTTTCACCTTTCGGCATCTTCAAGCAACCAATGGTTATCAATTCACATAATAAAATAGCAATATATTTTAGTTTTACATGATTCGTCACCAACGGCCAACTGACGTAGTTCAGTTCTGTGACGGAATGCCCGAGGATGCCGAAAGGCGAAACCCGGGTCGTCGGTGACAAAACATGTGGGATCGTGCAAAATTGTAGCGATTTGATAAATTTTGTAATGATTTACTTTGGTGTTTTTCAGAGTTTATCAGTAGCCCGGCCTTTGGTGTCGGTGTACAATGACAAGAGCGAGGCGGCCCCCGCGGGAGTGGTCCTTCCATCCGTGTTCCGCGCCCCCATCAGACCCGACGTGGTCAACGAGGTGCATGTGTCTATCAGCAAGAACAGGAGGCACCCGTACAGCGTAAACAAAGATGCCGGTAAGGAATTTCGACACTTGTCTCATAGATAATGCGCGTCACACTTAACACTATGTGGTCGGGCCCCTCGAGCAATGCACTGAAGCCTGTAGCGGGCGATTTTTGCGATTGGCGCAAAAAATATTACTCTCTTAAAATCGACACAACTTCTAAACCAAACAATATTTTTGATTGAAATTTTCAAAGAAATGATATGTGACATTGATCTTTAAACATAAATTATAAACACTCTGATTACGTCTTAATTTCATTGTATTTCTAAGCTGAATATAAAAACCCATTTTCAATTATGCAAATGGCACTCCACATCTCATCGATATAAAATTTTTAAAACATTCTATGTAAAAGATAATATATTTATTCTTACTATATAATTATATAATAAACAATAATATATACTTGCAATTCCTGCAAGTTTAGAGCCACCGGAAGTTTGAAAAATAACTCACGAGTTTTATTGCCACCGCGCGTTTTGTTTCACGCTGAAATACAAGCCCGAGAGAAAACGGACCCCGCAAACGACCGACAGGATACAAAAACGAATTTTATCGTGAAGTGCCAACACTTTGACGATAGTCTTTGTAGATGCAAAATGTTGATTGATTTGATAGTTCTATCGCACTTGCGTGAAAGATTGCGTTATTCCTTAACAAATGTTTTTTTTTTTCTAAGCCAAACGATAATAGAAGAACATTTTGTTTCATGACAGTTGCTAACGACACGGGTTTTGTCTTTCGGCGTCTTCAGGCGTCCTATCATTTAATTGTCCTTGTGATAAAATGCCTTATGGTGTCGAAGGGTGAAACTCATGTCGTCAGTGACAAAACATGTGGTTATCGTACAAAGTTTAAACAGTTCAAATTTAATATTACTTTGTAAATAAGTAACTTGATTTAATTTCAAAATCAAATAGTTGAAACTTTATACGGTCCCACACGTTTTTCACTAATGGCCCGGGTTTCGCCTTTCCGCATCTTCAGGCATTCCATCACACGGACGCAACAGAACTGACAGGGATACATCAGTTCCGTTGCACGTTAGTGACAAAACGTGTGGAATCGTACCAGGTTTCGACGGTTCAAATTTGCGGTTAAAATCAAATTAAGCACCGTCAGCCAAAATCATAAATTATGTAGACGGGAAATATTGGAAAGAAATTTAACTTTCATTATTCCATTATCCATGTGATAGAATGCCTGAAGATGCCAAAAGGCGATATCCTAATCGTTAATGAAAAAACATCTGGAATCGTACAAAGTCTAACCGATCTAGATGTATGCTATCGCCCAAACGCCCATTTTTTTGATGATGATGCCCATGATTTCACATGTTTTTCACTGACGACATGGGTTTCGCCTTTTGGCATCCTCAGGCATTCTCTGCCTCGCAGATTTTTATCACAACATCCAGTTTATTAGCTAAGCACGATATGTCCACACGATAGCGGACCATTTTCCGCATTTGTGTTCTTTTTTTAACGTGCGAGATTGACTTTATTTCATAGACACGGTGGGACAAGGCGTTCCCTTCTTCGTGTTCCATACGATGCGTGGGGCAGTGCCACCGTACAATTGAGCTTAACACCCAAATCATTCGACCCTTCGAGAATTATGTTCAAATATTTTCTTATATGCAAGTTCTTGTCCGACAGTAACGAAGGACCAAAAAGTTAAGTTTATTTAATTTGAGATTCCGCCAGCTGAATACTTATTATTTAATAGTATAGGCTCCCAACCTTTTTCGGCTGGCGACCCCCCCATACAATCCAAAAGCCATTTATGAACCAGATAATTAAAAAAAACATCAAAATTATTTTTAAGTATAAATTTATTTCAAATTATATATGTTTAATAATTAATTCAATGCGATGGTCGAAAAAAATGCATGCTGTTAACCAGTCTCGAAATTTGCTGATGAGTTTTGGTTAACTTAGTTAAATTTTAGTTTGATTAAATTTATTTTAATTTAAAAAATACATATTAGTAAACAAAAGTTTTCTGATTGCCTTGTGTTTTAATTCACCGAAGTATGTCAATTGTCACCTTTAAGGTGTTAACTGTCACTTCTTGACGGACAGGCATTTCTGCAATGTATTTTATTGGCAGGACCGGTTTCGTTTATCAGGTGGCAATGCTGGCGATTGAAATCTAAAAAATACCCTACTGACTTAACTTGTCGGTTGATAATGCTCGCAACGAGCGAAACCGGTCCTGATCGAAAAATATATTACGGAAATAAGTACTTAAAAATGTAATTTACGCTATCGACTGAAGGTGCTTGACGAAATTTCAATATCAAATTTGAACCGTTACAAATTTGTACAATTCCACATGTTTCGTCTCTCGGCATCTACAGGCATTGTATCACACTGACGGCAACAGAACTGACATGTTCAGAATGGCAGTTCCGTTTCGTCCATGTGATGCAATGTCTGAAGACGCCGATAGGCGAAACCTGGGTAGTGATGAAATATGCAGAATCGTGCAAATTTGCAACAATTCAAATTCAATATTGAAATTCCGCCAAGCACCATCGGTCGATATCGTAAATTACATTTTTAAGTACTTATTTCCGCAGTATACTTCATGATCGGGACCGGTTTCGCTCGTTGCGAGTATTATCAACTGACAAAAGTCGAGCTGATAGGATTTTTCTCGCTAAAATACAACGTGCTGTATGTTTAACTAGTCAGGGAAACAGTTGTAGCAATTCAAACTTAAGAATGTGTTTTTTTTTTTTTTTTTTGACTGTTTAATCTCACTTTCAGGTCATCAGACAAGTGCCGAATCTTGGGGTACAGGCAGAGCTGTCGCCCGTATTCCCCGTGTCCGAGGAGGTGGTACCCACAGGTCTGTACTCGATCCTATCAACAGACTCCTTGGACCGAACGACTTAATTATTTTGGGGGACGCCCTCGGTCATTATTATATTGCAAAACACGCAATAATACCCCATTCGTATTATGGCAAATGATGATATATCTCTTCAGAGCATTGGGTTATGAGACTTGTTGAGACAAGTTGTTGATTACTCAAACACGTTGACTTTATCTGAAGCCATATTTTTTTTTTTTATATACAGTTTTGATGGAATTAGAATCGTTACAACTTTGTACGATTCCACACGTTTTGTGACTAACGACCCGGGTTTCGCCTTTCGGCATCTTCGGGCATTCCATCGCACGGATGCAGCAGAACCGATAGTGAACACGTGGAATCGTACTAAGTTGTAAAAGCTTTTTTTCGTCCTTCAAAATTTATAATATTTTTATTGGTTGAATTGGCATTCACTTGGTAGAACTCCATTATAACACGGTGAAAAAAATAGCATTGTATTTTAGTTCTACAAAATTCTAAAAAGTTCTACAAAGTTTTACAGAATTTTGTAGAACTAAAATACATTGCAATTTTTTCACCGCGTTATAATGTTTTTAGTCAATAGCTATTTCGGCTCACGCCATCGACGGAACTATGTTTAAACGTATGTTTACTCATTTTTATATATATATAGCTGTGTAGAAAAGGTACACAATACATCTTCTTCTCTGTTCAACATTGTGAGAAAATAGCAGTGTATTTTAGTTCTACAATAATTTTAATTACGTCACGTCTCAGTCCTGACGATGGCGTGTGCCGAAATAGCTATCAACTTCATCTTGCAAAATTTTTGTAGAGCTAAAAATACATTGCTATTTTTTCACCGTGTCATAATGGAGTTCTGCGAAGTAAATGCCGATTCAATCAATAATTCTAAAATCTGACAAAATGAAGAAAATGATGATGTAACAATTGGTCCCCATATTCAATAAAGCAATTCAAATTTGAAACCTTCAAACTTTTGAAACTTCACCTTCGGTGGACACTGAAAAAATAACAATGTATTTTAGTTCTACAATTTTTTTTATAAGATATAGTTGTTAGCTATTTCGGCTCACGCCATCCTCGGAACTGTGCTTAAACGTACATTTGCTTATCTATATATATATATATATGTATATAATATATATCTGTGTAGAAAAGGTATGCAATACATCTTCTCTACGTTTTAACGACCTAGCTTGTTTCTTGCTCGCAATAAAACTAAAAATTGTAAAAGAAACTAAAAAGGCGACTGTATTAATAAGCTTACATATTGCAAGGAAATTGTTTATTACGGAAACGAAACAGCCCCCTGTAATGGATTGAGCAGCGGCGACCGACACAATAATAGTTTAATTTACGATATCGACTGAAGGTGCCCGATTGAACTTCAATATTAAATTTGAATTGTTGCAACTTTGCACGATTCCATGTCTTGTCACTAACGACCCGGGTTTCGCCTTTCGGCATCTTCAGGTGTTCCATCGCACGGATGCAACAGAATTCACATAAAATAAACAGTTAGCATCGTCTATATACCAAAGTTATTTAGTATTATTATTATGGTATATAGATGATGCTCTAACCGTTCTGTTGCATCCGTGCGATGGAATACCTGAAGATGCCGAAGGGCGAAACCCGGGCTCGTTTGTGACAAGACATACGGAATCGTACAAAGTTGAAGATATTCAAATTTAACATTTTAGTTTGTTCGTTATGAATCCGTTGTGATATTTGATATCTTTTGATTTTGACCTCTATTACAAAGATGCAAACACTCGGGCGCTGAGTTTGAATTTATATTATGCGATTCCTTTTTTTTTTTTTTGTTTTTCTGTTGAATGATCTTACATGTTCCTCAGTTCGAGTGGATATACATCTACCTGTCTGTCCGATATAAATTAGATGATTATATTGTTTGTGTGTTAACATTTTAGGTCCGGCCAGGGAGCCTTCGGTAACATGTGTCGCGGCGGTCGGATGTTCGCCCCGACCAAGCCGTGGCGGCGCTGGCACAGACGTGTCAACCTAAAGCAGCGCAGGTACGCCATCGCTTCAGCTCTCGCGGCCAGTGGTGTCCCGGCCCTCGTTCAAGCTAAAGGTATGTATTATCACATCGACCGAACGCTTGATATTTGTTTGCCAAACCAAGAATGACTCGTTTATGAAAGTTATCACAATATGGCGATTGCGTATTGTTTCAGCTGTAATTTACCGCTTGCCTCGGGGTAAATGTTTTCCTGTAAGTAATAACTTTGTTATATGGACGATGCTGATTGTTTATTTTACATCAGTTCTGTTGTATCTGTGTAGATGTCGAAAGGCGAAACCCGGGTCGTTAGTGACAAACTGCGGTGGAATCGTAAACAAATTGACATTATATCGGAATGAATCTGGTAAAATTTTGTTGTATAACATTAGCCATATACAAAAATTTTTAACTATCTATCCTTCATTCTATGGCTTCTATATAAAACTTGAATTATTGAAACTTTGTAAATACGACTACACACATTTTGTCACTGCTGGCGACCAGGGTTTGGCCTTTCGGCATCCTCAGTCATTCCACCACACGGATGTGACAACTTACCCCGAGGCAAGCGGTAAATTGCATAATTTATATTGAAGTTTCAAGTTTTAATCGTTGAAGCTTTGACGATTCCACATGCTTAGTCGCCAACAAAATTAGTTTCGCCTTTTGGCGTCTTCAGGCATTCTGCCTCGCAGACTTCTATCACAAAAAAATCTAGTACATTAGCCAAGTAATATGAAAGCTTGGATTAAAAATCCTACTTTCATGATAAGGTTATCCACGTGACGGATTGCATGAAGATGCCGAGAGGCGAAACCCGCGTAGTTAATGATAAAACATGTGGAATCGTACAAAGTTTAAACAATCTAGATGTATGATATCGACTGAAGGCGCTTGACGGAATTTCAATATCAAATTCGATTTGTCGAAAAGGTTTGTACGATTTTACGCATTTTGTCACTAACGACGCTGGTCTCACCGGATTCTGCGTCGCAGGTTTTTATCACAGCCAAGCACGATATGTCCACACGATAGCGGACCATTTTCCGCATTTGTGTTCTTTTTTAACGTGCAAGATTGATTTTATTTCATAGACACGGTGGGACAAGGCGTTCCCTTTTTCATATTCCATACGATACATGGGGCAGTGCCACCGTACAATTGCACTTAACTACCAAAACATTCGACCCCCGAGAATTACGTTGAAATAAAAAAGTGCTGTATGTTTTGAGGGTTTGAATTAATGCGCCTGTTTGTTTGCTTTAGGTCACGTTATCGACAACATCCCAGAGCTTCCGTTGGTCGTATCCGATAAAGTTCAGGAACTGACCAAGACCAAAGAGGCTGTCGCATTCCTCCGCAGAATCCGCGCCTGGGCTGATATCCAAAAGGTGAGTCTAGAACAGTGGTTCTCGTGTGAAATTTCACTGACCGCATTATCAACACCAGCTGTTATTATGGTCGGTCCGATAACTGATGAAAAATTATTCAGGTAACCCTCAAATGCAAAAAGTTATTTAATCGGTAAACTTTTCAGCAGTCTGCAATGAGATTTTACCAACCAAATGTTATTTTATCGTTAGTAAACAAAACCAGAACCTAATTGTATCGTTTCAAAAGCAGAAAAAAACAATTTTTCATTTAAGTTACGACAATATGTTAATTTTTCAATGGATTTCTACTAAAACGGAATAATGTTATATACACAATGACAATCCTAAAAACTGTCTTCGTAAATAATAAAAACACATTTTTTAGTACTGGTTTAACCGGTTTCCAACTGACGAGTTGATAACGCTCGTGATGAGCGAAACCGGTAATAAATAAGTACAGTAAAGAAGTTACAGTTAACATCTTAAAAGTAACCAAAACACCTCACGAGATGAAATTATTTGATTTTAACGAATCGTTTTTGACTGGATGTAACGTTTCGATCAGCGGTTCTCACGTGAAATTTCACTGTGGCCGCATTATAAACATCAGCTGTCCTGTGGAAATGTCTCGTGGCCGCACTATTACACTGAATTATCTTTCGCAATATACAGTTGTACTTAAAATCGACGAAATTAATGAAGCAGTTGTTTGTTAATTCTTTATTATTGGTATGATTCATGGTCAACGTATAACTTCGACCAAAATTTTTGAAAAAATTTATTATTAAAACTGTCCTTTACTTAAACCCTACTAAATGTTGGATAAGTCAGGTGTATTCAATCAATTTTAAAATAACATACAAATTCGTAAGAAATATTATTATCACTCGTTAGTACGTTGTGTACTTTTGTAACTTTGTGTAACATTCGATAGGATTTGTCACCGATTCGTGGTTAACTGTAATGCTCCACATTGTACGTTACGCACACATTAATGTCCACTTGTTTGGGTCTATGCTCATTCGGGTAACGATGCGATGTGCCAGATTAATCGATTCGTTTCGATTTGATTCTTTGCCGACCGATTCTATGTGTAGTCATTTTTGCCACACAGAGGTGAGTTTGTTTTGAGACATTAACCCGTTCCACGCGGCTGTTTTTCATACAAATTAAATTTGTCCTTTCTATCCGTATAGAGTTATAAATAGAGCAATAAAAAATAATTTGGTCGACTTTTACCGAAGCCAGATGCATTGCAGATTGACGTAACAAAGCAACCGATCAAACTCAAACGAACATGCGCTGTTACTGTCACGTGTCACGGAGTGTCACATTGCGATGCCGTGAGATCAGTGCAAAGCTTAGCGCTTAGTTTCAAACTGATTTGTGACTGGCGGAGATCGCGATAAATTCAAAGGGTTCGAAAAATCGATGTTTTAAAAATTTTAACTTAACACTTTTGACTAGTGTACTGAGGTGTCAGTAGCAGGACATAATTAGGCAATATTTTGAAACAAAAATCAGTCCTATATGCAAAAGATTGTCTGCATCTAATGTTTGGTTTTTTTTGTCGTTGTTTCGCAGGTATACAAGTCGAGGCGTCTGCGTGCCGGTAAAGGTAAAATGCGTAACAGGAGACGTGTGCAACGCAAGGGACCACTCGTCGTATATCATCGTAACCAGGTGAGCGACTTGCTCTTAATGCATTCCGTTTTCCAATTCACTTGCTCTTAACGCATTCCGTCTTCCAATTCACTTGCTCCCGACGCATTCCGTTTTCTCCAATCCAGGGTTTATGACCGATTTTATGCATTCTATGATCTATTATACGCGAATATAACAATTTTGCTGTATAATTAAAATGAATGCTATAGAAAATTTGGCGACGTTGATCCTTGCATTTGGTTGTTATACCTGCAGGGGGTAAGTTCACCATACATTCGAGTCTATAACTTACCAGAATATCGATTGTACTTTTGTCATTATAGAACGTAGGCTCCCAACCTTTTTCGGGTGGCGACCACTTTTCATAAAATCTGTAAAAAAAATATTTTTCATAAAAATATTCATAAAAAGTTGGGAACCTATGATATAGAAATATTTTATTTTACATTAAAGTAAACAGTAATAAAAATATGTTTTACAACTGATGTAATCTATTTAGGGCTGTGGAGTCGTTTAAAAAGCTCGACTCCGATGTTGAATTAAAACATAGGCTCTCAACCTTTTCCGGGTGGCGACCCCTTTTCATAAATTCCATGTGACCCGCGATGGTCCCCCATACATCAAAAACGTTCAAAAAAAAAATATGTGAAAGTTGGCGACGCCCTGGTTGGGAACCTATGCTAAATTAATATATATTAAAAACAAAATGTGTAGCGGGACAGGCGTGAAAAAGATTATTTTTTGAAGTTTGGAAACCGCCGCTCTAGGTTTATAAGAGTGTGGCCCCACAGTTTGGGAACCTATGAAAAAATTGACGTTTCAAAAACATAGGCTACCAACCTTTTTCGAGCGGCGACACTTTTTATTTTATATTTGTACGCTCAATACAATCTAAAAGCATAGATTTTTTTTTTTTTTAATTGACCATACAAGTTGGCGACCCCGCAAAAACCTTAAAGAAAGGTTGGGAGCCTATGGTGTAAATAAAATTTGGGTGTGGACTTTAATATGTACTTTCAAATTAGTTCATCGTGTTTTATGGTATCCCTTTTCCTTTACCTTTACCTAATGATCATTACATAATGATTAAATCATCGGAGTCAATCGCTGATTGCCGTTTTGTTTGTTCTAGGGTCTGGTGAAGGCATTCCGTAATATCCCCGGCATGGAGCTGATCTCCGTCGAGAAGCTGAACCTCTTGAAGTTGGCCCCCGGTGGCCACGTCGGGAGATTTATCATCTGGACAGAGTCCGCCTTCAAACGATTAGGTCAGCACAGAACTCCCGAATTACTACAACTAATTTATGATATCGACTGAAGGTGCTTGATGGAATTTATCAATCTGTCGCGTCTGTGTCATGGAATGCCTGAAGATACCGAAAGGCGAAACCCGGGTTGTTAACGAAAAAACGTGTGGAAGCGTACAAAGTTGTAACAATTCAAACTTACCACAACTACCGTGAAACCTCAATTCCACGTTTTTTTTAAAGGACCGTAAAAAAATTCTGGAAGACTTAAAATAATAATTAAAAAAAAATCGGGATAATATTTAGACGTTGGTTCTGTCGCATCCGTGTGATAGAATGCCTGGAGATACCGAAAGGCGAAACCTGTATCGTTAGCGTACTCGGAATTTATGTTGAAATTCCATCAAGCACTTTCAGTCAGGTATAATATCAAATATTAATTGTAGTAACTTTGTACGATTCGCTAACGACCCGAATTTCACCTTTCGGCATCTTCATTTAACATTGTTTGTATACCATGGGTATTAATTAATTATGTATATATAATTATGTAACAATTCAAATTTGTTATTAAAATTCTGTCAAGCACCTTCAGTTGATATCGTAAATTTAGACAATAGATCCAGGAAATCGATAGATTGGGGAATAATTAATGCGGGGCTATTTAACATTGTTCTTATGGGTATTTGACGGGACTACGAAATGGACGATTTGTCAGGGACTTTCGACATTTTTGGTCCGTGTTTCTGACATATATTGACTTACTGGCGAAGCCCGGGTCGTTAGCGACAAAACATGTGAATTCAACAAAAACAGTTATACAGAAATATTCAGACGATAGATTGAGAAAATCCTCAGAAAGAGCCTCGACTCGTAATTAATTTCACGCATTTTCCAGGATTCATAATCAAAACTTACGATGAAAATAAATCGTATTTTCTACGGATTTCTGTTCAACAAAAAACTTACACAGCGTGCGTAAGACTGTTTTTTAGTATTCTTATAGAAATACAATCGTAAACAGTTTTTAATTTCTATTTTACGAAGGTTTCAATCCGAGTATATGAATTTTAAACATGAGTTTTTTAAAAGCTTTAAAAACATAGATAAAGAGTCTCTGAAAATTTATTTATTAGTGTGTTATCACCGTTAACATAGTTATGCCTTAAAGTCAATTATATTTAAATGATTTTTAATAAAGAAGAGAAATTTTCAGCTGAAAATGCGATTTTTTTTATGTCGATGCAAGAAAATATGATCTGCACGATTTGTATAATATGATAAACAGGAATAAAAATCAATAAAATGTGATACACAGAAAATATTCAAGCTTAAAGTTTTGGTTCCCCAGTGGGGACATACGAGTAGAACGCTTTTCTTGTTTGGTTCCCCAGAGGGGACATACGAGTGGAAAGGCTTAATTGTTTATTGTTTTGTATATGTTCAGACAAACTCTTCGGTTCATGGAAGGCACCGTCCCTCGAAAAGAAAGGATTCAACCTCCCCCAACCTCGTATGGCTTGCACCGACTTGTCTAGGCTTTTGAAGAGTGAAGAAATCAGGAAGGTGCTCCGAGCACCGAGGTACGTCAGCGTTTGTATATTGTTTCTCAACGTTTTATTTTTGTTAATTTTTTATCTGTTTAGAATACAGATGGACTGTTTATGTTCATGTATATTCAAAAATATTTAGAAAAAAAATACAGTTGAATGATTTACCCATTGCCTATCCCGATTTCCGCATATATATATGAAATTTTTGATTGTTCGAAGCGCGCAGGTTCAAATGATGAAATGTCTTTTTCAGAGCATTGGGTTATGAATTCTGTGATTACTTTAAACACGTTGACTTTGTCTGATGTCTTGCGCACTAAAACCAATCGATTTCATATCTATAGTCCGTAGTTTCCCACCTTTTATGGGTGGGCGACCTCGTTTCATAAAATCCACAGAGTAGACACATAGACTAGAGCACAGGTTTCCAAAACCTGGCTCCCAACTCTTTTCGGGCGGCGACCCGTTATTAATAAAATCCATGTGACCCGCGATGGCCTCTCATATAACTCAAAACCATACAATAGTAAATGCTTTAATTAGTTGACCGTATAAGTTGGGAAACTATGCTCCAGTCTAAATTTCGAGCACAAAACCCTCAAATTAATTTGTTTATCCACAAAATAATCCTAACAGAAATTGTCTAGATGGAGTTGGTATTCAAGTGAAAGCTGTTAATGTGACTGGTTTTAAATGTTGTTTTTTTTTGTTATGCCAACCAACAGAAAGGCCGTGGTCCGTCGCCAGCGCAAGCTCAACCCCCTGACCAACGCACGCGCCCTCCTGAGACTCAACCCGTACGCTGGAGTTCTCAAGAGACGTGCCCAACTTGACCGCACCCGTAAAGTCCTCGATAAGCAGCTCGTAGAGGCCGAAAAGAAAGGCGTAAGACAAACCTTCATCTATTTCATACCACGAATAGTCTATTAAGATTTCTCTATAGTAAACATTGTCACGTTAAAACTGCGTTATCTACTGTTTAAATACTAGTATGTATGAAATTGAACATAATTCGTGCTGCTGTTTCTCATACGAATTAAAATCGTCTTTCCATATAGAGTTGCCATACAGAGAAGTAAAGTCTGAATTGTTACAATTTTGCACGACTCGACACGCTTTGTCACTAACGACCCGGGTTTCACCTTTCGGCGTCTTCAGGCGTTCTATCACGGATGCAACGGACACGACGATTCTGGGTCGTCTGTGACGAGACATGTGGAATCGTGCAAAACTGTTACAATCGAAATTTGATATTGAAATTCCATCAAGCACACCTTCAGTCGATTAGAGGAATAAAAAATAATTTCTGTTATGTACCAACATTACAAAGTTGTCTAGACTAATATGTACTTCTTTTGAATTGTTACGACTTTGTACGATGATTCCGGATGTTTTGTCAGTTCTGTCGCATCCGTGCGATAGAATGCCTGAAGGTGCCGACAGGGGAAACCCGGGTCGTTAGTGACAAAACATGTGGAATCGTAGAAATTAAAATTGTCCGAAATCAACGTACGTTTTGTCGCTTTCAACAATTTATTATTAAAAGCATATGTTGACATGTATAGTTTCCGATATCGACTGAAGGTGCTTGATGGAATTTTACTATCAAATTTGAATTGTTACAATTTTGTACGATACAACATGATTTGTCAGTCACCAACGATCTGGGTTTCGCCTTTCGGCATCCTCAGGCATTCATTTAGTATGTTGACTGAAGGCGCTTAATGGAATTTCAATATCAAATTTGAATCGTTAGTTACAAGACGTGTCGAATTGTATGATGTTTTAATGATTCAAATTCAATATCGAAATTTTATCAAGCGCCCTGTGTGATATAGAATGCCTGAAGATGCCGAAAGGTGAAACCCGGGTTGTTAGTGACAAAACACTTGGAATCGTACAAAGTTGTAACAATTCAAATTTGACATGTATAGGACGGTTAAGACCAATCGTTGAATTTCCTTTCAGATTAAGCTTCCAGCGACACACGTAGCCGTCCGCGCCAAGAAGCTCCGCGACGAGCGCGCCGCTGCCATCAAGAAGTACCGCCTCGAGAAGGCCAAGAAGCCAAAGTCGCCGAAGACCGTCAAGCTGTCGAAGAGGGCGACCAAGAGGGCCGCGAAGACGCCCGCGAAGGCCGCCCCCAAGGCCAAGGTGGCCGCGCCCGCCCCCAAGCCGAAGGCGGCCGCCCCCGCCGCCAAGGTCGCAGCCCCCAAGGCCGCGGCCCCCGCGCCGAAAGCGCCCGCCGCCAAGAAGCCAACACCAGCGAAGAAGTGATGATGAACCATGATATATGAGATATATTATTATTATGTAAATGACTTTCTACAATAAAATGTTCGACAGTTACACCTTCAACAGTGTATCTGCACCTCGGAGAAACAGTTCTTGTATTATCTGTCCATTAACCCCCCAATAATGAGCTCCCCGCTAATGAATCCCCTCAATCACATTCTCGGCAGGTTTCCTAATAATGAGTTGAATCTCCCGAATAATTAATAAAATAAAACTCCCAATTACGCTTTCATAAAAATGGTTCATACAAATCTGTGTTTAAAATACTGTCGCGCATCGTCTCCTGTCTCTAAATTCACATGTCTTGATAATGTGCACGAATTTGAATGCGTATATGCTTAAGTAATACACATATATATGATCAATTAATTAATTGGAGAATAATATGTAATTTCAAATTTAAAAAAAAATCAATTGAAAATCTTAACCACGTTATTGCGGGCTTAGTGCATATACCTCATTTCCCTCGTAGACGCACTGTCAACCATTACAGCTTTTGAGTTTTTTAACACCAGACAATAATTTTCTCAGAAGTATTGATCGAAATGGCATTCACTTGGTAGAGCTCCATTATAACGCGGCGAAAACATAGCAATGTATTTCAGTTGTACAAATATATATAGCTGAGAGCTATTTCGGCTCACGCAACGTCAGAACTGATACTGATTGAGTTGGCATTTACTTTGTAAACTCCAGTATAACGCGGTGAAAAAATGGCGTTGTATTTTATTTCCACAATTTGTTTTACAAGATATTTTATTTAAAAACTTTTTAAATATAATAAGTCGCTATAATTTATGACTTTCCAATTTCTGTTGCGTCTGTGTGATAGAACGCCAGAAGATGCCGAAAGGCGAAACTGTGTCATCAGTGACAAAACATGTGGAATCATACGAAGTTGCAAACAATTCAAATTTAATATTGAAATCCCACCAAGCACCTTCAGTTGATTCTTAATTTATCATTTATGATTTTTCAATCTCACAAGAAAATCAGGAGTTTCGATTTTCGATCGGTAAACATTAAATAAATGGTCAGTAACAAATAATAAATAATTAGTTATTGGTCGGTAACTTTTTGTAAAATGGTCGGTAGATATTTATGAACGGTCAGTTACTTTTTATGAAGTGTTCAATCGATGTCTATAAACGGTCAGTAATTGAAAGAAGTCGAACCGTTTGGTTAATATTATGATTTTCCTTGAACACATATACTTTCGTACTGGCCAACTTTCAATCGTAGCAATTAAGCAACAATAAAAATAATTCTTCACTAGGACCTTTCATGTAATTTACTGACCATTTATTTAAACTACTGACCAAATCTTGTGTTAGATACTGACCAATTAAACACAGGCCATTATTTGTTAAATAAAATTGTACAACATTAGAAGTATAAACATATCAACGAGTTTCTGAATTAGAAATTAAGAAATACCATTAGTTGCTAGGAGATGAGCAATGTCTTGATTTGGGCGTTGGAAACTGAAAAAGTTTGAGAGCCCCTGGAATAATGGATTTGCACAACCGACTTGAAAAGTGAGTTGCTTAAAAGCCACTAAAGCTAATTTCTCATCAAGAATCCAAGAAACTATATATTTCTCGAAGACATCGCTTATAAGGTGTTAACTGGCGCTTCTCGGCGGAAAGGAATTGTATTTTAAATAATAAAAACACATTTTTTAGTACTTATTTCGACGATATATTTTTTGATCAGGACCGGTTTCGCTCATCGCGAGCTGAATCGACTGACTGACTGACTGGTTCAACAAACAAGCTAATCCGGCAAATTGTTTATTTGAGACGTTTTTAACAAAGTCTAAACCACAGGCTCCCAACCTTTTCCGAGTGGCGACTCCTTTTCATAAAATCCATGTGAACCGCGACCCCCCATACAATCCGAAAGCATACAAAAAATTTTTTTTTAGTTGACCGTATAACTTGGCGACCCCCAGGTTGGGTGCCTATGGTCTAATCGAATAATTGACCGGAGTTGTGTGATGTCTTGCGCACTAAAATTGATAAATTTCATATCTTTAGTCCATGTGCTCCCAACCTTTTCCGGGTGGCGACCCCCCGTACAATCCAAAAGCATACAAAAAATATTTTTTTTTAGTTGACCGTTAGCGATCCCCCAAAAAACCCTTCGCGAAACCCATATTCGGAGCCAATGAATTAATCCCTTTGGTAAATGGACGATGGTAACTGTTTATTGTACGTTGGTTCTGTTGCATCCGTGTGATGGAATACCTGAAGATACCGAAAGTCGAAACTCAGACCATTATTGACAAAACATGTGGAAGGTTGTACCAGTTCAAATTTGATATTGAAATTCCATCAAGCACCTTTAGTCGATATCATAAAATAAATTTATTTTTAGAGTGAAATTTTTTTTTCATATTGAATTTTATCTTAAATGACCTCGCTTTTAAATAAATTAAAATAAAATTCATTATCGCTTCGATCATTATCTTCAAGAAAAGTAAATAATCTCCTTTTCTGAGAAGTAATTGGTATCGTTATTGCATTCTTAAGATCAGCGATACTCAACTTCAGGCCTTATTCGATTTCATGTGCGGCCACCAACAGTTTTATAATGAATATCGTTATTAAAAAAAATGAGTTTGTAAAATTGTTATTATTTCAAAATTCACATAAATTATCCAGAATTTAGTCGAATTTAAGTAAAGGACTGTTTTAATAATAAAACTGTTGGCCATGAATCAAGTCAATATAAAGAATTGACAACGATTGCTTCATTAATTTTGTCGATTTTACCTACAACTGTATATTACGAAAGATCATTCAGTGTAATGTAGTATATAAAAAATAAACAAAGAAACTATTTTATCACATTTGGTGCGGCCACGAGACATTTGCATAGAGCAGCTGATGTTTATAATACGGCCACAGTGAAATTTCACGCGAGAAACACTGCTCTAGGTAAAATAATTCAACAATTTAAATGATTTAGATCACACATTTATGTAATGTTTATCAACAATTAAGTCCGCCAATTTAATTATAACGTAATTCTGCGCGCCAATCTAAGGTTGCAGAGCGATTTACTAACAATTAGGTCCATTTTGTTCACGGGCGTTTTTTATTGACGCAAAATATTCGCATTCAGGGACGGAATTTTGAAGTGCGTCACGTGACCAGTTGCGTGTTTAGCGTTTGCAACCAGGGCATTGATCATAGGAGAGGGTTAGTCTTACTGTGATCTCGCGGTAATATTTCTTCAAACCTCAATTAAGTCCGCCAATTTAAGTATAACGTAATTTAGCGAGCGATTTACTAACAATTAGGTCCATTTTGTTCATAAAGGCATTTCCATAGGGTAGCTGATGTTTATAATTCGGCCACAGTCAAATTTCACGTAAGAATCACTGCTTTAGATGCTTTAATGAACAAACGTCTGTTATTGTTTTAAATAAAATAAAACTATTGTTTATGGTGTGTTTATGGCTTGATATTGGTATATAGTGTGGCCCATACAACGAAGTAAAATTGGTATTTGGCCCACCAAAAAAATATATTGGTTAAGCCTGCTTTATATTATACATAAGTTATTGTATCACAAACAATATTGTATGCTAATTTTCGTTAAATAAAGGCTTAATAAATTGTTCAAACTGAAATAAATAAATTATTATTCATACATAAAAAAATCTTTGAGAAATTCGTGAAGAGTATAAAATTAACAATGCGTAGAGTATTATGATGAATTTAAGAGAAACAATTTTTTTTTATATGGTTTTCTAAAATACGGCTTACGCCATAGTTAACAGCCATAAAGAAATTAAAAAAAAACAACTGTGTTGCAATACTAAATTTGACAGCTGCACAATCAAATATGAAATCGTATGTAATCTAAATTAATTTATCAATTTCGATAACAGTATAGTTAAGGAAGAGGGGATTAAAAATTTCCGAAAATATTGTTAACCATTCCAGAATTTTTATTTACGTAAGTTCATTTGTTTTAATTGATAAAGTTAATCAACGCAAAATAAGGAACGAACCTGCAAGTGACATATAGAATACATATTTGATTTCTATCGTTTAATTCGATCAATGTTTAGTTTAAGAATACTAAAAAAATTAAAATACGTATGTACAATTTTTAACCGACGTCATAATTGGTTTATAAAACAGCCAAATTATTGTTCCAAATTCAAAATTCATATATTTTCGATTCCTGTAGAAATTTACGTTAATCGTTACTTAATGATTATTTGGAAGGTTTACAAGATAAAACTATCCTAATGTTAAATATGTTATTTCTTTCAAAATACGTCATACGAGGCGTTGTGTGGTGAAACTTCGATTTCGCGTTTTTCAGGGCACCTAAAAATAACGAAGAATGCGGGAAAGTTTGAAATAATTAGTGAAAAACTGTAATCTTAAAAGAAAAAAATGCCGTTTAAATTTGAATTGTTACAACTTTGCACGATTCCACATGTTTTGTCGCTAACGACACGGGTTTCGCCTTTCGGCATCATCAGGCATATATATATATATATATATATTTGCATACACCAAAGGTATTAAGTTGAGTATAATTTATGACATCGACTGAAGGTGCTTGACGGAATTTCAATATCAGATTCGAACTGTTGCAACTTTGTACGATTCGACATGTTTTGTCGCTATCGACACGGGTTTCGCCTTTCGACATCTTCAGGCATATACATTTTTGCATACACCAAATAGGTACTCAGTATTGAGTTAAAAATATTTTTTTCGTTTGCTTTTGGATAGTATCGAGGGTCGCCGGTCGCGTGGATTTTATGAAAATGTGTCGCCGCCCGAAAAGGTTGGGAACCTATGGCTTAACTTATTTCTTTCTCCGATAAACACACACTATATTATGCCATTTTGACATTCATAAATCCATTTTTTACGGAACCGTGTTGTTACCGTCGAAAACCGTTGGGTACCGTAAGACATAAACTGATTGGATTGATTTTGATTTTCAGATGTCCGCTCTTCGAAGATAGTTGAGAAATGAACGTCTCAACTTGACGATGGCCCAGCACTGGACTGAGGGTGTCAGCACTCTCCGATTCACCGCGAGGGAGTTCCAGCAAGAGCTGGTCGAGGCGGCGAGGTCTCACAATGTGATCGCCTGTCCACCTCGTTCGGCGGCACTATTTGTGGCTCTAAAGGTCATCCAAGAGTTGGCGTATCAGATCAGAAGGTTCAATGACTGAACAATACATCTTTTATGAACTGAATTTTTAAACCTATCAATAACAACCAAGACTGTGGAGTTGTCGATATTGACCAACACAACACGAATCCGACTAAAGAAAGTTTGAATTGTTCCAACTTTGTACGATTCCACGTGTTTTGTCGCTAGCGTGGCGTCGCTGGCGTGAACTGTATCTTATAAAAAAAATTGCAGAACTGTTATAAAATACATTGCTATTTTTTCACTGTGCTATAATGGAGTTATACCAATTCAATCAATAAAACACAGAGGTTTTTCCATGACAACTGATTGTATGTAGCTCAGTTGTTCAGCTGACGTCATTAAAAAGTGATTGAAAACAAAACAAATTTGAATTGTTACAGCTTTATACGATTCCACACGTTTTGTCGCTGACGACCCGGGTTTCGCCTTTCGGCATCTTCAGGCATTTTGTCGCACGGATGTAACAGAACTGACTCGAGTCGTTAGTGAAAAAACATGTGGAACCGTGAAAGGTTGTAAAAATTCAAATTTGTTATTGATATTCTATCGAGCACCTTCAGTCCATATCATGAATCATAAAAAAAGTTAATTTTTGTCAGTTTCCTTCCCACCTTTCCTATTTATGTGCATTAAATTAAACAGTTAACCACTCTTAAGGTGTTAACTGTCACTTCTTGATGGAAAGGCATGTTATTTTACATTAAAAAAAACACATTTTTTAGTACTTATTTCCTCAATATATTTTTTGACCGGTCCTGATCAACACAGTTAACCATTAAGGCAAATTGTTTAAATTGCTTAAAAATCGTCCAATTGAAATTTCAATCAATTGAGTCATTTAAATAGTTTCGGTGGAATATGCTAAATGAATTATGTTGTAGGTATGAAAATTAACCCGTTTCACGCGGCTGTTTTTCATACTAATTAAATTTGTCCTTTCTTTCCGTATAGAGTCACAAATAGAGCAATAAAAAATGATTGGGTCGACTTTCGTTCGTCATATGTTGTCGCGATCGCTTTAACAAATATATATGTATTTTGTCTTTTGCAGACCCTCGAATCGAAGGACTGTCATATTGACAATTCCTCGACGGCTGCAATTGCTTGCCCTGGACTTGTGTCTTCTTACGGACTTGAAAGGTGCAGCTTTTGTGTCAACGTCAGATCGAGCGACTTCGTGGAACGAAGTCTATAGGAATAATGAAGTAAGACAATATTCAAATTTGTACATGAAGTCTCGGAAGATGCAATCATTTTTTTTTATTCTTTACATACATATTAACTAAACAAGAAAAGAAGCGTTCCACTCGTATGTCCCCACTGGGGAACCAAAACTTTACGCTTGAATATTTTCTGTGTACCACATTTGATTGATTTTCATTACTGTTTATCATATTATTGGGTTGATGCAAAAGTTATGACCGTTTTTTACATATAAAATTAAACATTTTTTTTTTATTTATTTAATCAATTATATAATTTCCATCCGTTCATATAACTTTCTCCCATCTTTCTATCAACTTATTAATACCACATTAATGATTCATAATGGTCGCGCGTTGTCATGATGAAACACTACCCCTTTTCTGTTTACCAATTCTGGTCTATCCTTTTGAAGGGCGATGTTTAATTTGTATAATTGCTGACAATATCGTTCTGCTGTAATCGTCTGATTGCGTTCGAAGAGTTCAAAATACACAATACCCTTGCAATCCCACCAAACACAAAGCATAACTTTTTTTTGATGGATTTCAGCCTTCGAAGTTGTTAATGGGGCTTGTCCAGGTATAGCCCAATGTCTTTTTCTTGTCACGTTGTTGTAAACGACCCATTTCTCATCTCCCGTTACCAAACGATGCAAAAAAGGTTCATGTTTTTGTCTCGCACTCAAAGCAACGCACGTTGAAACACGATCCAATAAATTGGCAGCCGACAATTGATGAGGTATCCAAACGTCGTACCGCGAAACCATCCCCATACGCTTCAAATGTCTTAATACGGTTGTTTGGTTGACTTCCATCATCGACGCGATCTCCCTGGTGGTTAGACGTGGATTGGTGTCAATTATAACTTTTAACTTGTCGTCATCAGACTTCAATGGCCGCCCGGTACGTGGTTTATCAATTAGTGAAAAATCCCCAGATCGGAATTTTGTAAACCATCCTCGTACTTGTCGAACTTTGATGACATCTTCTCCATACACTTCGCAAATGTTTTTGGTTGCCACACTCGCGGTATTGTCTTTACGAAATTCATAAAGTAAACAATGACATAAATGCACTTTGTCGATCGACATTTTGAAAAAATACAAGGGCTCTTCACTGTACTCTGGCCAGGCCAAAACTGAATAGAAAGTAGAGTGAAAGGCTCCTTTATACAATGGAATCATTTAAAAGAAGATACTATTCATCATTTCTGAAGAATTTTTTTTTTTACCTAGGATCATAAAAAACGGTCATAATTTTTGCATCAACCCAATATATATGTCGTGCAGATAATATTTTCTCTATCATATAATTAAAATTCATTTGATAGAGAAAATCCGATTTATTGTCATTTTAAGTTTGGATAATGAATCCTGGAAAATGCGTGAAATTAGTCACGAGTTGAGGCTACCCTCACCCAAAAAAAATTACGAGTGCAAAGGGTTAATAAGGTGTTAACTGTTACTTCTTGATGGAAAGGCATTGTATTTTAAATAATAAAAACACATTTTTTTTATTACTTGTTTTCACAATATATTTTCTGATCAGTTTCGCTCTTGGCGAATATTATCAACTGATTTGAATTGTTACAGCTTTGTACGATTCCACATGTTTTGTCGCTAACGATCCGAGGTTTCGCCTAAATAAATAGTAAAGTGGAACCCGATTTTCTCAATCTATCGTCTGAATATTTCGGTCTTACCAAACTGTTTTTGTTGAATTCACATGTTTTGTCGCTAACGACCCGGGTTTCGCCTTTCGGCATTTTCAGGCCTTCTATATCACACTGATACAATATCGCAAAAACGCATTCGAACGAAGGCGCTCAATGGAGTTTCAATGTCGAATTTGAATTGTTAAAACTGGGTTTTTGACTTTCGACACCTTTGTCAGGCTGACGAGTTAGTTCTGTTGCGTCCGTGTGGTAGAATAATTCCTGAAGATGCCGAAAGGCGAAACCCAAGTCGTCACAGATCACACGGGTGCAACAGAACTGACTGCCTGTCAACAGAATGGGATTTCAATATCAAATTTGAACTGTCAAAACTTTGTGCAATTCGACGTGTTTTGTCATTAACACGCAAGAGAACCGATTCTGACAGTTCTGTTGCATCCGTGCGACAGAATGCCTGTGGATGCCGAAAGGCGAAACTCGCATCATTATTGACAAAACATGTGGATTCATACAAAGTTGTAACAACTCGAAAACAATATTAGAGTTCTGTACTTTTTTTCATAAAATTTATAATACAAAAATCATGACCAGTTTTGGTATCGCGAACATTACCAAACTGTTGACTGAATTGGCATTCACTTGGTAGAACTCCATTATAACACGGTGAAAAAAATAGCAATGTATTTTAGTTCTACAAAATTATGTTTTTAAAATATAGTTGATAGCTATCTCGGCTCACGCCATCGTCAGAACTATGCTCAAACTAACATTCGCTTATCTATATATAGCTGTGTAGAAGAGGTAAACAATACATCTTCTCTCCTGTTTTAACGGCCTAGCTTGTTTCTTTCTTGCAATAAAACTAAAAAGATGCAAACACTTAGGCGCTGAGTTTGAATTTATATTATTTGACTGCTTTATAACGTGATTAGCGAATTGTGAATCTGTTAGTTTTATTGCAAGACAGAAACAAGCTAGGCCGTTAAAACAGGAGAGAAGATGTATTGTGTAGGTTTACTACACAGCTATATATAGATAAGCGAATGTTAGTTTAAGCATAGTTCTGAGGATGGCGTTAGCCGAAATAGCTATCAACTATACCTTATAAAAAAAATGTTGTTGAACTAAAATAGATTGCTATTTTTTTCACCGTGTTATCAAACTGTCTAACTTTAACTATCAAGAAATTTATGTTTTTTTGACTATCAAAGACAGAATTCTGATTTTGTCCTTGTATAAGCCAAAAGAAATTGATCGCCAAATACACGTTTTTTTCTGATTTTTATCGCAGGTCTTAGTGATGACATCCGAAGTCTTGAGTGATCTCTTGGAAGATGGATTCCTCAGCATGGCGCAGATCAATCTGCTGGTCATCGAGGAGTGCCACACCGTCGCCACGGATCCCCACCTGCAGAGGGTAAATATCCAAAATACGCTTAATAGCAGTTTCGTCTTCCGTCATCGTCAGAGTTACGTATCAATTGAATCCGCATTCACTTGGTAGAACTGCATTATAACACGGTGGAAAAAAAAGCGATGTATTTTAGTTCTACAAAATTAATTATAAGGTACAGTCGAGTCGGGTACATCGTCACTATAGTTCTGACGATGGCATGAGCCGAAATAGCTATCGACCGAATATTGTTTGAATTGGCATTTACTTGGTAGAACTCCATTATAACACGGTGAAAAAAATAGCGTCGTATTTTAGTTCTACAAATTTTTTTTTTATAAGATACAGTCGATGGCTATTTCGGCTCACGCCATCGTCGGAACTGTTCTTAAACGAACATTTGCTTATTTGTATAGATTACGATATCGACTGACGGTGCTTGATGGAATTTCAATATCAGATTTGAATTGTTGCAGCTTTGTACGATTCCACATGTTTTGTCGTCAGTTCTGTTGCATCCGTGTGATAGAATGCCTGAAGATACCGAAAGGCGGAACCCGGGTCGTTAGTGACAAAACGTGTGGGACCGTATAAAGTTGTAACAATTCAAATTTGTTTTGTTTTCAATCACTTTTTAATGACGTCAGCTGAATAACTGAGCTACAATCAGTTCTCGTGGAAAAACCTTTCGGAGTGCTTTTTTCCTTTTATTGAATGAATTGGCATTTACTTGGTAGAACTCCATTATAACACGGTGAAAAAATAGCAATGTATTTTATGATAGCTCTACAATTTTTCTTATAAGATATAGGTTGATAGCTATTTCGGCTCACGCCATCATCAGAGCTATGCTTAAGCGAACATTTGCTTATCTATATATAGTTGTGCAGAAAAGGTACACAATACATCTTCTCTTCTGTTTTAACGACCTAGCTTGTTTCTTGCTCGCAATAAAACTAAAAATTGAAAATGAAACTAAAAGACGGCTATAGCAATAAGTTATATGGCACGGAAATGGTCTATTACGGAAACAAAATAGCCCCCTGTACAGGTTTAAGCAATGGCGATCGACATATATTTTTTTTCACCATGACATATATTAGCTGTTCTAAAGCTGTCTCTTGCGACCTTTATTACGAAGATGTAAACACGAAGGCGCTGAGTTTGAATTTATATTATCTGATTCTTTTATAACGTGATTAGCGAATTGTGAATCTGTTTTTTTTACTGTTGAATGATCTCACATGTTCCTTATCTCGAGTGGATATACTTCTGCCTATCTGTTCGATATAAACGGATGAACACGAGTTTTTGTTACGTGTTTTTGACCAAATAACATGCTAATAACTTTTTATCATTGTTTCAGGTTATGAACTTCTATTCACAGTTTAAATACAAACCCATTTATGAAAACGAATTGTCCATTGATAGTAAAACGAAAGGGGACGAAATAGAGATACTCAATAATCCCATTTATGATTCAAAAGGACCCGATGGTCCCATCTGTGTTACAAAAAGCCTTTTTAGGTCCATTAGTGATGCAATTAGTCTTGATGTACCAATTTGTCAAGAAAAATATAATTTATGTCAAATGAAAGAATTAAATGGACCTGTTTGTGAACCGAAAGATTCTGATACTCCAATTACGGATATTGAGACACTCAATGCACCCATTTGTGAGACGAATAATCTTGACGTAACTATTTGTCAGAAAAAAGGAAATAACGGACAGTTTTGTGAGACAAAAGAATTCATCGGGTCTATCAGTGACGGCGAAATTCTCAACGGGACCAATTGTGGGACGGAACGACTCAACGTGAATGAGCGACAATTTCATTATGAGATCGTTTCGAAGGCAAATAGACCAAAACGGGACGGTCAATTCGAAGACGTAGAAGACGGTGTTCCGAGGATTCTTGCGTTTACTTATCCTCTGTTTGCTCGTGAAGCGGCTTCGGAAGTCAGGGTTAGTAGAACTGACGATTCGGACTATGTTTCACTGACTGAATCCGAGGTTGCTTCTGAAAATGGATCTTTCTGTGATGCCGGAAGTGAAGATGATGATGGAGACGTTGAAAATTTAGGTACTGTACACCAGCGTTTTAAATTTCGTTTCGTCACGTTTCGTCATCACGTGCTGGATACGCCGTTTGTGTCCACAGTACGGTGATTTTAAATCACATTCATGTGTCTGTAATAATTAATCAATTATTTAAGATATCGACTGAAGGTGCTTGATGGAACTTGAATTGTTACAAATATGTACGAATCCACATGATTTGTCACTAACCTGGGTCGTTAAACAATTAAATTTAATATCGAAATTCCATCAACTGTCGAAACTTGTTGCAAGATTCCAAATGTTTCGAGACTAACGACACGTATATCGACTTTCAGCATCTTCGGGCACTCTATCACACGGATGCAACAGAACTGACGCACAATAAACAGCATTCACTGTTAATAAAAACTTATCACAGACTACTGTGTTAATTATTATTTGATCAATATTATTGAATTTGTTCTAGCTGCCATTTAGTTCTTGCCTTTGGATGTGTGCCTTCTGTCAATTATTACCTTTGGTATACAAACGATTCTAACTGCTCATTGTGCGTTAGTTATGGTGCATCCGTGTGATAGAATGCCCGAAGATACCATAAGGCGAAACCCTGGACGTTAGTGACAAAACATGTGAAATCGTACGAAGTAGTTTAAATCGATAATTTTATTAAAATTATTTAAAATTTATTAGTAATTGCTTTGTGATCAATTTTCAGATCCTCTTGTCGGATTCGGTAACACAATATCGACCTCTGATGATGCAGCGATAACTTCAAGTATGAACGAAGTTAACTACTGGCGTGCCCCGATCTGTGATATATTCGAAAGTAGCCAAAAATTTTCAAATAGCGTTAGTGATGTACCGATTTCAAGAGAGCAGGAGATCGGGAAATTGCCGAGTGACAATTTAAATCAATTAGAGATTGAATGTGATAAAGAAAATGTAGTAAAAGAAATTGAATTTAGTAAAGAAAATGGAGATGTGTGTAAAAATATGGAGAAAAGTAAAGAATTCAAAGAGGAACATATTAAAAAAAATGGGACGCGTGATGTAATATGTAATGAAAATATTGAGGAAAAACACGATAAATGTAAGGAAATTGAAGATAATCTAAAAATGACTGCATCGACAAAACTCGACGAAAATTCCGGTAGTATTAAAGAATTGACAGATGTAGTTATTTGTGAAGACGTAAATGAATCAACGTCTGTGTTTCAAGAATCTATCGGCGATGGTCTGGTGGGGATTTGCGGTGATACTTCGAGGTCCCCCTATGACAAGTTGGAGTGCCAGCTTGAGAAATTAGAGAAGATGCTGTGCAGCGAAGTTGACATGGCGTCTGATATTGTCGGTTTAAAAAGGTCAGACTTATTCTGTTGGAGTAACTTCTTCGAATCTTTACGGTGTATTGGTTTTAGTAGAGGAAAACTTGTTCGAATGATTTTTTTTTGTGTATGTTTAAAAAAAAAACACATTAATGCAGCGGTTCTTAACTTGGGTTCGATCGAACCCTAAGGGTTCGGTGAGTCAATTTCAAGGGTTCGGCGGAGGTCAAGACACACACACACACGCGTGAATGCGCATATGAAACTGATGGGGGGTCAGTACCACCAACAAGATTAAGAACCACTGCATAAACGTTGGATTTATGAATTAATTTCACAAAATTTATATGTTTGATTCGATATGGCTTGCATTTTTTTACGATATCGACTGAAGGTGCTTGATGGAATTTCAAAATCGAATTTGAATTTTTAAAACTTTATACGGCTCAGCACGTTCTGTTGCAAACAAAGCGGGTTTCGCCTTTCGGCATCTTCAGGCATTCTATCACGGGGATGCAACAATTTAGTTGACAAAACGTGTGGAATCATACAAAGTTTCAACAATTTGAATTTGATATTGAAATTCCATCAAGCACCTTCATCGAATTGGCGTTTGCTGGGTAGAACTCCATTACAACACGGCGGAAAAATACCAACGCATTTTATTTCCACAAGACATATATATATAGTTGATGAAATTGAGCCGCTAAAACTTTGTGCGATCCGACACGTTTTGTCGCAAATGGCCCGGGTTTCACCTTTTGACATCTTAGTTGTTTGTCTGCATTGTCAGTTCTGTTCCGCCTTGGATTAAGAGAGAGTTCGTTAGTTCTGCCGCATCCGTGTGATTGAATGCCTGATGATGCCGGAAGGTGAAACCCGGGTCATTTGCAACAAAACGTGTTGAAATCTACAAAGTTTCAACAATCGTACTACGATATTGACATTCCAACAGGCGCATTCAGTCGATTTCATAAATTATATAGTTGACAGCCGTTTCGGCTTACCTTACCTGTAAGGCAGAATGGCTATCAATCGTATATCGGATGCAACAGAACTGACTAGTTCAGTTCAGTCAGTTCTGTTGCATCCGTGCGATGGAATACCTGAAGATGCCGAAGGCCGAAACCCGGGTCGTTTGCGACAAGGCATATGGAATCGTACAAAGTTGCAACAATTCAAATTTAATATTGAAGTTCTACCGAGCACCTTCAGTCGATATCATGGAAAAAGTTGTAACTAATTAAACTTAATTAGCAACACGACAAAAATTATATCGGAATGGCCGACATCGTAAATTGTGTGTTTTTATTTTACAGGATAACCGGAAGACCGACAGAGATCATCCTGGAGTACGGATCGAGGATCAAGGAGCAGCAGACGAGGGAACGAAGAAAGCTGGAGTTTTTCATGAAGCAGTCGGTCCGGAATGGTCTCTTGTTCATTCGAGATCACAGGTTTGAGGCTTTTGTATAGTTGAACCCAAACCCGATACCTTCATACTTTATTAGTCCCAAATTAGATCAATAACTTTCAAATAATAAAAACACATTTTTTAGTACATATTCCACGGTATATTTTACGATCGTTTTCGCTCATCACGAGCATTATCGGATTAATGGACGGAAGTGGCGCGGAGAATGATGGCTTTGGAACGGCTGGAAATCAATAGACACCAATTATCACAAAGGATTCTTAACAAACAAACTAACATAATAGTATCGCCACTTGTCCAGCCGTTGTACAAAGGGGTGGTCTGATTTGCTTCCATAACGACCACTTCCGTCCCACATATAATCTTATTGTCATAGACACCTATTGTTTCATTTAGAATTTTGAAAATTTAGTGACATTGTGTTAAAGTAACAAGCTAGGCCGTTTAAACAGGAGAGAAGATGTATTGTGTACCTTTTCTACACAGCTATATACTGATAAACAAATGTAGCGTAGTTCCGACGATGGCGTGAGCTGAAATAGCTATCAACTATATTTTTTAAAAATAGTTTTGTAGAACTAGAATACATTGCTATTTTTTTCACCGTGTTATAATGGAGTTCTACCAATAGAATGCCAATTCAATCAATAAACTAAAAGTGTAATTTATGATATCGACTGAAGGTGCTTGATGGAATTTCAATATCGAATTTGAATTGCTACAATTTTGTCACATCCATGTGATAGAACGCCTGAAGATGCCGAAAGGCAGAACCTTTCGGCGCTTTCAGGTATTCCAGCACGTGGATGCAGCGGAACCGATGATTTCCGAAACGTGGGCCGTCAGTGACATAACACGTTAATACAAAATTTTGAGTTAAAGAAAACACTTGATTGTGATTCCACACGCTTTGTCACTAACGATCCGGGTTTCGCCTTTCAGCATTTTCATGCATTCTATGACACGGATGCAACGGAAATACTTTATGACATCGACTGAAGGTGCTTGATGGAGTTTCAATATCAAATTTGAATTATTTGAAACTTTGTGCGATTCCACATGTGGGAGCATTTCTATAAGACACTTCAGTTCTGTTTAATCCGTGTGATGGAATGCCTGACGATGCCGAAAGGCGAAACCCGGGTCGTTGGTGACGAAACACGCGGGATCATCATACAAAGTTGTAACAATTCAAATTTGATATTGAAATTCCGTCAAGCACCTTCAGTCGATACTAAAATTAAATATTAACCAAAGGAATTTATATAATTCATATATAATTCGCTCAAATGGCTTGAGATTTTATCGGTTGAAATGGCGTTAACTTGGTAGAACTCCACAATAACACGGTGAAAAAAATAGCAATGTATTCTAGTTCTACAAAACTATTTTTAAAAAATATAGTTGATAGCTATTTCAGCTCACGCCATCGTCGGAACTACGCTACATTTGTTTATCAGTATATAGCTGTGTAGAAAAGGTACACAATACATCTTCTCTCCTGTTTAAACGGCCTAGCTTGTTACTTTAACACGGTGAAAAAAATAGCAATGTATTTTAGTTCCACAACATTTTTTTTATGAGATATAGTTGATAGCTATTTCGGCTCACGCCATCGTTGGAACCATGCTTCAACGTACGTTTGCTTATCTATATATAACTATTTAAATAATTGAAAAAACTAAAAAAATGTGTTTTTATGGCAAGGCATGACATTTTAAATAATAAAAACACGTTTCTTAGTACTTATTTCCCGATTATTTTATGATCAGGACCGGTTTCGCTCATAACGAGCGTTATCAACTGATGCAAATTAAAAACAAGGCCTGACGATGCCGAAAGGCGAAAGCCCGGGTCGTCGGTGACGAAACGTGCGGAACCGTACAAAGTTTCAACAAATCAAATTTGATATTGGTTGAATTCCATCAAGCTCTTTCAGTTGGTCAACCGTTCGGCATCTCCAGGCATTCTATCGCACGGATCACCATCATCAACAGAGCTGACAAATTTCAAGAGTAAATTGTTTTTTTGTTTTTTTTTTTTCACCGTGTTATAACGGAGTTCTACCGAGTAAATGCCGATTTAATCAACGATTTAAAATGTGATATTTCAGATACGATCCGACAGAGATATACAGCGACGAAGCCTTCGGCGAAGAACTGCGGGCTATCCCGAATCCCGTGCTCGATCCCCGCATGATGCTGGAACAGTTCCTGTACATCCTCCAGCAGACTGGTAAGCCACTCCATTGGTGATGCCGAATTCATCGGTTTAGCATGTCGCAAATGATTTACCAAGCTCCGATAGCCGATGCAATCATGTTTTCTTCTTTCTCCAGGCCCTTATGGTGCTGACAAAGCGGCGTTAGCCCTACTCGTCAAGATCGAAAAATTGAAGGTCAAAATACCTTACGAGCGACATTTCCTTCTACTGTGTCTCGTGTCGTCCATTTTGGTACAAATACGCGCAGCCGCCGAGATAGTCTTCGAGAAACTGGACTCCGAGCAAGACAGAATCAAAAGGTTTACGACACCCAAAGTTCTTCGACTCATGGAGTTATTTCGACTCTTCGTTCCGGTGGATTCCGGAGACAAAAACGTTGAAAATACTTTTGCGGTGCGTGGCTTTAAAGATAAACAAAAAAGCGTTGAAATCATCAAAGCTAACGACAAAAATCCTGAGAATAAATGTCGAATTATTGATGTTAGCGTTGTAGAAGTTGATCAAGGTTCTCGAAATCATCAAGGAAAATTGATAGCGTCTCCTTGTAAAAATATACAACCGATTGATAAAAAGCTCGATTCTAACATAAAAAATGGGATAGAAGTAAAAATTGAAGAAATAAACCAAAGTAAGGCGTTTTTGCCGATATTAAATGATAAAGTCGAAGAGTGTGATTTGTCGAATGTTCAGAATGACGTCTTGGTCAATACAAAAGTTGGTGAAACGATGGAGCAATTAAATAAATGCGATTTTAAACAGCTCTCGAATCGTCTTGAAAAAAGTTACAATTCTATGTTAAAAAAATCGTGTTTAGCGGATGTAGACTGTTTGAATTATTGTATAGAGAAGAAGGAAGAAAATTTGGAAATTTTCAATGACACTAATCACTTAGGGGAAGGTAAAGGAAACGATGTTATCGTTGATTTAACAGACGTGATCGATTCTTTTAATGTTATCAAAGATGAAGGCGTTCGTAGAAACGTCATCGACGAAGAACTGAAGAATATAACAGCGAAAAAAGTTTTAGCCGTCAAATCTAAAAATGTAAAAAATAACGAAATTCAAAATTTAAAAAATGAAATTATACCTTTTAACGGACCCGAACAACGCTGTATAGACCAAAGTTCCACTGAAGAAAAACTAAGCGTTGTAGAAGGTGTTAAAAATAATGAAACCAATCATACAATCAGTCAAAAAATCAATATTGAGCAAGTGCCTGAAATGAAAGTTGTTCAAGATGTCGTGAATGTTTCAAAATTTCACCAATCGCCGAGGAGGGCGAGAATGGGCGACGGCAACGTGAGGGGCCGTGGTAGAGGCAGAGGTGGCCGTGGTCACCACGGCAATCAGAGCAGGTATTACCAGTACGGTGCCAATAATGATCCCGATGCTCTGTGCGGACTGGTGTTTGTCGAGGATCCGCTGATGGCCAAGATACTTTGCACGCTAATTAACGTGAGTAAATATTTTTTGTTGTTAACTGTCACTTTTTGACGGTAATGTGCGATATTTCAAATAATAAAAACACGATTTTTAATGTGATTTATTATTTGCGATATTGGGTGAAGGTGCTTGATGGAATTCCAATGATAAATTTGAATTGTTAAAATTACGATTTTACATGTTTTGTCACTAATGACCCGAGTTCCGCTTTCCGGCATCTTCATGCATTCAGTCCTGTTGAATCCGTGTAATAAAATGCCCGAAGATGCCGAAAGGCGAAATCCGGGTCATTGGCGATAAAACATGTGGAATCGTATTTAGTTATCCATAAAATACGACTGAAAATTTGAATGTTGTTTCGGCTCACCTTAAATATTTCCGTGGTTCGTGTTAGACCACTAGTTGGGAAACTATGACCTAATTGACTGTTCTGTGACACCGTACATTATAATTCTTGCTCAATTCGAATATTGAGACACAAAAGTCGGACTAAACATGAATCAATAGGCGAGTTTTGTTCCCGGGCAGAACGGCAAAGTTTGTCCATATGGACGAAACATCTCATCGAACGAAGTGTTGACAGAATCTATCGCTTTGTATGTTTCGCCAGGAATACTGCCGCTCGGAGACGCAAATGATGTTCGTTTCCGCTCAGTACACGGTGGACAAGGTTGCCGATCCTGTCGCTGAACCTCGGGATGCCGAAACTGAACATCGACTCCAAGAAGAAGTTCTTAAAAGGTTACGTTTTATTTACAAATTAATTTGACACGGTGAAAAAATAGCAATGTATTTTAGTTCTACAAAATTATTTATTAAAATATAGTTGATAGCTATTTCGGCTCACGCCATCGTCAGAGCTATGCTTAAACGAACATTTACTTATCTATATATAGCTGTGTAGCAAAGGTACACAATACATCTTCTCTCCAGTTTTAACGACCTAGCTTGTTTCTTGCTCGCAATAAAACTAAAAAATTTCGTCCAATGCTAGCTTTATCAACTGATAGAACACAGATCATACAATGCATGTTCAAATAACTTAAATCAATGTATTGATTGAATTGGCATTCACTTGGTAGAACTCCATTATAACAAGGTGAAAAAATAGCAATGTATTTTAGTTCTACAAAATTTTTTAAGAAGATACATTTGATAGCTATTTCGGCTCACGCCATCGTTGGAATTATGCTTAGACGAACATTTGCTTATCTATATATAGCAGTTTTCACCTTGTTATAATGGAGTTCTACCAAGTGAATGCCAATTCAATCAATACATTGATTTACGTCATTTGAACATGCATTGTATGATCTGTGTTCTATCAGTTGATAATGCTAGCATTGGACGAAATTTTTTAGTTTTATTGCGAGCAAGAAACAAGCTAGGTCGTTAAAACAGGAGAGAAGATGCATTGTGTAAGTAAATGTTCGTTTAAGCAACTATTTTTGAAAAATTATTTTGTGGAACTAAAATACATTGCTATTTTTTTCACCGTGTTATAATGGAGTTCTACCAAGTGAATGCCAATTCAATCAATAAATGCTAAAAATTGACGTTAATTTATGTTTGCAGGTTTCGAATCCACGAATGCAATGTACTGGTCGGTACGTCCGTTCTCGAAGAGGGAATGGACTTGCCCAAGTGCAACCTGGTTGTCAGATGGGATCCTCCAACTGGGTAAGTGCTTCCGCGATGAGGTCTTGATGAATCGGGACTTATCACGTGTGTTTGTTAACGTAAAACCGTGTAAATCGAAAAGTACACAAAAAAACGCGTAATTCAATTGTTTTCTAAATAAAATACATAAATAAAACAAAATTATAAATAAATTAAAATATACGTATTCTTTTATCAATTAAATACACATAAAGCATATAAACACGAACAAAAAAATGAAATCCAAAAGATTATTGCGATTTTGGTGGAGTTTTTATCGTTCATCGCTATCGCAAATCACCGTTGATTTCTTCTTTATCGATTAGAACCATTTAAAACACCCCGAAGAGATTCGGTGATAAAATCCGTTAATAACATTTGCTCCCCAATTTTTTAGCTTGACATGTCTGAAATCTCTCTATTTTGTTTTCTAATGTCTCATAATGAATGTCATTTTAGGTACCGCAGCCACGCAAGGTGTAGAGCGAGAGCGAGGGCGCCACGGTCGCTGTACGCAATGCTGGCCCCGCCTTCTTCCACGAACCTCGTCTCCGATCTGGCCAGATACACGCACGTCGAGAGAGTGAGTGTCTCACTACAATCATCAATGTTTTAAATAATAAAAACGCATTTTTTAGTACTTATTTCCGCAATGTATTTTACGATCACGACTGGTTTCGCTCATCGCGAGCATTATCAGCTGAGCCTCGATTCTGTTTTTTAAAAGACCTCGGATAAAAAAAAAAAACATAAAACGCGGGAAAGATTCAAATAATAAGGTTTCGCCTTTCGGTATCTTCCTGAAGATGCCAATGGGCAAAACCCAGGTCGTTAGTGTCAAAATGTGTGAAATCGTTATTTTAACAATTCAAAATCCATCGAGCAATGAGTGAAACCGGTCCTGATCGTAAAATGTATTGTGGAAATAAGTACTAAACAAATCGACTGAAGGTGTTTGATGGAATAAAAACAATTTTTTATAGTATTTATTAGCACAATATATTTTTTGATTAGGACTGGTTTCGCTCATCGCGAACATTATCAACTGATCCTCGATTCTGTTTTTTAAAAGACCTCAGATAAAAAAAAAAAAAATGTAAATGCGGGAAAGCTTCAAATAATAAGGTTTTGCCTTTCGGCATCTTCAAGCATTGTTTCATAAGGATGCATTAGAACCGACACGCAATGAGCATTTTTAGATGATAAAAAAAAAAAACAAAAACACTAAAGGTGTTAACTGTCACTTCTTGATGGAAAGGCGTGATATTTTAAATAATAAAAACACATTTTTTTATAGTACTTATTTCTATTATCTTCTATATATATAAAAATGAATGTCTGTTTGTCTGTCTGTCCTTTATAAACTCCTACACCATTAATCCAATTGCGATAAAACTTTGTCGAATTATTGCTCAGACTAACGGGCAAAAGATGCGATACTCAGAATTTGATTACAAAAATTAATTGAATGTTTACGAAAAACATGTTTTCATACAAGACTATTGTAATACAGAATGGCCATTTATGACACATTGTATCCATAGCAACGCCGAAAACAAAAATGACGCAAATCTGTCACATTCACTCACCTGTAGGTACTTACGTAAGGTACTGAATATTTTGAAACAAAGTTCGAAAAAGTATTTGAATGTTTTTGTTTTGGTTTTATGTCGCATGACAGAACGAATTGAAATAAATCTTGTGTAATATAGAAAGAATTTATTTAATTTATCAATTATTTTTTTTTATTTTTCAAAAGTGAATTTCAAAACGTAACATTCACTGTGAAATCAATTATGCCACCCAAACAGAAAGGAATAGGTCAGAGTACAACTCAAGCACGAAAGAAAAGGGCGAAACAATGAGGTTGAAGTTGATAATCGTTGGATTGTACCGTATTCACAGCTTCTCTCGAAAACGTACAAAGCACACATCAACGTCGAGTATTGTAATTCGTGAAACCCATCAAATACATTTGTAAATATGTCAACAAAGGAAGCGATATGGCAGTTTTTGTAGTGGGAAATTCAACTGCATCTATCGATGAAATCAGCCAATATCAACTGGGACGCTACATTAGTAGCAATGAAGCAATATGGCGCATTTTATCATTTCCAATTCATGAACGGCATCCACCAGTTACTCATTTGGCAGTTCACCTTGAAAATGGACAGTGAGTGTACTTCACAACAGAAAATGCACGTGTAAGAGCATTGTCACGACAGCCAACAACGTTAACTGCATTTTTTTTATTGCGTAGGAATGATATGTTTGCAAAGACATGCATCAGAAAAAAATTCAACGTCGCAAACAAGGTAAAGCAGATGAAGGACATTACAATGTACATTCAACCGACGCGTTAGGCCGTCACTGTTCAACCAAATAATGCAGAATGTGTTTACTTGCGATTACTGTTAATCAACATACATGGACCGACATCCTTCCAAGAATTGAGAACAGTAAACGGTCGAATATGTTTCATTTATTGTGAAGCTTGCCTCGAATTAAATCTTCTAGAAAACGATGCACATTGGGACATTTCATTCGCTGATTCATCGAATACTGCTGACCCACAACAAATACGTGCGTTATTTGCAGTAATATTAACAATTTGCTTTCCATCCAATCCAAAAGATCTTTGGAAAAAATACAAAGGCGTGAGTTCAATCAAGTTACAATTCAAAATCCACACGTTCAATTCCCACCAAACGTGTATAATGAGGCATTGCTATTGATTGAGGACATATGTTTAGTAATCGCTAACAAATCATTGGTACAATTGGGAATGGCTGCGCTGAATCGATATGAAAACGACTGACGTGATCGTGATTTCCAACGAGAAACACGCTTTGATGTGGATGAATTGGGTAAATTTGTTCAAACGAATCTTCCGAAATTGGTTCCAGATCAACGTATAGTGTATGACACAATTATGGATGCAATGACAAGTCAAAGTGGTAGATTTTATTTCATAGATGCACCCGGAGGCACAAGTAAAGTCTTCCTCATTTCACTCATTTTGGCAGCCTCACGATCACGAGAAAACATTGCACTAGCAATTGCATCATCTGGAACTCTTTTGGATGGTTGCCGAACAGCGTATTCAGCACTGAAACTGCCATTGAATATGTAAATAATTGCGAAACCAACATACAATATCAACAAAAATTCTTAAACGGGCAAACTACTCACATCATGTCAAATCATCGGAAGCACTTCATTGCACACTAAAAGATTTGAGAGGAAATGAGCAACTCTTCGGTGGCGCACTCATTTTATTGTCTGGTGATTTTCGACAAGACAAACTCTACCTGTTATATAACGTTCAACAGTGGCCGATGAACTTAATGCATGTCTCAAATCATCCGTTTTATGGCGATACGTACATACATTCACTTTGAAGACCAATATGCGTGTACAACTACATCCATTGAACGTTTCGTAAAACAATTGTTGGATATAGGAAATGGGAAAATGGCCATAGAGGACTCCACACAATGTATCACATTGCCAGCGAGTTTCTGTAAAATAACCGCAACCATAGACGAATTGATTCACAAAGTTTTTCCAAATATTGCACACAATCATAAAAGTCAGCAATGGCTCAGTGCACGTGCTATATTAGCAGCCAAAAACAAGGATGTCAGTGCGATCAATTTCAGCATACTAAATGAAATACCAGGAGAAGAGATAACGTATAGTCCGTTGATACTATAACGGATCAAGACGAAGCCGTCAATTATCCAACAGAATTCTTGAATTCGCTTGATTTGTCAGGCATGCCGCCGCATTGAAAATTGGCGTCCCTATCATTCTTCTCCGAAACATAAATTCCTCGCGACTTTGCAACGGTACCAGGCTTTCAGTAAGAAAAATGATGAATTATTGAAGCTACAATTTTAAATGGAAAATTCAAAGAAGAAGATGTAATGTTGCCACGCATCCCAATGATTCCGACAGATATGCCATTTGAATTTAAACGTCTGCAGTTTCCAGTGCGAATCGACTTTGCAATGACCATCAATAAGGCACAAGAACAGTCGTTACAAGTGTGTGGACTAAATTTAGAAAATCCATGCTTCTCACATGGACAACCGTATATGGCCTGCTCACGTGTTGGAAAACCTTCTGATTTATTTGTGTACGCACCAGATAGAAAAACAAAAGGCATCGTGTATCCAAAAGCGCTCCAATAAATAAAAACACATACGGCCGCCCCTGTTGAATTTCGGTAAGAAAAACATAACCTAAGCTTATCGTTTCTAATTGGCACCGGCCTCGCCTCAAGTCCGACTTATCCAATCGGAAGGCGAGAGGCTCCCGACGAGGCGATTCCGTAAAGTCGCGGTTTCTTTTTTTTTGAGTGGCATTGCAACGCATGCAGGGTACACGCTAGTATATTATACAAAACATTCATTTTTAAGTCGCTAACCGTTACTTGATTGTTTCTTTGTATTTATTGATTGAATTGGCAGATGCTGGTGAAGAAATGCGGTTGGAAGGAACCTCCCGCGTCCGAGGAGGCCCACGCTGCTCAATTTGGTCCCCTGGTGCAGCCCTACAGGCCAAACGAGGCGGCGGTCACCCTGTCAACGGCTGTACAATTGCTTAATAGGTAAATTAATCAGTTATACACAGTACAGTATTTTTATATTAACTCATAGTAGTATAAAATTTCACACAGTTCAATATTTCTGTCTAATTTATGTTTCTAGCTTTCACAACTCCATATGCTTTCTAGCATAATGACCTGGGTTTCGCCTTTCGGCGTCTTCAGGCATTCTATCACACGAATGCAACAGAACTGACAATTAACATTAATATATTGAAAGTTAAATCAGTTGCATCTATGTTGTTCATTTTTGAATTGTTAAAAATTTGTACGATTCCATATGTTTTATCACTGATATTATAGAATGGGTTTCACCTCTCGACATCTTTAGGCGTTCTATCGCACAGATGCAACAGAACTGTCAATAAAAATTAATACTATGATATCGACTGAAGGTGCTTGATGGAATTTCAATATCAAATTTGAATTTTTACAACTTATTACGATTCCACATGTTTTGTTACTTACGACCCGGGTTTCGCTTTACGACTGGTGTCAGCTCTGTTGCATCCGATCGTACGAAGTTTGTAACAATTCAAACTTAATTTATGGTATCGACTGACGGTGCTTGATGGAACTTCAATATAAAATTTGAATCGTTACAACTTTGTACGATTCCATATGTTTTGTCACCAACGATACGGTATATTAACTTTGGTATATAGACGATGCTAACTGTTTACTGTTTGCCAGTTCTGTTGCATCCGTGCGATGGAATATCCGAAGACGCCGAAAGGCGAAACCCGCGTCATTAGTGGCAAAAGCGTCAAAAATTCAAACTCGATACAGCTATAAACAAAACAAAAATACATTAACAATATTCAAATGCGTTGTTTGTCGTTTTGAAATAGGTACTGCGCCAAACTGCCTTCCGATACGTTCACCAGACTGGTTCCGCTGTGGAGCATGGAGCCCATCCAGTATGTCGGCCAGGAGCTGTTCATCTGCACTATAAGGCTGCCGATCAACTGTCCGTTGAAACATCACATTGTGGTGAGGCGACAGCTTTGAATATTAACAAATGTATCCAATTTAATTTATGATATCGATCTAAGGAGCTTGGTCGAATTTCAATATCAAATATGAATTGCTACAACTTTGTACGATTCCACACGTTTCGTCGCTGACGACCCGGGTTTCGCCATTCGGCGTCTTCAGGCGTTCTATATCACACGGATGCGATAACACACAAACACATTCAACTGAAGGTGCTTGATCGAATTTCAATATCAAATATGAATTGCTACAACTTTGTACGATTCCACACGTTTCGTCGCTGACGACCCGGGTTTCGCCTTTCGGCGTCTTCAGGCATTCTATATCACACGGATGCGATAACACACAAACACATTCAACTGAAGTTGCTTGACCGAATTTCAATATCAAATATGTATTGCTACAACTTTGTACGATTCCACATGTTTTGTCGCTGACAAACCAGGTTTCGCCTTTCGGCGTCTTCAGGCATTCAGGCGATATCGCACAAATGTATTCGACTGAAGGTACTTGGTGAAATTTCGATATCAAATTTAAATTGTTGAAACATCGTACAATTCAACATGTTTTGTAACTAACGATTCAAATTTGATATTGACATTCCGTCGAGCGCCTTCAGTCAACGTACTAAATTATATTTTATGATATTTGTTGCATCCGTGTGACAGAACGCCTGAGGATGCCGAAAGGCGAAACCCGGGTCGTTATTGACAAAACATGTGGAATCGTACACTTAAACAGAATGAAAGACAATCAAACAGAACCTGATCGATTGATTGAATTGGCATTTAGTTGATAGAACTCCATTATAACACGGTGAAAACATAGAAATGTATTGTAGTTCTACAAAATTATTAAGCTTAAGTTGGTTGCTATTTTGGCTCATGCCATCGTCAGAACTACTTAGTTCTTAGAACTACGTAGTTCTGATGTCATGTAGAACCAAAATACATTGCTATTTTTTCACCGTGCTATAATGGAGTTACAACAGAGATCCTAGTTTCGTGTAAATACTAAATTTGAATGATGATGTCGTAAGCCGAAACAGCAAATCAACTGCAGTTAAGCGTCGATTCTACGTATTTTAAGGGAACATAAAAGGGAAAAAAACGAAAAATTTGGGAAACGAGGAACGCGGGAATGCTTAAAATAATAATAAAAAAAAGCACTGTATTATATTAAAATATATATTTTTTATTCATTTTAATCAAAAAAATAAATATGTATTTATTTTGAAGTTTGAAATTTTTCCGACAGATGGCAGGCTAGTCATTTATTGAAAATCGCATTTAGTTTGTGTACAAAAGGCTATACAAACCCCAAGTGTTGTAGGCAAAGTTAGGACTGTACTTCAGAGGATCATTTCTGTAGTACTTCCTCCCTCGTAACGTGCACACTCCACCAGAGTGGCACTCCGCGATGAGGACACGTGGCGAAGTTCCTTGAGCGTGAGGCAGGTCTTCGACTGGATCTAGCGATCTGGTCTCAGACCCTCGATGACCGTCAACCGTCCAATTGGATCTCGGACGGTCGGGGAACCTTCGCTCTCTGAGTGACCTATCTAAACTGACTTAACTTCGGGCAAGTTTTCATTGCATGTTGATTGAATGGCATTCACTTGGCAGAACTCCATTATGACACGGTGAAAAAGTAGCAATGTATCTTAGTTCTATGAAATTTTTTCATGAGGTATAGTTGATTGCTGATTGCAGGAATACAGCGACAATGTATCTGACGATGGCGTGAGCCGAAATAGCCGCCAACTAAATATTGATTGAGTTGGCATTTACTCGGTATAACTTCATTATAGCACGGTGAAAAAACAGCAATGTATTTTAGTTCTACAATTTTTTTTCAAAATCGTCTAATCCAAATATTGGTTACTCCAAGTCTCTGATCAAAATTATTACAGATGTCAATTTATTGATTGAATTGGCATTCACTTTCGGCAGAACTCCATTATAACACGTCAACTATCACAAATGGTTCTTAACGAACAAACTAATATATGTCCGTCACCATTATTGAATCCTCTGACTGATGTATCTTTGTTTCTGTAACGGACAATTTCCGTACCATATGTAAAATTATTTAGCAGGAAATAAGCTAGGTCGTTAAAACAGGAGAGAAGATGTATTGTGTACCTTTTCTACACAGCTATGTATAGGTAAGTAAACGTATGTTTAAGCATAGTTCTGACGATGGCGTGAGCCGAAATAGCTATCAACTACATCTTAATAATTTTGTAGAAGTAAAATACATTGCTATGTTTTTCACCGTGATGTCAATTTATCTCCTAGACTTGTCTCTTGTATACAATCGATAGGCAAAAATAATTTTAAATACAATATTTAACTCCTGTTTATTTATCAATTCTTCTTCTTTAAGGGACATCCAATGCCAACCAGGGTCCTTGCACGGAGGATAGCCGCTTTGCAGGCGTGCCGGGCACTCCATCGTGCTGGTGAACTCGACGACCACTTGCTTCCAATCGGTAATATATCTCATGATATCCACTGATGGAATTTCAATATCAAATTCGAATTGTTCCAACTTTGTACGACGAATTTTCCACGTGTTTTGTCACTAACGGCCCGGGTTTCGCCATTCGGCGTCATCAGGCATTCCATCACACGGTCGAAGCAGAACTGACGAAACCCGGGCCGTTAGCAACAAAACATGTGGAATCGTACAAAGTGTGATGGTAAAATTTTTATTCTTGTATTTATCTGCATTAAATTGTTGCAAATTTGCACGATTCCACACGTTTTGTCACTAACGGCCCGGGTTTCGCCTTTCGGAATCTTCAGGTATTCTATCACACGAATGCAACAGAACTAATTTATGTTATCGACTGAAGGCTCTTGATGGAATTTCAATATCAAAGTTGTAAAATTTTTTATCGTACCCAGTTGCAACCTCTTTTTTTTATTTATCTGCATTAAATTTGAATTGTTACAACTTTGAACGATTCCACGTGCCGTGTCGCTGACGACCCGGGTTTCGCCCTTCGGCATCGTCAGGCATTCCATCACACGGATGCAACAGAACTGATGTGAAATTTGAATTGTCAAATCTTTGTTTACCGCTTGCCTTGGTGTAAGTGTTTTCCTGTAATTAATAACTTTAGTTTAATTTACGTCAGTTCTGTTGCGTTCGCGTGACAGAATGCCCGAGGGTGCCGAAAGGCGAAACCCGGGTCAGGGTTAGTGGCAAAACATGTGGAGTCATCGTGCAAAGTTGTAGCAATTCGAATTTGATTCGATGAAACTCCTTCAAGCGCCTTCAGTCGACATCGTAAATCATTGGCGAATGCCATAATTCAATTCTCATCGGTTCCCTTCCTCGTTCGCAGGAAAAGAAAGTTTCCGGGCACTCGAACCGGACTGGTTGAGTTTACCGCCCGCCTCCGATATCAACATATCGACTAACGCAACTTTGCCCGCACATCCTGATGTAAGCTCTACATGTGTCCCGTCAGTTGTTGACTCAGCGCCTTCGGGCTCGTCCAATTCGAACGCCGACAATGTGTGTACGGCGAATTCGCAACTCGAGCCCAGACCGGGCACGACAAAACGGAAACAGTACTATTACAAAAAGGTCGGTTCATCAAGCATTAGGAATGTATCGCTATTGTTCATTTTATTGCTTTCCACGCGAACGTCTCAAGGTGTGAGACGCGAACTTTCAAACGCCGACAATACAGGTAATCTTTTGTGTATAGGACATAGTTGACACTATGTTTAAACGTACATTTGCTTATCTATGTATAGCTGTGTAGAAAAGGTACAATATCAAATTTGAATTGTTACAACTCTGTACGACTCCACACGTTTTGTCGCTAACGACCCGAGTTTCGCCTTTCGGCGTCTTCAGGCATTCGATCGCACGGATGCAACGGAACTGACGTAAAATAAACAGTTAGCATCGTCTATATGCCAATGTTATTCATTACAGGAAAACACCACATAAATTTGACAAAATTGCTCCCTGTTTAGTTTTCGTTTAAATTTTAGTTTTATTGCTAGCAGGAAATAACCTGGGTTGTTAAAACATGAGAGATGATGTATTGTGCACCTTTTCGACACAGCTATATGTAGATAGGTGAATGTACGTTTAAGCATAGTTCTGACGATGGCGATGGCCGAAAAAGCTGTCAACTATATCTCATAAAAAAAAAAAATTGTAGAACTAAAATACATTGCTATTTTTTCACCATGTTATAATGGAGTTCTACCAAATGAATGCCGTTCTACCAAATGAATCAGTAAAAGGAAAAAAAACACTCCAAGGTGAAGTCATTAAAAAGGCATTGAAAACAAAACAAATTTGAATTGTTACAACTTTACACTTTGACTATGCTACTTTTTCGCCGTGTAATAAGCTCGTTTGTTGTCAAGAGGACTGTTTGTTAGTGTTCACAAAGAATGATAATTTTAGACGGTTTTCTTCGACACCAGGTGGCGCGTTCGTTGAGCGACTGCCGGCCAGAAGTCGGGGAGTTGTGCCTCGCGTACTCCCTGAAGACCTGGTTGGCGTGCCCTCTGCCCGAGAGGCATAACACCAGAGGGAGGAAACTGCATCCGCCAGAAGCTTACTCCCAAGGCCTCAGTATCCTGACCACCAAAGTCATACCCGAGGTTTGTTGCGTGCTTTGATTGTATGTTAGAAATAAATTTTCATTGCGCCATCAAAAGCGCTGATAATCGTTAAACATGTGAAACGATCAGGGTTTCGCCTTTTGGCATCTATAATTGAAGTTTTAATTGTTCAAGAGCTGTTTTAACCCTTTCCACTCGTATGTGCCCTCTGGGGAACCAAAACTTTCTATCTAAAAAAATCTATAAAATTAAATCTATAATGTTTTAAACATTTAAGTTTTGTTTATGAATCCTGGAAAATGCGTGAAATTAATTACGAATTGAGGGGTAGCCTCACACAAAAAAAACTATGAGTGCAAAGGGTTAATCCTTTCCACGCGAACGTCTCAAGGTATGAGACGCGAGCTTTTGCGTATACGACTGATTTTGTTTTCAAAATGTCGCCTGATTTGTCGTGCTACGATCGCCTCCATACACTTGTCGAAAGTATGAGGCTGAAATGTTTAAAACATCGATTTTTCGAACACTTTAAATTTGTCATGATCTGCACCAATCTCGCAGCATTGCAATGTGACACTATATGACACGTGACAGTAACGGCGCTTGTTTGTTTGAGTTTGATCGGTGGCTTCGGTACGTCATGATAATTGCGATTTACGAGTGCGTTCTTCACTACGGATATATTCGTTAAAACGATTGCGACAACATATGAGGACATTTCTTTGTGTTTTTTAATGTTGTGAAACATTCCTAATGCATCTGGCTTCCGTAAAAGCCGACCCAATTATTATTTATTGCTCTATTTATGACTGTATATCAGTGGTTCTCATGTGCGGCCATGGCATCATGTACGTGATGTTTATAATGCGGCCACAGTGAAATTTCACGTGAGGACCACTGCTCTATATGGAATGAAACGACATATTTAATTTGTATGAAAAACAGCCGCGTGGAACGGGTTAATTGAGTTTTGTTGATGGTCATTTCAGATTCCAGTGTTTCCCATGTTTACCCGTTCGGGAGAGGTGCAGGTGAGCCTGTCAAAGATGGAGGCCATGGTTCGAATCAGCCCAAAACGCGTTCGACTTATCCACAGGTTCATGCGCTACACCTTTGCCGACGTTCTGAGGGTTCGGAATCACCTGATGGTCTTCGATACTGCAGGACGCGAGAAAGGGAACTCTTACTACGTAGTACCAACAACTAAAAGTAATTGCCTATATAATTATAAACGATAAACGTTATTGGCGTATCGTTTTTGATTTTATGATTTTTTTTGTGATAGTGTAAGTGGGGGTTTCATTGTTGTTGTTTGATTTTTGTTTCCAGTCAATAACGCAGACGGCAGTGTGTCAGTTGTCGTAGATTGGGATTTCTTGGAGTTGATATACGAGCATACGAACGCGTTGAAACTTCAAAATATACCTGAAGTGAAGTCTTTTATGGAAATGCAAGGCGAAACTGGACCCAAAACGGTTGATGATGAAGAAAAATCTACGATTAAAGAAAGTATAAAACAAACCGAACTAAACAAGAAATTAATCGACGTTGAAAATAATGATGCGGTTAAAAAAATCGATGAGATAAGTTCGAATTGTGATGAAAAAGTAATCAAAGATTGCGTTGAAATGAACGTTAATGATCAAGAAACATGCGTTGTAAATGATTGTAAAATTGTTGATGAAAAATTGATGAATTGTCCTGAAATCGGTCATACGAGAAATGATTCCGTTTTGGAAGGTTGCGGAGAAAAATTGCCTCTCGATATGGACACTAAAAATAAATCAAACAATGGAACAGATTGTGATATCGGTAAAATTGATGGTGGGATAGAGGAGAAGATGTCCGAAGACGAAAGCGGCGATAAGATGTCTGCCGTTGTTGCCGAGCAGGAATTCTTGCAGAATCCGTACCTGGCGCCCGGCGATACCTTTGTCTTCGACAGCGAGAAGTACCGAGACGCCGTTGTTATGCCGTGGTATAGGAATCAGGACCAACCGCAGGTTAGTGCACGTCGTGTTGACGGGTCAATCGTATCGGAAATCTTTTCGGGCGGACATTGAGTTCTGGCAATTGACGATTGACAAAAAAGTAAGCAATGAAAAAAAAATCGCAGTGTATTTTGATTCTACAATTTTTTTTTTATGAGATATAGTCGATAGCTATTTCGGATCGCGCCATCATCGGAACTATTCCGACTGTAGTTCCGACGATGGCGTGATCCGAAATAGCTATTTTTTTTTTTTTTATAAGATACAGTTGATAGCTATTTCGGATCGCGCCATCGTCGGAACTAATATTGATTGAATCGGCATTTACTTGCTAGAACTCCATTATTACACGGTGAAAAAATAGCAATGTATTTTAGCTCTACAAATTTTTTTATAAAATATAGTCTGGTGATAGTTCTGACGATGGCGTAAGCCGAAACAGCTATCGACTGTATCTTATAAAATTTTTTGTTGAACTAAGATGTATTGCTATTTTTTCACCGTGTCATAATGGAGTTCTGCCAAGTAAATGCCAATTCAATCAATACTTGGTCGATAGCTATTTCGTTGTTATTTATTATCGATTGAAGCGGCATTTACTTGTGTTTTGATTCCACATTTTTTTTTTATAAGAACCACAGTGACGTTGCATCCGACGATGGCTTGAGCCGAAATAGCTATGAACTATGTCTTAAAATAAAAAATTTTGTAGAACTAAAATACATTGCCGTTTTTTCACCGTGTTATAATGGAATTCTTCCGAGTAAATGCCGTTAATAACTCCGTTGAAAAAAATAGTCAAGTATTAATTTATGTTGTCGCCTGAAGGTGCTTGATGGAATTCCGACATCAAATTTGAACTGTTACGACTTACGATGCGTGGTTTGTACAGTTCCACATGTTTTGTCACTCGGGTTTCGCCTTTCGGCATCTTCGGGCATTCCATCGCACGGATGCGACGGAACTGACCTAAAATAGATGGTTAGCACCGTAACAAGGCCAACGTCCCAAGGCAAGGCAAGGTAATGTTAATCTAATGATAATTAACACGATTGCCTATCGCGATAATTTTCATGAACGATGGGCTTTTTTTATGTATATTTCTTTATATTGAGAAATCTACATATTTCAATCAGGCAAGTAACGATATTACGATGCTAAATGTTTATTTTACGTCAGTTCCGTTGCGTCCGTGTGATGGAACGCCCGAAGATGCCGAAAGGCGAAACCAGGTATTGTTACTGACAAAACATGTGGAACCGTACAAAGTTGTAACAATTCAAATTTGATATAGAAATTCCATCAAGCACCTTCAGTCGTTTTTTTTAACGTGTAGCGGAGTTCTACCAAGTAAATGCCATGAATTCAGTCGATAACTAGCAATTATTGATTAGAGACTACAGCCTTGAATGTTAAACAATTTTATATACTTTAATTTATGATATCGACCGGAGGTGCTTGATGGAATTTCAATATGAAATTCGAACTGTTGAAACTTTGTACGATTACACATGTTTTGTTGCTAACGAGCCGGGCTTCGCCTCCCGGCACCTTCAGGCATTCTATCACATGGATGCTTGAAGACGCCGAAAGGAGAAATCCGGTCGTTAGCGACAAAATGTGTGGAATCGTACAAAGTCGTAACGATTCACAATCAAATATCCCCGTCCTCGGGCATTGTACATCACACGGATGCGATATCGCAGAAACGCATTCGATCGAAGGCGCTTGATGAAGTTTCGATATCAAATTTGAATTGTTAAAACATTGTGCAATTGTAACTAATGATTCAAATTTGACGTTGGAATTCCATCAAGCGGCTTCAGTCAACATACTAAATTACTTGATTGAATTGGCATTCACTTGGTAGAACTCCATTATAACACGGTGAAAAAATAGCAATGTATTTTAGTACTACAAAATCTTTTTTAGATTTTGTAGAACTAAAATACATTGCTATTTTTTCACCGTGTTATACTAAATTACGTTTTATGATATTTGTTGCATCCGTGTGATGGAATGCATGAAGATGCCGAAAGGCGAAACCCGGGTCGTTAGCGACAAAACGTGTGGAATCTTACAACATTGTAACGATTCAAAATCAAATATATATATATATATATTTAATTTACGATACCGACTGAAGGTGCTTGATGGAATTTCAATATGAAATTCGAACTGTTAAAACTTTGTACGATTCCACATGTTTTGTCGCTAACGACCCGGGTTTCGCCTTTCGGCACCTTCAGGCATTCTATCACATGGATGCTTGAAGACGCCGAAAGGAGAAACCCGGGTCGTAAGCGACAAAACGTGTGGAATCGTACAAAGTTGTAACGATTCACAATCAAATATATATATATATGTCCTATTCAGTTATTGTATTTTTGTTTAGTATTTCTACGTGGCCGAAATCTGCTGGCATCTCTCGCCGTTATCCGGGTTCCCGTCTTCCCAGCACGCTTCCTTCGCTGACTACTATCGGAGCAAGTACGGCGCCATCGTCACGCAGCCTCGGCAGCCGCTCCTGGACGTGGACCACACCAGTGCGCGGTTGAATCTCCTCACTCCAAGGTTGGTCTACCTTCCGAATGATACGATTTCTGGCCATTCGTGAATATCATTTAGCCTTTCGATGAGTAACTGATTAATTTTGACCGTGTTTTGAGGTGATTTTTTTGAGTTTTTAAGGTTTTATCATCGTAATAAAAAAGGTTGAATAAGCCAGTGATTACAAATCATTGTGGTGCCGCATATTGTATAGCACTTAAATATATTATCACAATTATTGTTGATCAGGTCAAATAAAAATATAGAATTTTATTGATCTTGATATATTGATATATATATATATAGGTTTCGTGGAAATATGACTCCAATATTTAAAAAAAAAACACGACTCCCACTCCGATATTGACAAATAACATGATTCCAACATTTACTAAAAAACCATGACTCCCACTCCAATATTTAAAAAAAAACACGACTCCCACTCCGATATTGACAAATAACATGATTCCGACATTTACTAAAAAACCATGACTCCCACTCCAATATTTAAAAAAAAACACGACTCCCACTCCGATATTGACAAATAACATGATTCCGACATTTACTAAAAAACCATGACTCCCACTCCAATATTTAAAAAAAAAAAACACGACTCCCACTCCGATATTGACAAATAACATGATTCCAACATTTACTAAAAAACCATGACTCCGTCTACAATATTAAAAAAAACTCGAATCCCACTCCGATATTGACAAATAACATGATTCCGACATTTACTAAAAAACCATGACTCCCACTCCAATATTTAAAAAAAAAAAAACACGACTCCCACTCCGATATTGACAAATAACATGATTCCAACATTTACTAAAAAACCATGACTCCGTCTACAATATTAAAAAAAACTCGAATCCCACTCCGATATTGACAAATAACATGATTCCGACATTTACTAAAAAACCATGACTCCCACTCCGATATTGACAAATAACATGATTCCGACATTTACTAAAAAACCATGACTCCCACTCCGATATTGACAAATAACATGAATCCGACTTTTACTAAAAAACCATGACTCCCACTACAATATTAAAAAAAACTCGAATCCCACTCCGATATTGACAAATAACATGATTCCGACATTTACTAAAAAACCATGACTCCCACTCCGATATTGACAAATAACATGATTTCGACATTTACTAGAACACCATGACTCCCACTCCAATATTTAAAAAAAAAAAACACGACTCCCACTCCGATATTGACAAATAACATGATTCCGACATTTACTAGAACACCATGACACCCACTCCGATATTGACAAATAACATGATTCCGACATTTACTAAAACACCATGATTCCCACTCCAATATTTAAAAAAAAAACACGACTCCCACTCCGATTTTGACAAATAACACGATTCCGACATTTACTAAAAAAACATGACTCCCACTCCGATATTGACAAATAACATGATTCCGACATTTACTAAAAAACCATGACTCAGTTGTCAAATATTTAAAAAAAAAACACGACTCCCACTCTGATATTGACAAATAACATGATTCCGACATTTACTAAAACACCATGACTCCAACTCCAATATTTAAAAAAAAACACGACTCCCACTCCGATATTGACAAATAACATGATTCCGACATCTACTAAAAGACCATAACTCCCACTCCAAATTTTTTGATAGGTTCGTCAACCGCAAAGGCGTGGCCCTGCCCACATCGTCCGAGAGGACTAAGAAAGCTCACCGAGAGTCGCTGGAGCAGAAGCAGATCCTGGTTCCCGAGTTGTGCGGGACACATCCTTTCCGGGGCGCCCTTTGGAGAGCCGCTGTAGCCCTGCCTTGCGTCCTCTATAGGTATCTTACTAATATTTCGTTTTATATCGATCCCGGATGCCAGATACCTAACCTCTACATACCGGATGAAATAAAGCAGCGGCTCCCAAACTTTTCGGTTTACGCCGCCCTTAAAATATCAAAACACCATGATTATCTCGTCGCATTTTATGACATCGACTGAAGGTGCTCGATGGAATTCCAATATCAAATTTTAATTGTTACAACTTTGTACGATTCCGCGTGTTTTGTCACTGGCGTCCCGGGGTCATTTGTTGTTGCATCCGTGTGATGGAATGCCTGAAGGTGCCGAGAGGCGAAACCCGGGTCGTTAGTGACAAAACACGTGGAATCTTACAAAGTTTTAACAATTTAAATTTGATATTGGAATTCCATCAAGCGCCTTCAGTCGGGCGATGGCGTGAGCCGAAATAGCTATCAATTATATTTTTCTTAAAAATAATTTTGTAGAACTAAAATGCATTGGTATTTTTTTCACCGTTCTAGTCAAGTTTGTTTGTGTAGTTTTGTTTACGGGATTGAAAATATTTTTAGAATCAACAGTCTTCTGCTCGCCGATGAGATTCGGAGGTCCGTCGCCTCCAAGGTGGCCCTCGGAACCCCTAGCTCTCCGCCGGGCAGGTCCTGGCCTCCGTTGGACTTCGGATGGAGTCTGGCCGACGTTCTCACGGGCGATGCCGCGAAGGCCAGCGAGCGAGACGAGAAGATCGACACGGCGGACGATAAAAAAGGTGACTTATTTGTATGAAGGTCAACGAGGCCAGTATAACGGTTGACAATACAATATCATAAATAACTCTAGGTTAACCATTGTCATGTGTTTAACCGTCACTTCTTGACGATGGAAAGGCACGATATATTAAGTAATTAAAATATGTTTTCATAGAATTTGAAAACATGTTACAACTTTGCGCGATTCCACATGTTTTGTCAGTAACGATGCCTGGTTTCGCCTTTCGGCATCTTCGGGCATTCTATCGCACGGATGCGACAGAACTGACGTAAAATAAACAGTTAGCATAGTCTACATACCGATGGTATTATATACAGGAAAATACTAACGGTCTTGTCAATGAGTCATTCTTTGAAGGGCTTCTCAGCGAATATTAATCAAGTAACAGTTGTGTTGCGTCCGTGTGATAGAACGCCTGAAGACGCCGAAAGGCGAAACCCGGGTCGTTAGCGACAAAGCATGCGGAACCGTACCAAGTAGTACCAATTCAAATTTTAGTTTTATTGCTAGCAGGAAACAAGCTAGGTCATTAAAACAGGAGTCTGCGACACTTACTACAAAGATGCCAAGACAATAAGTTTACATGTGGCAAGGAAATGGTCTATTATGGAAGCAAATCAGATGTGGAGTTTGTCCGTTAAGAATCATTTGTGATAGTTGATGTCTATTAATTTCCAGCTGTTCCAAAGCCGTCATTCTGCGACCCTTACTACAAAGATGCAAACACTTAGGCGCTGAGTTTGAATTTATATTATGTGATTCCTTAATAACGTGATTAGCGAATTGTGAATCTGTTTTTTTTACTGTTGAATGATCTTACATGTTCCTTAGCTCGAGTAGATATACTTTTACTTGTCTGTCACAGGCCATTTTATAAATACCGCTTCTGTACGGTTTATTAATTAAACTTTACTATTTTTAAGATGTCTGCCTAAATTATTATTATGTTTATCGAGTTTTAAATCTCCCGATGAATTTTTTCACTAATGCTACCTAGGTAGTCGATTGATTTAAAGAAGCTTGATTAATATCACGTTGGAATCGAAGATCTATCCAACTTTAGAGTCATTTTGAATAGAATGATTACTTAATTTTCTTCCCAATTTGACGATTCCTTCGTGGACGATTTCAGCTGTGAATTTAACTGGCTCAAATTCTTTTTCGACGAATAAGTGTTTTAAAATCAAAATCTATATGAAAATGATTGCCAGTATTACCAACATCGCAAATTAGCAACTGCAACGTTAGCGTAGAAAGAGTTTACTAATCAAAATGCAAACGTTTACAGGTGCGTATTTTATACGAGCCAATGAAATGGCCTATCCTCGATTCCGGTGGCTCGGCTAACCTTTAACTTTGACTTTAAAGAAGCGGTTATGCTGAATTGTGTTCGGGTAAATGAGTTTCCTAGCAAGATTTAATTGCTTTTATTAACCAGTATTCAATCGGTAAATATAATATATTGCCAAGTTAAAAAAAAATCCTCGTTGTTTTACAGATCCTCACGAAGAAACCGAAGACAAGTCCGCTGTCCAGGAGGATGGTGTCTCCGACAAAACCGTCAACGACCTTCTGAAGGAGAAAGAGGACGCGGATAACGGGGTAAGGCTAACGGATATTCACTTAGGGATGGGCCTTTCGGAATCTTCAGGCGTTTTGTCACGGCAAATGCACGGAAGATGCCGAAAGGCGAAACCCGGGTCGTTAGCGACGAAACATGTTGAATCGCACAAAGTTTTGACAATTCAAATTTTACGTCAGTTCTGTTGCATCCGTGTGATGGAATGCCTGAAGGTGCCGAAAGGCGAAACCCGGGTTGTAAGCGATAAAACGTGTGGAATTGCACAAAGCTTTGACAGTTTATTCAGTTCTGTTGAAACCTATAATATTTTTGACTGTTTTTGTTACTAACGCCCCGGGTTTCGCCTCTCGGCATCTGTGATAAAGTGTGTGATAGAGTGCCGGAAGACGTCGAGGGGCAAAACCCAAGTCGTTAGCTAGTCTCGACAATTCAAACATGATATTGAAATCTAATCGAAGTCGTTCAGTCGATATCGTATATTAACTCACTGATTACGGGTTGCACGCATTTGTGCGTTTTGGCACATTCAACTTCATATATAAAAAAAAACAAATGTTGTAATTTTGTACGATTCTACGCGTTTTGCCGCAAACGACCCGGGTTTCGCCCTTCGGCATCTTAACGTATTCCATCGCACGGATGCAACGGAACCGACCAATGCGGAATCGTACAAAATTACAACAATTCAAATTTAATATTGAAATTCCATCGAGCGCCTTCAGTCGATATCGTAAATTCATGTTTCTTGTCGATTTTTTTTTCTGCTGTGTCGCGAGAAGATGTCACTAAAAGCCAACAGTTGTTATCGATCCTTCACTGGATCAAAACATGACAAGTCATACAAACCAGTCTAAAACAAAGACGACAGATGTTGGTTTGGTTCGAAAATGACATAAAATACTTATTTCATGGCCTTCGATACTAACCTTTTGCACTCGTAATTTTTTTTTTGGGTGTGGTTAGCCTCAAGTCGTAATTAATTTCACGCGTTTTCCAGGATTCATAATCAAAACTTAAAATGAAAATAAATCGTATTTTCAACGGATTTTTGTTCAACAAAAAACTCACACAGCGTGCATAAGACTGTTTTTTAGTATTCTTATAGAGATACAATCGTACAAAGTTTTTAATTTCTCTTTTACGAAAGTTTTACTCCGAGTATATGAATTTTAAGCATGATATTTTTTAAAAGCTTTAAAAACATTAAATAAAGAGTTTCTGTACATTTATTTATTAGTGCGTTATCACAGTTAACATAGTTATGCTTGATGTTTGCTGATGCAATGCGCGGCAATCTCGCCCGCCGCAACGCATAGTTCGTAGCATCGATGAGTTAAATGACGTTTTGCATTTTCAGAGAGACGACGTGTTCGAGATCGGCACGTGGACCAACGACATGGCTGCGTCCGTCAACAACTCGACGTTCGAAGAGTTCGATGACGATGACGATGATATGATGGCCGCGCGGACGAAGCTTCCCGGAAACCTGACCATATGCACAACGGCCGCAGACGGTACTATATCTTCGACCCTTCGAAACCTTTCCATCGGAGATTGTTTCCTTATTCCTCAATCTCGGAGTAGATTTCTGATGATAGCAGTCGGATACGACTGGCAGTATGCTAATCGTTCTTTTCATCGATTGAACCAGCATTTAATTGGTAGAACTCCTCTGTAACACGGTGAAAAAACAGCGATGTATTTTAGTTCATCAAAATTTTTTCATGCGATATATTTGACAGCTAATTCGGCTCGCGACATTGTCATAACTGCGGATCGTTATCGACTATACCTTGTAAAAAATTTTGTAGAACTAACCTGCTATTTTTTTCCTGAACTAACCTGCTATTCCTGACTTAAAATACCAAGTGTTGCATGTCAAACTGTGAGGAATTATGCCACAAAGAAAATGAACTTTATTTCGAGGCGTTCTGAATAATTTCAGGGAAGTTATGACATAAAAACATTTTCACTTTTGAACGTACGCGAAAAAAAAGAGTTGGCTATCCCTGCATTAAAATACCAAGTGTTGCATGTCAAACTGTGAGGAATCATTCAACAAAGACAGAGACGTTTGATTCAGGGCGTTCTGATGTATTTCAAGGAAGTTGTGACGGAAAAACTTTTTGACTTTTGTACGTGCGTGAAAAGTACGAGTTGGCTATTCCTGACTTAAAATACCAAGTGTTGCATGTCAAACTGTGAGGAATTATGCCACAAAGAAAATGAACTTTATTTCGAGGCGTTCTGATTAATTTCAGGGAAGTTATGACATGAAAACATTTTCATGTCATATGACCGTCACCATGTTATAATGCAGTTCTACCAAGTAAATGCCGATTCAATCGATGAACCTAAGTGTTGATTTGGACTGGGAGAAATGTCTAAAAACGATATCGAAAGTCGAAAGCGTCGCATCAATTAAAACGGGCATCTGTTTAAAACAGAATAGGGTTTGTTTTGTCAACAATAATTGCTAGTTATCGACTGAATTGGCATTCACTTGGTAGAACTCCATTATAGCACGGTGAAAAAATAGCAATGTATTTTAGCTCTGCAAAACTTTCTATAAGATACAGTCGATAGCTATTTCGGCTCATGCCATCGTCAGATGCATCGTAACTATAGCTCCGACGATGGCGTGAGCCGAAATAGCTATCAACTGAATATCGAACGAATTGGCATTTACTCGGTAGAACTCTATTTTAATGTGGTGAAAAAATAGCTATGTATTTCAGTTCTGCAAACTTTTTTTTTTTTTTTACAATATATAGTTGATAGCTATTTCGGCTCGCGCCATCGTCGGTACTAGTTCTGAATTCTCCTTCTTGAGAGTTCTTGAAAAATTACTGAAATGCATTGCTATTTTTTCACCGTGTTATAATGGAGTTCTACCAAGTGAACGCCAATTCAATCGATGTATCCTTTTAGCACTTATTTCCATAATGTATTTTATGATCAGGACCGGTCTCTACAACCGTCGGTTGTGTTGCATCCGTGCGATAGAATGCCTGATGATGGCGATGGGCGAAACCCGGCCCGTTAGCGACGAAACACGTGGAATCGCACAAAGTTGTAACGATTCAAATGTTTTAGAAGTATTTAAAATTCATTAAAAAGTGCCAAATAACACTTTATTGAATTTACGAGTTCTATTGTATAGTAATAAATTGTATTCTATCAGTTGATAAAGCTCGCGATGAGCGAAACCGGTCCCGATCGTAAAACATATTGTGCAAATAAACACTTAAAAAACGTGTTAATTTTACTAACACGGTGAAAAAAATAGCAACGTTACAAAATTATTTTTAAAAAATATAGTTGATAGCTATTTCGGCTCACGCCATCGTCAGAACTGTGCTTAAACATACGTTTACTTACCTATACATAGCTGTGTAGAAAAGGTACACAATACATCTTCTCTCCTGTTTTAACGACCTAGCTTATTTCCTGCTAAATAAGTTTACATATGGTACGGAAATTGTCCATTACAGAAACAAAGATGCATCAGTCAGAGGAGTCAGTAATGGTGACGGACATATATTAGTTTGTTCGTTAAGAACCATTTGTGATAGTTGACGTGTTATAATGGAGTTCTGCCGAAAGTGAATGCCAATTCAATCAATAAATTGACATCTGTAATGATTTCGATCAGAGATTTGGAGTAACCAATATTTGGATTAGACGATTTTGAAAAAAAACTTGTAGAACTAAGATACGTTGCTATTTTTTTCATCGTGCTATAATGAAGTTATACCGAGTAAATGCCAACTCAATCAATATTTAGTTGGCGGCCATTTCGGCTCACGCCATCGTCAGATACATCGTCGCTGTATTCCTGCAATCAGCAATCAACTATATCTCATGAAAAAATTTCATAGAACTAAGATACATTGCTACTTTTCCACCGTGTCATAATGGAGTTCTGCCAAGTGAATGCCAATTCGATCAATATATATATATATATATAGCTGTGCAGAAAAGGCACACAATACATCTTCTCTCCTGTTTTAACGGCCTAGCTTGTTACTTTCTCACAATTATTGTGTTTTTAACTCTGCCAATGGTTAAGTCCAGGAAATCGATGGGGCTGTGTCTCTAGCGGGAATTCAATATTAAACTATGTATGACTAGTTAGCTAATTATATATTTTATGATCTTATATACACTTATATGAATTATTAAAGGCCGAGAAAAATGCTATTCAACGAATTTAATAGATGCATTGTGTTTAAACAAGTTTACGAGCGGACGCACATCCCATGATTTTACGCAATTGAATTATATTTCTTTATACACCCAAAAACATAAAATCGCATAACATCCGATACACTCGTCAACATTTGGCAATTGAATGTATGTTTTTATTTAAAAAGCCTAGCATCGCATATGGATTTCTTCTTTAAAACAAATTTGGGGGAAAAATCGCGTAAAAACGAGTGAAGCCGAGAAGTGATATTTGGCACCGTAAAAGTGCCGAATTTGAAATGTTGTACGTTTGTTTTCTTCAGGCGGCGTAGATTGGAGTTTGTCCAGTGGCACAGGAACGTCTCCGAAGCACACACCGAGGCAGAACAATCAGAGGAAGTATTCCGTTGCTGACAGCGATGCCTCGTATGTCTCCAGGTAAATGGAAATCACTTCTGCTGATTGTGTTTTGCCTTTTTACGGCGACAGTCGAGAGAGAGATTTGAGGATTATGTCCGTACCCGAACGGAAACATTCATTGTTATTGTCACGTTTTGTCGATTGACAATGTAATTTCTCCAGACGTTTATAGAACATATGTCCGTCGGTGATTTTTGACAGTAATTTCATCGTTTTAGTAATTATCATCGACTGTTCGAAACTGCCGAATCAGGGTTGAACTCTCCTGTGACTGTCTAATATGTGATTAATGAATTAATTCATGATATCAACTGAATGCGTTCGATGGGACTTAAAAATCAAATTTGAATCGTTGAAATTTCTTTAAATTTGAAGTTTTTTTCTTTTGGCATCTTCGGGCACTCCATCGAGCACCTTCAGTCGATATCATAAACAAAAATCAAATTTGAATTGTTACAACTTTGTACGATTCCACATGTTTTGTCACTAACGACCCGGGTTTCGCCATTCGTCACCTTCAGGCATTTCAACACGCGGGTACAACATAGAATGCCTGAAGATGCCGAAAGGCGAAGCCCGGGTCGTCAGCGACAAAACATGTAGAATCGTATACAAAGCCGTAACAATTCGAATTTGATATTAAAAATCCATCAAATGTCGAAACTTACCATGCGTGGTTTGTACGATTCCACATGTTTTTTTTTTTCACTAATGGGTTTTCGTCTTTCGGCATCTTCAGGCATTCTATCATACCGATGCAACAGAACTGAAAAATTCAACTATTCTTTTGCGTCCATTTTGCGCCATGCCACACTTTAGAATTGATTAGCACAACATGAAACTAGGATGTTAGAACAGGAGAGAAGATGTATTGTGTACCCTTTCTATATAGCTATATATATATAGATAAGCAAATGTATGATTGAGAATAGTTCTGACGATGGCGTGAGTCGAAATAGCTATCAACTATATAATTTATTTTATCGACTGAAGGTGCTTGATGGAATTTTAGTATAAAATTTGAATTGTTGAAGTTTTGTGCGATTCCACATATTTCGTCACAAACAATCCTGGTTTCGCCTTTCGGCGTCTTCAGACATTCTATATCACGTGGATGCAACAGAACTTACAAAAACCTAGGGTCGTTAATGAAAAAATATGTGGAATCGTACAAATTATCTCGATATATTACTATTCGAGGTTACACCGTTATCGTTAGAATTTAATGTTTAGATATTTCTGATGAAGGCGTAAGCCGAAATAGCTATCAACTACACCCAGTCCTTTTTTTACGCGATACATTGGTTCCGGAAAAAGGCGCGTAATAAAATGATTTCACGCAATCGCATTATATTTCTTTACACGCGCCCTATACACTCGTCAACATTTGGCAATTGTATGTGTATTTAAAGAAATGGAATGCTTTACAACATTAAGTTTTAAAAATACGCATATTTTTATAGAAATAAATGTCGTAAAATTACGTAAGAACGAGTGAAGCGCGTAAAAAAATTTTGCGGTGCCGTCCAAAAAAATCGCGTAAAAAAAGGACTGGGTAGAACTAAAATACATTGCTATTTTTTCACCGTGTTCTTTCATAAGCGTTTTAAAATTCTATTTCCTTCAGTGACTTTGATCTGTCGGACGATGGAAGCAATTCCTCCGGTGTGGACAGCGACGAGGAAGATGAAGACACGGGAGACCAGCAGGACGTGTCCGAGAGAGGTTAGTTCGTTTTTTGTCCCCAGTTTTGGAATAATGTACACGTTTGAAAGCAATAAGCGTTTCAATGGCATACTTTAATAAACTGCTTTTTAAAACGTATGTCGGCTTTTGATTTACGATATCGAATGAAGGTGCTTGGTGGAATTTCAATATCAAATTCGAATCGTTAAAACTTTGTATGATTCCACACATTTTATGTCTAACGATACGGATTCGATTTTACCTTTCGGCGTCTTCAGGCGTTATATCGCACGAATGCAATAAATAAAACTGACAGTCATGCAACGTCTTCGGCATCTCTGGATGACTCGGGTTTCGACTTTCGGCGTCTACAGGCATAATGTTTGTTGAAAGAGCTTTTCAAGAATGACTCATTAACAAAATCGTTAATGAAAACTATCACAATGGGCAATTGTGTTAATTATTCATATTAACAAATTTGTTTTAGCTGTAATTAATAACTTTGGTATACGTGACGATGCCAACTGTTTATTTCACGTCAGTTCCCGTTGCGTCCGTGCGATAGAGTGCCCGATGATGCCGAAAGGCGAAACCCGGATCGTTAACGACGAAACGTGTGGAGTCGTACAAAGTTGTGACAATTCAAATTTTATTCAGTTCTGTTGTTGCGTCCGTGCGATAGAATGCCCGATGGTGCTGAAAGGCGAAACCTGACCACCTTCAGTCAATATCGTAAAACTAAATAACGATTGTAATAGCCTAAAAACTGCGAGTTCGAAACGGTTCCATCTGTTCATTGAATACTGTGTTAGTTGACGTCGATAACGGATAAAATTTGTGTGAATTTTTCTGAATTGAAATATATCGACTGCGGTGTCTTTATCAGGTGGAATAAGGATCGAATTCAAATCGGGCAACGAGGCGGAAGCCATTGACGTACTGCCTGCCAGCACCGAGAAATCGATACACCTCCATCATCAGCAGATACAGTTGGACTTTGACGAGGGCAATCGGGACCAGCACTCGTACGTGGAGGCTTTCAAGGAGTTCTTTTACGGCGGCAACGATTCTGATGAAGACGAACACACAAAACGGGTAAGACTGTTTGGTACTTTCCACGCAAACGTCTCAAGGTATGAGACGCGAGCTTTCAAACGTCGTTGATACAGGCAATCTTTTGCGTATACGACCGATTTTGGTCTCAAAATATCGCCTAATTTTTCGTGCTACGGTCACCTCTCTACGCTTGTCAAAAGTATTCGGTTTAAATGTTTAAAACATCCATTTTTCGAACCATTACGCCTTCATCATAATTATTTTGACAATTAATACCTTGAAAGTAAAACTAGAATTTTTAAGTGTATGTTTGTTTAAACATAGGTCTGATGAAGTTGTAAGCTGAAATAGCTATTTACTAAAATTTATTACATTAACCGAAGATGCTTGATGGAATATCAATATAAAATTTGAATTGTCGAAACTTTATACGTTTCCTCATGTTCCATCGCCGATGACCCGGGTTTAGCCTTTCGGTATCATCGGGCATCCTCTCACACGGATGCAGCAACAGAACTGACAAAAACACGGGTTGTGTGCTTTTAAGGGTCCGTTTAAAACGTGGAATCGAGGTTTCACTGTAGTTGATAGCTGTTTCGGCTTATGACATCATCAAAATTATTTTGACAATTATCACCATAAAACTTAAACTACAGTGCTAGAACAGAAGAGAAGATGTATTGCGTACCTTGTCTGCATACCTATATGCATTATTGATTATAATCAATCATTTATGATGTCAACTGAATGGTGCTTGATGGAATTTCAATATCAAATTTGAGTTGTTACAACTTTGTACGATTCCACGTGTTTCGTCACTAACGACCCGGGTTTCGCCTTTCGGCATCTTCGGGCACTCTATCACACGGATGCAAAAGAATGCCTGAAGATGCCGAAAGGCGAAACCCGGGTCGTTAGTGACGAAACACGTGGAATCGTACAAAGTTGTAACAACTCGAATATAATCAATCAATTGTTTATGATGAGCATTATGTTCTTTTTTTTTTTTTTTCATATGATTGATTGACAAATATCTTCTCCTCCTTGTTTCAGCATATTGAAAAATTCCGGCGCGCCATCGTAACCAACGAAGCGGACATCATCAAGAACGGCGTTCTCATCAGTCAAGAGAAAGGACTCGGATCAATGAGGCTACAAGACTTAACTGCAGTTTCAAATTCGGATGTGACCCGATCCTCGAATCTGGTTTCGAAATCGATTTCGTTGACCGATAATATCGAACTAAATAGTAAGTCAAAGAAGTTGCGTATTCACAGAAGAGTTCCACCGTGTCGAATCGTAAAACAAACTAAGAGTTTCGGACTGTCGAATGGTTCGGAAAACATCTCTGAAATAAATGACAGCGAATCAAAAATTTCATTTGCCAGTAAGAGCTGTCAAAAAACAGCAGAAATCGTCGAAATTAAAGGCACAATGAAAAGAAAAAGAGGTGTTAATTCCGATTTAGCGGATAAACGCGTGAAACTGATGGAAGTTAGCTGCCGAAAGCTATCCTCTGAAGCGATAACGTCTTCAAGAAAGACGCAAAAGGGCGTACAAAAAAAATACGCATTGGTAATAAAGAACTTTATTAAAAAATATAAAACGTCACGAAACGTTCACGCAAAATACGGTGATTTCCTACGACTTATCGGTAAATATAGTTCTAAAAACGCGCTTATTTCTACGAAAGACATCGGACACGTGAAAGAATTACTGGGTATACCAAACGATATGAAAATAACAAGGTATAAACATTTGCTTCCGAAAGTTTCGTTGCATGTTTATAATAGATTCGTTGGAAAGGAATCGAAGAATGAATTGATTCACGAAGAAGATTTGATGAATCGAATCGAAGCCATCGAAGATAAACGGAACCCTATTCCAGATGTGGTTGAAAAAGCTATGAGTAAAGAAGAAATAATCGATTTGTATAAAGAAATGTTTCCTTATGAGAAATTGCCGTTCGATTCGAAGACTGACGGCGATTTTGCACGCTTCGGTCTGCTGACGGACGGGTGCCTCAGCTTGGAAGTCATAGAGCGGAATAAACGGAAGATATTGAATGAGATCAAAAACTCCTTGCCAGTTGACGAGTGGAAGAAATTCAATTTCTTCGCGATGAAGGATTTGGACGAAGATGACTTCAGTGAAAAATTCTCGGACTCGGAGAGAGTTTCAAAGGCTTTGGAGCCCGTCAACGAAGACCTCAGTTCGACATCGTGTAGCGGATTCCGACGGCAAAGCGAGGAAGACAGTGGGATTGTTGCGGACGAATTTAAACTGGTCAAAGTCGGTGCCGTCGATTCGAAGAGTTCTGGTTTCTCGTTCAGTTTCGATTATCAGCCGGATTTGAAGAACCACCCAGGGCCTAGTCCCAGTATAATCTTACAGGTAATTATTATTTTAATCCTTTTTAGAGAATCGTCGGTAATACAAGGAATCTTTTGCGTATACGACTGATTTTGGTTTCAAAATATCGCCTAATTTGTCTTGCTATGGCCACCTCTGTACACTTGTCAAAAGTATTAGGTTTAAATGCTTAACCCTTTCCACTCGTATGTCCCCTCTGGGGAAGCAAACAAGAAAAGCGTTCTACTTGTATGTCCCCACTGGGGAACCAAAACTTATTTTAATTATGAATCGTGGAAAATGCGTGAAATTAATTACACTATGTGCCAAACTTCGCACCAATCTCGCGGCATCGCAATGTGACACTCTGTGACACGTGACAGTAATGGCGGTTGTTCGTTTGAGTTTGATTGGTGGCTTCGTTGTACGCGATTTACGAGTGCGTTATTCACTACGGATATATTTGTTAAAATGATTGCGACAACATATGAGGACATTTCTTTGTGTTTTTTAATGTTGTGAAACATTCCTAATGCATCTGGCTTCCGTGAAAGTCGACCCAATTATTTTTTATTGCTCTATTTATAGTTCTATACGGAAATTAAGGACAAATTCAATTTGTTAGAAGAACATTGCGATGCTGCATAGTTTCAAACTGATTTTTTGATTGGCGGAGATCGCGATAAATTTAAAGGGTTCGAAAAATCAACGTTTTAAACATTTAAACTTAACACTTTTGACACGGGTGTGATAAAAAAAGTGAATAACGCCAGAAGACGCCGAAAGGTGAAATCAGAGTCGTTATTGACAAAACACGTGGAATCGTATAAAATTTCAACAATTAAATACAAATAAATTTGAATTGTTACGATTTTGTACGATTCCACATGTTTCGGCACTAACGACCTGGGTTTCGCCTTTCGGCATCTTCAGGCATCGCTGTAACAATTAAAATTTGATATTGAATTTCCATCAAGCACCCTCAGTCGATATCGTAAATTATAATTTGAAATTCGTTCCGTACATCGATTGATTGTTTCTAGGCCCTGACGATGTCCAACGCCAACGACGGGATAAACCTGGAACGACTGGAGACCATCGGTGACAGCTTCCTGAAGTATGCCATCACCACATACCTGTACTGCACGTATCAGAATATACACGAAGGAAAGCTTTCGCACTTGAGAAGCAAACAGGCAAGGATAACGTACACGTAAATTGTCTTTCAATAAGAACGCTCGAAATTCGTGTAAACATAAATAAAAAATTTACTGTCCATTTGAATGTATATTTTAGTAGCATTTATTCGAGGCGACACCCAACTTTCGATGAGTGCACAAATCTGAATATGCCAAAAGGCGAAACCTTCCGGTTACTGAATGACAAAACGTCTGGAATTGTACGCTTTTAAGATGTCAACTGTCTTTTTTTAAGTTTACGATATCGAATGAACGCGCTTGATCGTTACAACTTTGTGTGATTCCGCATGCTTCGTCGCCAACGGCCCGGGTCTCGCCTTTCGGCGTCTTCAGGCGTTCTTTCACACGGATGCAACAGAACAGACGTAAAATAAACAGTTGGCATCGTCTATATACCATGTATACCTTTTTGATAATCGGTTTAGAATCAAAATCGAATTATCGAAACTTATCAATTGAATTGTCATCTACTTGGTAGAACTGCATTATAACGTAGTGAAAAAGTAGCAACGTATTTCAGTTGACAATGCATAGGCTCCCGACCTTTTTCGGGTGGTGACCCCTTTTCATTAAAAGACAATTCAAAAGCATGCAAAAACAAAAATATTTTTTTAAGTTGACGAAAATCCAGATTGGGAACCTGTGTAATGATGCTTGCGACGAGCGAAACCGGTCCCGTTCAAATGTGTTTTCATTGTTTAAAACAAAAATGTGTCAACGGATCGAATTCGATTCTGAAACTCCATCAGGCACTCTCGGTTGGTATCGTGAATTGTTTTTTTTTGTTTCTCCTGCATAGGTGTCGAATTTGAATCTCTATCGCCTGGGTAGACGGAAATCACTGGGATGTCGGATGGTGGCGTGCAAGTTCGAGCCCCACGACAACTGGTTGCCGCCCTGTCACCGCGTGCCAGCGCATCTCGAGAGGGCACTCATCGACACCAAGGTACGGCCAGTTCGTCCGAATGGTTTTCGTCCGTCGATTGCACCGGCATTTACTCCAACCGTTTCAGTTCACAATCAAAATCAGTGTCGTTCCGTTATTTAAGCTTATACATATACAGTGAAACCTCGATTTTACGTTTTCCAAGAGACCCTGAAAAAATAACGGTAATTGCAGGAAACGGTGAATGCGGGAAAGCTTCAAATAATAATAAACAAGTAAAATCATTTAAAAAAGTCCTTTATGTTAGTTTGCTTCTTTGTTATTTGGCACTTTAATCGGAACAAAGACTTGTTATTAAACTTGTGACTAAAAGTTTGTATGTGCAGGAATCATTATTACCATGAATTTTAAACAACTCTACATTTGCATCATAAACAATAATACGCGTGTGGTGGATTTCAACCCAAAAAATAGCACACGCGTCCAATGCGTTACGTCTAACATGTACAGCGGATTCCAACGTGTCTAGACATAACACCTGCACTCGGCTGTGTCAAACTTGCTTGCCGAGATACGGAGAAATATGCAATACAAACGGTCAATCGGGATAATATTTGTGACGGGACCAAAATATTTAGACGGTTTATCGAGGAAATCGGGAAACGGTCAATGCGGGATTATTTAACATTGTTCTTACGGGAGTTTGACGGGACTATAAAAAATAAGCGTTCCATCCGGGAAAACGTATTATGCGAGAACGGTTGGTCGCGGTTTCACTGTATATCCTTCTTTCAATGATTGAGTCAAATTATATTTTCATCTAAATAATATTAAATCACATGAAATATAAGTAGCTCTCGCATTTAAACGTGTTTTGTATATTTTAGTTAAACGTCGAAAACACTTCTGTCATTACAACACGGTGACAAAAAAAAACTGAAATACATCGCCATTTTTTCATTATTGTTAGAGTTCTACCAATTAAATGCCAATCCAATCAATAATACCACAGTACACACAAAATGTGTACGCAGAGTGAGATAAAGACGCAAATTAAACATAAGGAAAACAAATATAATCGATTGAATTGGCGTTTACTTTGTAGAACTAAATTACAAAAAAATAATGATGTATTTTAGTTCTACAAAATTTATAAAGTATATAGTTGATAGCTATTTCGGCTTACAACTTCATCAGAAATTTAAAAAATTAACGGGTTCGAAAAAGCGATGTTTTAAACATTTAAACCCAATACTTTTGACAAGCGTACAAAGGTGTCCGTAGCATGACAAATTAGGCGATATTTTAGAACCAAAATCAGTCGTATACGCAAAAGATTGCGTGTATTGCCGACGTTTGAAAGCTCGCGTCTCATACCTTGAGACCTTTGCGTCGAAAAGATTAATTCTTCATCAATTATTAGAGTGACAACTTCAATTGAGTGCCAAAAATTTGTTGAGTACAATTGGGTTACCTTTTTGTATTAAAAAAAAATATCTACAAGTATTTGTACGTTGTTTGCTTCCAAGAAAGAAATCGAACTGAAATAATTATTGACACACCTTAAAAATGAATACTGCATTTGGTAAATTCAATTTTTTCAGGTTCCATCAACCCGATGGAATGTCGCCGACTTGCCATCGATGAAAAATATGTCCAAAGACAAAGTCGAACAACTGGTTAAGGAGAAAATTGCAGACCAGAACAGAACACTCCTCGGTCAAAGTCAGAGAAGTCTCACAGGAACCGACCGAACGATTGTTAATAAAAATTGTCCAATTCATGGTGACAGTGTCGCCCAAAATGACAGTAAAATAAAATTGTTAGACACGGTCAGAGAGGAAAAATGTGAAGTCGTGTCCAATGTCGAACAGGTCAACGTTAACGATGTTGGAATTGAAAAAATATGTATCAAAGAAGAAGAATTGAATGTTGTAAGTGAATTTGAAACTCACGACGGGAATAGATCTCAAAATACGGCGAATCCTGATGAAACGGACGAGAAAAAAAATGATAAAAACAAAACGGTGTCTTTTGATAATAAAACTTTCGTCGAAGATAAATCGGTTGACAATTTGCCAGACTTGTTATGCAAGTGTTTATCCGAGGAAATCGCACAAGAACGAGGAGTAAGAGACGAGGGTCGCGATGATGATAATGATGAAGTGGCGGCGTTGGAAGGCGTGAAATGCTACGTGCCATACAATCTCATAACTCAACACAGCATTCCAGGTTAGTTTCGCAATTGAAAATAACATGTATCACACTTGTGATGCGCCAAGTGTCCAGAATGAATTTTGATGGCTGTCGCCTTACCTATTTAAAATATTTTAACACAAATTTGTTCAGTTTTATGATATCGACTGAAGGTGCTTGATGGAATTTCAATATCACATATGAACTGTTAAAACTTTGTACGATTCCACATGTTTTGTCGGTCACTAACGAAACGGGTTTCAGTCGGTTCTGTTGCATCCATGTGATGGAATCGTGCGCAAAGTTTCAGCAGCTCAAATTTGATATTGAAATTCCATCAAGCACCTTCAGTCGATATCATAAAATGTTGACTGTGCTTACCGACTTTCAGTTCGACCACATCTGCGTACTGGAACGCTATAAGATGTCGAAAGGTGAAACCTAGATTGTGAACGATGCATTAAGCCTAGAGTGGCCTACTGTGACTGTGGCCGTGGCCGCATTATAAACATCAGCGGTCCTATGGAAATGTCTCGACTGCATGTTTCAGGTTTCGCTTTTCGGCGCCTTCGGGCATTTCATCACGAAAGGCAAAACCCAAGTGACAATTCAGATTTGAATAAGGCCTTATTTTACATTTTATGATATCGACTGAAGGTTCTTGGTGGAATTTCAATATCGAATTTAAATTGTTGAAACTTTGTACGACTGCATGTTTCAGGTTTTTGTTTTCGGCGCCTTCGGGCACTTTATCACGAAAGGCAAAACCCAAGTGACAATTCAGATTTAAATAAGGCCTTATTTTACATTTTATGATATCGACTGAAGGTTCTTGGTGGAATTTCAATGTCGAATTTGAACTGTTAAAACTTTGTACGATTCCACATGTTTTGTCAGTCATTAACGACCCGGGTTTCACCTTTCGGCATCATCAGGCAACATTCTATCGCACGGACGCAACATGTCGTTCAGTCGTCAGTCTATTCATGTCGAAATGCCAAACCAAACTTACCGTAAATCACTTGACAGCTGACAAAATGGCCGCCAGTTAAAAGACTGTTAACTTAAAGTTCTATACCTCTAAAAAAAAAACACCAGTATATTTGTTTAATTTATGTTTTTTTACAGATAAATCGGTCGCCGATTGCGTTGAAGCGCTGATCGGCGCCTATCTGATAGAATGCGGTCCCAGGGGGGCGCTTCTGTTCATGGCGTGGCTCGGAATCAGGGTTCTACCGAAAGATGAAGTGGTTCTGTCTTCGGACGACCCGTTCGTTAAAGCCATGACTTCGAAGAACGACTCTTCGAAAGAAACTGTCCGAAATGTTCACGATGCCGTCGTGAATCTGGACGATAACGCAGGCCTTATCGACGAAGACGACGGAGACACTGCAGGCGGTAATCCTTACGACAGTATTGACAATGATGATGAAGAAGATTTTTTGCATTCGGATGGGTTCGATAAGCGGAACGGCAATTCCGAGTCCGAAGGCGACGTAATCGAAGAAGGGGAAAGCGATTTCGAAGAGGCTGAGAACGATGATGGCACCGGGTGGGAAGGAAGGGTTCCAGGAAGTCTTAAGCCTTATTTGAACGACAAGGGAGTGTGGATTCAGGTATGTTCCGGGTTTTTTTTTGCTATATATAAATATTTTCACTTTTAAGGTGTTAACTGTCACTTCCACAGTGAAATTTCACGTGAGAACCACTGCTTTAAAGGCATTTAATTAATAGGCACTAATTTGACTATTATTGTGGGACAATAAAACACAAAATGAAGCTAATTTATGATATAACCTGAAACGTGCAGTCGAGACATTTCCATAGGACTGCTGATGTTTATAATGCGGCCACAGTGAAATTTCACGTGAGAGCCACTGCTCTAGGCTTAATGCATCGTTCACAATCTAGGTTTCACCTTTCGACATCTTGAAGCGTTCCAGTACGCAGATGTGATCGAACTGAAAGTTGGTAAACATAATCAACATTTTATGATATCGACTGAAGGTGCTTGATGGAATTTCAATATCAAATTCGAGCTGTTGAAACTTTGCGCATGATTCCACATGTTTTGTCACCAATGACCCGGGTTTCATCCGGGTCCGATACTTATCGACTTAATTAATAACTTTAGTATATATACGATGTAAACTGTTTATTTTAGGTCAGTTCTGTTGCATCCGTGTGATGAAACACCTGAAGATGCCGAAGGGCGAAACCCGGGTCGTTTGTGACAAAGCATGTGGAATCGTACAAAATTGTAACAAAATGAAGCGTTAAATTGACTAAAAAAAAACATAGTTCATGTGAATCATTTCATGAGCCAACAGCTGCTTTTAAGTTGTTAACTGTCACTTCTTGATGGAAAGGCATATTTTAAATGATAAAAACACATTTTTTAGTACCGATTTCCACAACATATTTTTTGATCAGGACTGGTTTCGCTCATCGCGAGCATTATCAACTGATGTATATTTGTATGCCAGTCACCATACGACATGTTTTTTTCTATTGCTAATTTTATTTGTTGACGTGTTGTAACGTCCAAAAATTGAAAGCGTCAACGCATTCACTGCGTCAAAATATGTCATATCCACTGAAGGTGCTTGATGGAATTTAAATATTAAATTTGAATTGTTACAGCTTTATACAACCCGGGTTTTGCCTTTCGGCAAAGTAATTAATAACTTTAGTATGTTCCCTTTGGGGAACCAAACAAGAAAAGCGTTCTACTCGTATGCCCCCACTGGGGAACCAAAACTTTAAGCTTGAATATTTTCTTCTATTTCTATTTACGTCAGTTCTGTCGCATCCGTGTGATGGAATACGCCCGAAGATGCCGAAAGGCGAAACCCGGGCCGTTAGTGACAAAACATGTGGAATCTTACAAAGTTGTAACAATTCAAATTTCATTATTAAATTATGAGAAATTATTTCAATATATTGTAGAAGCACTGGTAGAATGCAATATAAGAAGTTCGACGATTAAAATGAATTCAAATTTAATTAATTGATTAACTAAGGCTTGTTTTTTATTTTATATTCTCAAAACACGTGGCGTTGCCGGCATACCTTAGCCAAAACGTGTCTGCAATATCCGGGTGTACACGGGCGCCGTGTTGGACGCACTGAATGTGTTAATGAACGGGTGAATCACGTATACAATTTTTTCAAAAACAACCATTTGTTAGCCAATTTTTATTAAGGACGAAATGCACAATTTTCAGGTGGTGTATGGTGAATTATTACCTCCGCCGTCACCGCTTCTTCGATTCGTTCCGGACCCTGAGGGCGAACTAACTCAGATGCTGTCAGGTAAACTAATCTATAACTTATAACTCCGCACGTTGACGTTAGCGTCGTTAAGAGTCAAATGTTAATTTGTCCTTTCTTTCCATATAAAGTCATAAATAGAGCAATAAAAAATAATTGGGTCGACTTTCACGGAAGCCAGATGCATTCGGAATGTTTCACAACATTAAAAAACACAAAGAAATGTCCTTGTATGTTATCGCAATCGCTTTAACAAATACATCCCTAACGAATAACTCAACAACGAAGCCACCAATCAAACTCAAACGAACAAGCGCCGTTACTGTCACGTGTTACGGTGTGTCACATTGTGATGCCGCGAAGATTAAAACTGAATTTGTGACTCTGGCGGAGATCGCGATGAATTTAAACGGTTCGAAAAATCAAATCGATGTTTTAAACATTTAAACCTAATAATTTTGACAAGTGTACAGAGGTGGCAGTAGCAAGACAAATTAGGCGATATTTTGAAACCAAAATCAATCGTATACGCAAAAGATTGCGTGTATTACCGATGTTTGAAAGCTCGCGTGGAAACGATTAAAATATATTTTTGCTGTCTTCTATAACTTTTTTTACTTTCCAGGGTACGAAGGTCTCGAGGAGACTTTGTGCTACCGATTCAGGGACAGATGTTACCTGCTGCAGGCTATGACCCATGCTTCCTACAGCCCAAACCGACTAACTGATTGTTACCAAAGATTAGAATTCCTAGGTGATGCCGTGTTAGGTAAGAAATTTGATTCTTCCGTTACGATTATGGACTCTCAAAGTTAACTAACACGTTTTGAGGTTAAGTTTTATGTCTTTTTAACTAACAACTTACACAGTATATAGAAGTGAACTCAATCAAATTTGAATTGTTACAACTTTGTGCGATTTGCCGCTAACGATTCGGGTTTCGCCTTCCGGTGTCTTCAGGCATTTTATCGCACGGACACAACAGAACTGACGTAAAATAAACAGTTAGCATCGTCTATATACATAATGGTATTAATTACGGGAACCACTTACCCCAAGGCAAGCGGTAAATTGCAGCTAAAACAAATTTAATAATAATTAACACAATTGCCTATTGCGATAATCTTCATTAACGATCTTGTTAATGAGTCATTCTTGAACGGGGCTTACAACAAATATTAATCAGTTGACATCACAATATGAATGAATTTTTGCATGCATCCGCGTGATGGGATGCCCGAAGATGCCGAAAGGCGAAACCCGGGTCGTCAGCGACAAAAATGTAAAATCGTGCAAAGTTTTAACGATTCAAATTTCCTCTTACAGTCAAGTCCCGTTGATACTACGAGTTTTGTCGCTAACGACGCGGGTTTCGCCTTTCGGCATCTTCAGGCATATTCAATCACGCGGATGCAACGTAACCACGTGGAATCGCAAAAGAACCGACCGGGTCGTTAGTGACGAAACATGTGGAATCGTATAAAAAATTGTAAAAGTTCAAATTTGATATTGGAATTCCGTCGAGCACCTACAGGCGATATCGTAAAATATTTATCCAACTAACATTAAAATATGAATGAGTTTTTTTTGTGTACAGAAATACCTACTTATTTCATGCGTCCGTGCGATAGAATGTCTGAAGACGCCGAAAGGCGAAACCCGGGTCGTTGTTGACAAAAATGTAAAATCGTACAAATTTGAATTGCTGTAATTTTGTACAATTTTGTCACAAACGACCCAGGTTTCGCCCATCGGCATCTTCAGGCGTTCCATCACACGGATGCAACAGAACTGACATGTGTTCAAAACATGTCGAATGGTACAAAATTACAACAATTCAAATTTGATATCGAAATTCCATCAAGCGCCTTTAGTCGATATCGTAAATTATATTAGATTTAATCTGTTTTATTTGTCTGACGATGGCCATATATAAAATTTTATATATACAGTGGAACCTCGATCAACCGTTCTCGCATAATACGTTTTCCCGGATGGAACGCTTATTTTTTATAGTACCGTCAAACTCCCTTAATAACAATGTTAAATAATCCCGCATTGACCGTTTCCCGATTCCCCGATTTCCTCGATAAACCGTCTAAATATTTTGGTCCCGTCACAAATATTATCCCGATTGACCGTTTTTATTGCATATTTCTCCGTATCTCGGCAAGCAAGTTTGACACAGCCGAGTGCAGGTGTTATGTCTAGACACGTTGGAATCCGCTGTACATGTTAGACGTAACGCATTGGATGCATGTGCTATTTTTTGGGTTGAAATCCACCACACGCGTATTATTGTTTATGATGCAAATGTAGAGTTGTTTAAAATTCATGGCAATAACGATTCCTGTACATACAAACTTTTAGTCACAAGTTTAGTAACAAGTCTTTGTTCCGATTAAATTGCCAAATAACAAAGAAGCAAACTAACATAAAGGACTTTTTAAATGATTTTACTTGTTTATTATTATTTGAAGCTTTCCCGCATTCACTTAATTCTCCGTTACTCTACCGTTATTTTTTCAGGGTCCCTTTGAAAACGTAAAATCCAGGTTTCACTGTATATATAAATTTTTTGTATAGATTTTTGGTTGATTTTTATCGTATCATTTGGATTGATTTATGTGTTGATTTGTCTGGTAGATTATCTGATCACCCGTCAACTGTACGAAGACCCTCGGAGGCATTCCCCCGGTGCTCTGACTGATCTGCGGTCAGCCCTGGTCAACAACACCATATTCGCATCGTTGGCGGTCAGACATGGAATGCATAAGTACGTATGACTCCTCAGTTCTGTCCATCGTGATGCTCTGCTCCATCGTCATCAGATTGATGGTTCCGAGACAAAACGGGATTGACCGCATATTGCATGGGCTCCCAACCTTTTTCATAAAATCCACGTGACCCGCGATATTTTTTTAGTCGACCGTATAAATTTGCGAACCCCAGATTGGGAACCTGTGACCTAAAAAAAAGGGTTGATTCTGTCATGTCTATTCCTACCTCCGATTTATGGGGCGTTAAATTGAAGATTAACCAATCAATCTGGTAAATTGTTCATCGAGACCCCCAGGCAAGCAATGTATTTTAGATTAATTTATTAAACACCCTACCTGAAGGTAGCTTTCCAAGAAATATGTCTGACGATGCCGAAAGTCGAAAATCGGGTCGTTAGCGACAAAACATGTGGAATCGTTCAAAGTAGTAACAATTCAAATTCCATCAAGCACCTTCAGTCGATATCGTAAATCATAACTCATGTTTTTAATTCGATTTGTCTGTCAGATACTTCCGACACCTCTCGCCCGGTCTGAACGAGGTCCTCGCAAGGTTCGTTAGGATTCAGGAGTCCAACGGACACTCCATCAGCGAGGAGTACTGCCTCATGCAGGAAGACGAGTGCGAACAGGCTGAAGATGTCGAGGTGCCGAAAGCACTCGGAGACCTCTTCGAATCTGTCGCTGGAGCTATTTTCTTGGACTCTGGTATGCCGTAATTGATGATAGATGTTAAGTTTTACGGACCTAGACCTTTAATTGTTATGCGCTGTTAACACTTTGTGGTCGGGAGACGAAATATTTCGTTTTTTGCGGACTGTTGTTTGTTTGCGGGATCAGTCTTCTCTCGGGCTCGCATTTCGGCGTGAAACAAAACGCACGGCAATACGACAAACACATTTTTTTGACAAGTGGCAATAAAACTCATGAGTTCCTATTCGGAGACGCATGTCTCTCCATTTACGTCATTCAGATTTCAAACTTCCAGTGGCTCTAAACTTGCAGGAATCGCAAGTATATAATTATATAGTAAGAATAAATATATTATCTTTTACGTAGAATGTTTTAAAAATTTGATATTGAAGAGATGTGGAGTGCCATTTACATGATTGAAAAAAGGTTTTTATTTTCTGCTTAGAAATACAATGAAATTAAGACGTAATCAGAGTGTTTATAATTTATTTTTAAAGATCAAATGTCACATATCATTTCTTTGAAAATTTCAAAAGATGCCGAAAGGCGAAACTCGATTCGTCAGTGATTAAACACGTAGAATTGTACAAAACTTCAGCAGTTCCAAATCCTAAAGTAAAATTGCTGGCATTCTTTCAGACATGTAATGCCCGAAGATGCCGAAAGGCGAAACTCGATTCGTCAGTGATTAAACACGTAGAATTGTACAAAATTTCAGCAATTCTATATCCTAAAGTAAAATTGCTGGCATTCTTTCAGACATGTAATGCCCGAAGATGCCGAAAGGCGAAACTCGATTCGTCAGTGATTAAACACGTAGAATTGTACAAAATTTCAGCAATTCTATATCCTAAAGTAAAATTTCTGGCATTCATTCTTTCAGGCATGTAATGCCCGAAGATGCCGAAAGGCGAAACTCGATTCGTCAGTGATTAAACACGTAGAATTGTACAAAATTTCAGCAATTCTATATCCTAAAGTAAAATTGCTGGCATTCATTCTTTCAGGCATGTAATGCCCGAAGATGCCGAAAGGCGAAACTCGATTCGTCAGTGATTAAACACGTAGAATTGTACAAAATTTCAGCAATTCTATATCCTAAAGTAAAATTGCTGGCATTCATTCTTTCAGGCATGTAATGTCCGAAGATGCCGAAAGGCGAAACTCGATTCGTCAGTGATTAAACACGTAGAATTGTACAAAATTTCAGCAATTCCAAATCCTAAAGTAAAATTGCTGGCATGTAATGCCCGAAGATGTCAGAAGGCGAAACCTATAGAATTGTACAAGATTTCAACAATTCTGAAGTAAAATCACTGGCATTCTTTCAGGTATGTCCTTGGACGCGGTGTGGAAAGTGTACCATCGTCTGATGCAGCGCGAGATCGAGGCCTTCAGCGAGTCGGTGCCCAAGAGTCCCGTCAGGGAGTTGCTCGAGATGGAACCGGAGACGGCTAAATTCGGGTGATTATTGGAGCAATACTTTTTATTATGTCTACAATTTAACTAGAACTATGAACTAGATTTAAACCCGATCGGCGCGACAGTTTTTCATACAAGCAAAATCTGTCCGCGTTGCTATTTTTCAAAATGTTCTCTTTTCACACAGAGCTATAAATACACCAATAAAAAATAATTGGGTTGACTTTTATGGAAGCTAGATGCATTAGGTATACGTACGTTCTGCGTTGCGAACGCAGATAAATGTAGCATGCAGCGAACTGGCATCACGATTCCGAGAGAACTTCCGGAATGTCCGGGACACTAAGGGTTGACCTGCTTTCGAGGGCATGCATGCACCATTAAGAGATTGATGCATATTTATTGATCGAATTGGCATTCACTTGGTAGAACTCCATTATGACACAAAAAAAATAGCAATGTATTTTAGTTCTACAAAATTATTTTTTGTAAGATATAGTTTATAGCTATTTCGGCTCACGCCATCGTCAGAACTATGCTTAAACTAACATTTGCCTATCTATATATAGCCGTGTAGAAAAGGTGCACAATAAATCTTCTCTCCTGTTTCAACGACCTAGCTTATTTCTTGCTTGCGATAAAACAATTTTTTTTTTGTATAAAATTTGAATCGTTGCAACTTTGTACGATGGAATACCCGAAGATGCCGACGGGCGAAACCCGGGTCGTTTGTGATAAGACATACGGAATCGTACAAAGCAGTTGCAACAATTCAAATTTAATATTGAAGTTCCGTCAAGGACCTTCAGTCGACATCACAAATTATATTTTGTAAAACTAAAATACATTATTATTACTTATTTTTTCACCGTGTTATAATGGAGTTCTACCAAGTGAACGCCAGTGGTCCTTCGATTCCAACGTGACATTAATCAATTCTTGGCTCAATATGACGAGGTCCGAAAAGATCTAAAGAGAAATCCGAAGCAAACGTTAATAACAGATTTTGTCACCGAATCTCCTCGAGGTGTAAATGATTCAATTACCTCAAACGTCGAATCGGCACAAATAATTCCGAGCGAAGAAAATGACTTTGGACCAGTCATGAAGAAGAAATCGACGGTGATTTGCGATGAACGATAAAAACTCCACCAAAATCGCAATAATCTTTTGGATTTCATTTTTTTGTTCGTGTTTATATGCTTTATGTGTATTTAATTAATGAAAGTAAAGGGTCCGCCATCTAAAGTGTTTTTTTTCAACTAGTGCTTATTTCGTGAATGGCAACACTTAGCTCATGTCTGATTTGACAGATAATTAGTTTTATCTTTCCGCTGAACGAATATGGTTGTGCGCTTCGCTGAGTGGGCCTGCGATCGACTTACAGAAGATGCCGATTTTGCCAAAAAAATCATCTTTTCGGATGAAGCTCATTTTGATCTTGGCGGGTATGTAAACAAGCAAAATTGTCGCATTTAGGGCACAAAAAACCCGCACGCATACATTGAAAAGCCGGTACACCCAAAACGAGTCACTGTTTGGTGCGGATTTTGGTCCAGAGGCATAATTGGGCCATTTTTCTTCGAAAATGAGCAAGGAGTGGCCGTTACAGTCAATGGCGATCGTTATCGGACCATGCTGAACGAATTTTTGTTCACAAAACTTGAAGAGGAGGATATTGGCAACATTTGGTTTCAACAGGACGGCGCTACGTGCCACACAGCCGAAGCTACATTCGATGTTTTGCGCCCTGTTTTTGAAGATCGCATTATCAGCCGCAGAGCTGATGTCGTTTGGCAACCTCGGAGCTGCGATTTGACACCGTTGGACTATTATTTGTGGGGCGCCCTCAAAGATAAGTGTTACGCCGACAAGCCAGAGACAATTGACGCTTTAAAGGACAATATTCGTGAAGCCATTGGTGAAATACAGCTGCACACAATCGATAATGTGCTTGAAAATTGTTAGTTATTTGGCGGACCCATTATATGTATGTTTATACTTGTTAATGATTTTGTTTTATTTATGTATTTTATTTAGAAAACAACCGAATTAATACGTTTTTTGTGTTAAACATAAACATGCCATACTTGTTTCTTCCCAGCGTTATGAAAAGATTAACATGTTAAATAATTCGACTAACGTTGACTTTGACGTGTCTGTTTTCAGAAAACCGGAAAAATTAGCGGACGGTAGGCGCGTCCGGGTGACCGTGGAGGTCCAAGGAGCAGGAGCGTTCAAAGGCGTCGGACGAAATTACCGAATCGCCAAATGCACTGCCGCTAAATGCGCGCTTAGACACCTCGCTGGACCCAGGAAGGGCAACAAATGATACAGAAGAAACGATGACGACAGCGGACCGAACTGATTATCGTTTTGCCCGTTTTTCGTCATCGAACGTCTTATACCTGCTTTTGTACTTATCTCTCAATCGACATATACCCAATGCTTTTTTTATGCGAATTCGATTGTACGCGATTTTTTTGAACGGCACCGCTACATTTTTTTACGCGATTCACTCGTTTTTACGTAATTTTTTTAATTTTTAAATACACATACAATTGCCAAATGTTAAAGAGTGTATCGGATACTATGCGAATTTTTGTTTTTGGGTGTGTAAAGAAATATAATGCGATTGCGTGAAATCCTTTTTTTACTCGCCTTTTTCTGGAACCAATGTATCGCGTAAAAGAAGGACTGGGTTTAAACTCGTTTGTGACACGTCTACGATACCGGATACGCGTCCCGATGAGATTATCGAATTCCGATTGTAGAAAATTAGTGAAATTCCATTGTTTTTTTTTTTTTGATCAATGCTACCAGTGAATGAACGATTTATGTTTCGAATTCGAATTGCTGCAACTTTGTACGATGATTCCAAATGTTTCGTCGCTAACGACCAGGGTTTCGCCTTTCGGCATCTTCACACGTTCTATCACACGGACGCGGCTAAACTGACAATTCAAATTTGATATTGAAACTCCGTCAAGCGCCTTCAGTCGATGTCGTAAATATTAAAAACACATTTTTCAGTGCCGAACCGGTCCTGATTACAAAATACAATATGGAAAAAGTACTTAAAAAATGTTTTAATTATTTAAAATATCGCGCCTTTCCATCAAGAAGTGACAGTTAACACATAAAACGTGATTTATGATATCGGCTGAAGGTGCTTGATGGAGTTTCAATATCAAACGACCCGGGTTTTTCCTTTCGGCATCTTCAGGCATTATATCGCACGGATGCAACAGACAGAACTTACGAAAACTTTGGTCGTTTGTGACAAAACATGTTACAAATTATCTCATAGCTATAACAGCTTACGCCCTCATCGTTGGAATCCAATGTTTACACACTTCTGATGATGGCGTAAGCTGAAATAGCTACCAATCATATACCTTTTAAAATTTGAAAAACTAAAATGTATCGCAATTTTTTCACCGTGTAATAATGGAGCTCTACATAGTAAATGCCAATTCAATCAATGATATTTGTTTTCCATACTTTGAATTTGCGTTTTTACTTAATTCCGCACATTTCGAGACAACCGAGGTTGATTATTGATTGAATCGGCATTTAATTGGTAGAACTCCATTATAACACAGCGAAAAATTAGCAATGTATTTTAGTTCTACAGAATTTATAAGATATATACAGTTGATAGCTGTTTCGGCTTACGCCATCACCAGAACATACGGAAGCCGTAAGGGCAATTTCGTAGAACTAAAATGCGTTGCTATTTTTTCACCGTGTCAACTGCCGAGTTCTTATTGATTGAATTGGTAGAACTCCATTATAACATGGAAAAAAATTAGCAATTTATTTTAGTTCTACAAAATTTATAAGATATATACAGTTGACAGCTGTTTCGGCTTACGCCATCACCAGATCGTACAGTTGGCTAAAATACGTGTTGACTGAGGTTCCGTTCTGTCGATCGATATTCCCTTCGACGATTGCAGTGCATGCAACATCGCCAAACTACTTGATTGATTGAAAGGCGAAACCCGGTTCGTTAGCGACAAAACATGTGGAATCGTACAAAGTTGTAACAATTCAAATACGTTTTAATTTTGAGTACACGTTTGATGTACGTAGATGTCATCCAAAATAGAGATAAAATAAAGATTGTCGCATGTTTTGTCCATTTTGTATTTTGTGATTCAACTACAGTTTTGTATTGGTGTTTAGTATTTTATTAATGTATATAAAATTAACGTTATGCAATAAATAAATTTTTGGTATATTTATGGATTTTTTGTATTTTTTTTAAATGATAGACACAAGTTGTTGAATGATTATTTTGTCGTCCATTTTATGGCAAGTAAGTGAAAATAATTTGGTAGGTAACCTAGATTCTGTTGTCTTGTATCGCATTTGTGTGATTTTCTGATAATTTTGTCATAATTAATTATGAAATTGCACCCATTTTTAAAGTTATTATCAAAGAATCGGTGATTCGGAGGTTTAAATCAGAGCTGATAGAGATACATTCTACACCTAAAAACACTACTTCGACTCTGATTGATTAAAAACACTAATTTGACTCTGAAATTGATTAAAAACACTAATTCGACTCTGAAGTTGCTTAAAAACACTAATTTGACTCTGAAATTGATTAAAAACACTAATTCGAGACTAAAATTGATTAAAAACACTAATTCGACTCTGAAATTGATTAAAAACACTAATTCGACTCTGACATTGATTAAAAACACTAATTCGACTCTGAAATTGATTAAAAACACTAATTTGACTCTGAAATTGATTAAAAACACTAATTCGAGACTAAAATTGATTAAAAACACTAATTCGTCTCTGAAATTGATTAAAAACACTAATTCGACTTTGAAATTGATTAAAAACACTAATTTGACTCTGAAATTGATTAAAAACACTAATTCGAGACTAAAATTGATTATAAACACTAATTCGACTCTGAAATTGATTAAAAACACTAATTCGACTCTGAAATTGATTAAAAACACTAATTTGACTCTGAAATTGATTAAAAACACTATGTTGACTCTGAAATTGATTAAAAACACTAATTTGACTCTGAAGTTGCTTAAAAACACTAATTTGACTCTGAAGTTGCTTAAAAACACTAATGTGATTCAGAAATTGATTAAAAACATGAATCCGACTTTGTCAGATGTTTTTCTACCTTCCCTATGTACGTGCATGAAATTAAAGATAAATCGACCAACCAATTTCGCTTTTCGGTATCTTCAGGCTTTCGACCACACGGACGCAACGTAAGTGACCTGAAATACGAAACATAGATTGTTAATAAACGAAATATATGGAATCGTACAATGTTTCAAAAGTTCAAATTTAAAACTTCGGTTTAAAGTTAAAAGGTTTGAAATAAAATACAAGTACAATTTCATAATATAATTTATTTATTTTTTACAAATACCTCTCTTAAAAATCTATATGGTAAAATATTCATTTACTAACAATTAATAACATCCAATGGCAATTTCCTAAATTAAAATAACATTTTCTACTGTCGTCGATACTCCAATGTGTCGCTGCAAATCACTATGAGTAAAAGTTAAAGCTTTGAACGACATGTGCTAATCATCGATTTCGGATATATAGAATGTTTTTTTAGAGGTACAGAACTTTAAGTTGGCAACACTTTTTTAACTGGCGGCCATTTTGTCAGTTGTCAGGTGATTTATGTTCGGTTTGGTTTGGCATTTCAACATGAACAGACTGACGCCTGAACGACGCTTCCGAATTGCGCGGAACAAGTTTGCCGTTGATCCCGATTTTCATAAGCGAATTTTGGAAAATAAGGAATTTCGATTCAGGCATTCTATCACACGGATGCAATTAATGCAGTTCTGTTGCATCCGTGTGATAGAATGCCTGAAGATGCCGACAGGCGAAACCCGGACAGTTAGCGACAAAACACGTGGAATCGTACAAAGTTGTAGCGATTCAAATTCGATATTGAAATTCAAACACCTTCAGTATCAACTGATATCATGTTCTTTCAGAACTGCGAAGATATCCTAAGACCAAGGCTGGCCAAGTTTCATAGTGGTTTACTACAGATCACATGGTCGATGGACAGAATGACACCAAAGTTAGGTCGGCCACAGCCCAATTGGAATAGCTCGGCATCAACGTATTAACACTTTATGGTCGGGAAACAGGATATATTTCATTTTTTGCGGACTGTCGTTTGTTTGCGGGATCCGTCTTCTCTCGGGCTCGCATTTCGGCGTGAAACAAAACGCACGGCAATACGACAAACACGTTTTTTGACAAGCGGCAATAAAACTCACGAGTTATTATAAACCCGAGTGTTCCTATTCGGAGACGCATGTTTCTCCATTTACGTCATTCAGAAAATCGCAAAAAACGCCCGCTACAGGCTTGAGTATAATTGCTCGAGGAGCCCGACCACAAAGTGTTAATAAAGAATTCTAAGTTAAATACAATAACACATATAAAATCACAACTTTCAGTATTTGGGTATATCTCGGTTAGACCGTAAACACGTAGACCCATAAAAACCGTATATACAAAAAAAAATGGTGGTATTTTGAGGTATGTTTAACATTATGACTAACTCCACGAGGTTCTGACCGTTAATTCTGGTCTATTTTGTTGAGTCAAGAAATTTTGTTACGGCTACAAAATTGATTCAAATTTTAACACAATATATTACTTCCTGACCTTAACAATACATGAGAGTGACAACGATACAACTTTAAAATAGTTTGCGTTGCCATAAAAACGGGCTATTTTACACAGTTTTGCCAGGTTTAAAAAATATATGCAATGACAGTTTGTCATAGACAAGCTCGATAGAATAATCGATTTTGCGTACTTCGATTCCTCAATAAGTCGGTGAACATAGACTAAAACAAAGCACCGTCCGAAAACGAGCATCGATTCTTAAAGATTCATAACTTCTAAATGACCACAGATCGGACAAATTTAACATAGCCTCTTCAAACATTAAAAGTGCGTGTTTAGTTAACACGTTGAGCTTTCAATTAACGATTTATCCTAAATGCCACGTTGTGATGGAGTTATACTAACTAAATGCCAATTCAATCAATAGATTCGTCTGTCTGTGAAGACTGTTTTTAAGGTCTTGTAAAGGTACAAGGCATAATGTTATGAAACAAAACAAAATATAGTTTTTATAATGAGTTGTTAACAACAAAAAAACACGAATCCGACAATTTTTTTTTTGAATTGTTACAACTTTGTACAATTCCACGTGCTTTGTCGCTAACGACACGCCTTTTTTCGCCTTTCGGCATCTTCGGGCGTTCCATCACACGGATGCAACAGAACTGACGTAAAATAAACAGTTAGCATCGTCTATATACCAAAGTTATCGATTACAGGAAAACACTTTCCCCGAGGCAAATTTGAATTGTTACAGCTTTGCTCGATTCCACATGCTTTGTCGCTAACGACCCGGGTTTCTCCTTTCGGCATCTTCGGGCATTCCATCACACGGACGTAAAATAAACAGTAAGCATTGTCTATATACCAAAGTTATCAATTACAGGAAAACACTTTCCCCAAGACAAATTTGCATTGTTACAGCTTTGCGCGATTCCACATGCTTTGTCGCTAACGACCCGGGTTTCGCCTTTCGGCATCTTCGGGCATTCCATAACACACAGATGCAAGGTAAGTGTTTTCCTGTTAAATTTGAATTGTCAGTTCAGTCGCATTCGTGCGATAGAATAATGCCTGAAGATGCCGAAAAGGCGAAACCCGTGTCGTTAGCGACGAAACACGTGGAATCGTACAAAGAGAAATGTTGAATAATCAATATTTTATTAAAAATCTCTATCAAACGCAAAAAAAAAAATATGTACTGTCAAATGTAACCGAATGCTGTTCAATGGACCAGTTCTTGGAGGAGCAAAGGTTGTTTCCCTTCAGCCCTTTGCATCTCTTTTACGTATTCCCCGATGGTCTTCCACTTTCCGATGAGGATCCCGAAGAAGATTAGCATCCCGACGGTGCTATTGGAGACGAACTTTTCGGCGCAGTCTCGAGGATTGTCGGTGTCCAGAGTTATGATCTGAAACACAAATTGTTCAATTAGTAACACCTACATAAAGGTATGAGATGCGAGTTTTCAAACGTCAGTAATACAAGCAACCTTTAACGTATATGACTGATTTCGGTTTCAAAATACCGACTAATTTGTCGTGCTACTGCCACCTCTGGACACTTGTCGAAAGCATTAGGTTTAAATGTTTTTCTTCAACCTGATTGTATCCTCAACCATGTTTAAGAACAGAACAATTATGGTCTGTGACGAGACCGAAGAAGTCAAGAACTATACCTGCTTTGCCGTGTGGGCACCGACCAGCCCCAAGGTCATGAAATACGGCATTCCGAGTTCCGCGGCCACTCCAACGGCGGTCAAACACGAAACCATGCCCCCCGAAAAAAGGGCGAGGCACGGTTTTGTGTACGAACCGAACTTTAAGGCCGTCGAACGAACTCCGATGATTGCGTCGTCACGTTTATCCTGCAACGAATGAATATACAAATGAAATCATACAAAGCTGTAACAATTTGAATATCATAAACTTGTAATTTGTAAAATTAAGCGAAAATTTGAAACTTTCCACACGTTTTGTCACTAATTACGGGTTTCGCCTTTCGGCATCTTCAGGCGTTCTATCACACTTATGCAACAGAAAAGGCCTAAGCTGAACTGACCTGTTCATACAAAGTTACTTATTCAATCAATCAACATTTACTATAAAACTGTTGGTGACCGCAGCAAAATCCTCTGGTGGCCGCACATGAGAACCGCTGATCTATACACTACATCGATAAAGAATGACAAAAAATACAGTTATGCAGAAGTATTGATGAACTTAAGCGATTGGGGCGCATTAGATTTTTGGCAATGTGTCCAAATCGACAGATTGAGAAAACGGTGAGAGAAATAGCAATGTATAATATAGTTGATAGCTATTTCGGCTCACGCCATCGTCGGAACTATGTTTGAATTGTAGATTCGCTTATCTATATATAGCTGTATAGAAAAGGTACACAATACATTTCCTGCTCGCAATAAAACTAAAAATTGGTAAATGAAACTAAAAAGGCGGTTATATCAATAAGCTTATATCTATATATATAGCACGGAAATGGTTTATTACGGAAGCAAATCAGACAGCAGAGGGTTAAGTAATGGAGAAGACAATATATAAGTTTAAACTGACGATTCTGAAATTCCATCAAGCACCTTCATATATATATGAATTGTTACCACTTGGTACGATTCCACATGTTTCGTCGCTAACGACCCGGGTTTTGCCTTTCGGCGTCTTCAAGCATTCTATCACACGGACGCAAAAGAACTGACGTACCTTTGGTGTTTAAGACGATGCTAGCTGTTTATTGTGTGTCCGTGTGATATAAAATGCCTGAAGATGTTGAAAAGCGAAACCCAAGTCGTTGCAGAGGAAACAAAACGTGGATTGTACAATTTGAACAAACTGACAATATTTAAATTCCATCGAGCACCTTTAGTCGATATATATATATTTGTTACGATTTTGTACGATTCCAAATGTTTTGTCACAAACGACCCGGGTTTCGCCCTTCGGCATCTTCAGGCATTCCATCACACGGATGCAACAGAACCGACTGGAATCGTACAAAATTGCGACAATTCATATTTGATATTGGAATTCCATCGAGCACCTTCAGTCAAGAATCCTTTGCGATAGTCGATGTCCATTGATTTCCAGCTGCGTGACACGTTGAATTTATTCTTGACAATCTTCTACAATGTGACCCCGAGGCAAATGATGAATTGCGAGTAATACGGTACACCCAGTCCTTTTTATACGCAATACGTCGGTTCCAGAAAAAGGCGCGTAAAAGAAAAATGATTTCACGCAATCGCATTATTTAACATTTGATTAACATTTGGCGATTGTATGTGTATTTAAAGAAATCGAATGCTTTACATTACGTAAAAACGAGTGAAGCGCATAAAAAAATGTAGCGGTGCCGTCCAAAACAAATCGCGTATAATCGAATTCGCGTAAAAAAAGGACTTGGGTGTATAAAAATTCGGTGCTCACCTGATGGGCATATATTGTGTCGTACAGTAGAGTCCAGCACACACCGGCGGAGTATAGCGGCAGACAGACGTACGGGTCGATCTCCCCGGCCACCGCAGACCAGCCGAGAAGGGCGCCCCAGTTGAAGGCCAGCCCAAGCACCAGCTGCGGATAATCGGTGACCCTCTTCGCCAAGGGATACAGAATGACCAGAACTGAAACGAGACACGGGCGTCACCTATCCTACCTATTCTGTTGCATCCGTATGATGGAATGCCAGAAGACACTGAAAGGAGAAACCCAATTCGTTAGTTGCGAAACGTATGCAATCATCGTACAAAGTTGTAACAATTCAAATTTAAAGCAAGGAATTATCGTTGACGACCCGGGTTTTGCTTTTTGACATCTTCAGGTATTCTATCACAAATGTGCAATATCGTACAAACACATTCGACTGAAGGCTGCTTGAAGAAATTTCAATATCGAATATGAATCATTAAACACTGTACGGTTCAACAAGTTTTGTCGCTAACGATCAGGGTTTCGCCTTTCGGCATCTTCAGGCATTCTATAACACGGATGCAACAGAACTAATTCATGATATCGACTGAATGTGCTTGATGAAATTTCGATATCAAATTTGAATTGTTATAGTATTGTACGATTCCACATGTTTTGTCGACTAATGACATTGGTTTCGCCTGTCGGCATCTTCAGGCATCGCACGGATAAAATATCAAATTTGAATTGTTTCAACTTTGTACGATGATTCCACATGTTTTGTCACTGACGACCCGGGTTTCCCTTTCGGCGTCTTCAGGCGTTCTATCACATGGATACAATATCAAATTTGAATTGTTAAAACATTGTACGATTCCACATGTTTTGTCACTGATGACCCGGGTTTCTCCTTTCGGCATCTTCAGGCATTGCATCATACAGATGCAGCAGAACTGACGTAAAATAAACAGTTAGCATCGTCTATATACCAAAGTTATTGATTACAAGAAAACGCTAACCCGGTCCGTTAGCAACAAAACATGTCTAATCGCACAAAGTTTTAACAATTCAAATTTGATTTTGTAATTCCATCAAGCACCTTCAGTCGAATGTTAGTATATGATATTGTGTCCAAGTGATAGAATGCCTGAAGATGCCGAAGTGTGAAGCCCGGGTCGTTGGCGACAAAACACGTATAATCGTACAAGGTTGCAACAATTCAAATTTGAACATGTTTATGACACAACGTTGCCCGCTAGGTCGATTGCAGTGTCAGTATATGTGCCAGTATACGTGCCACGCGTGTCTCACTCACCCATGCTAGACGCTCCCAAGGCGACACTGTACCAGTTCAACTGAAGAAGGATCGTAAGGCCAACGGAGAGCTGGCCAGCCAAGAATATCAACGCCCGCTTCCTGGTGATTTCACCGCTGACCAGAGGACGGCTCCTAGTTCTTTCGACCTGCGAAGAAACAATACGTAATTATCCGTATTAACTTATAGCGCATTATAACGACATCGTTGAACGGCAATTAATATACTCCATTAACTGTTAAACATGATTATTAAGTCTTTCGATCGAATTGGCATTCAGTTGGTAGAACTGCATTATAACACGGTGGAAAAGTAGCAACGTATTTTAGTTCTACAAAATTTTTATAGAAGACATAGTTGATAGCTATTTCGGTCACTGTAGTTCCGACGATGGCGTGAGCCAAAATAGCTATCGACTAAATAGGTATTTTTTAGTTTTATAAAAATCATAGTCTACATTACTTTTAAAGCGTTAACTGACATGACATTAAATTACACTGTGGTCGCATTATAAGCATCAGCTGTCCTACGGAAATGTCTCGTGGCCGCACCAAATGTAATCAAATAGTTTCGATATTTATTTTTTATACACTACATTACAATAGCGGAAATCTCACCCGAGCGTCGATGTCCTTATCCCACATGTCGTTGATAGTGCACCCGGCGCCTCTCATCACAATGGCCCCCGTCAGAAAGAGCCCCAGGGTCTGGACTACTCCGCCTGCTGACAGAACGGAAGGATCCGAAGCCAGGACAATGGACCAACTGCAAGGCCAAAACAACAGCCACGTTCCTGAAGGAAAAACACGACAGTTATAATACGAAATTCGCCATGGTGTAAATTGAGTAAAAATTTAAAAAATAAAAAATTTTGAGCTGACAGTTAGCACTTTTAAGATGTTAACTGTCACTTCTTAATGTAAAGGCATTATATTTTAAATAATAGTTTGTATTTTATATATAACACTTTAGTACTTATTTCCGGGATATATTTATCAGGACTGGTTTTGGTCAGTTCTGTTGCATCCGTGTGATAGAATGCCTGAGGATGCCGAAAGGCGAAACCCGGGTTGTTAGTGACAAAACATGTGGAATTGTACAAAGATGTAACTATTGCTTGTATGCAATTTCTATCCGTTCAGTTGATAACGCTCGCGGTGATCGAAGCCGGTCTTGACCGTACGTAAGTACAAAAAATGTGCAATTTTAATTATGCAAAATATCATGTCTTCCCACTAAGAAGTGACGGTTAACACCTCAAAAGTGATCATCTTTTTTTATATACACCCACTTTTAAGGTGTCTGTTAACTGTCACCTCTTGACGGAGAGGCATGATATTTTAAATGATTATGAGCGAAACCGGTCCTGATCAAAAAATATATCATGAAAATAAGTACTAAAAAATGTACAAAACGTACAATGGAGTTCTGCCAAGTACCAACACCTCGAAAGAATTGTTTATTTATCTAAAACATAGGTTCCCAACCTTTTTCGGGCGGGCGACACCTTTTCATAAATTTCATAAAATTCACGTGACCGCCCACACAATCCAAAAGAATACAAAAAAAATTTTTTTTTAGTTGATCGTATAATTTGGCGACACTCAGGTTGGGAGCCTGGGATCTAAAAAGAAAGAAAAAAAATCACTTACCGACTGGTTTATCGACACGCATCAACCGAAGATATGGGTCGACCGCGTCTCCGAATTGCTTTAGCCTGCTAACGGTAACGTTTTTATCTATTCCTCGGTTTCCTAATTCTAATTCGTTTGGTGCGCGGCCACGTTCGAAACCGTCCGCGTGGCCATCCGCACGTTCCGGACCGTCGGAAACGGCCTTGTTATCCTTAACTACATTGTTTAAATGACTAATTCTATTCTCAATTACGAATTTTTGGTTTTTTCTATAGCTGTGACTTGAATTTCTCCTGGTAAATAAATTGTATTTGAATCTATGACTACAATACGAATATTGACTAGGGCGTTTACGGTCTAAATCACAGCCTCTGTGAGACGTGTAGAACGAAGCTAAGTGTTTCACGTCGGTTTTGAACGCAGGACATTGTTTTAGAAACGTCGCCGTGTTCGACACAATACGTGCTTTGTTCCACATTTTTACCGTATGAAATTGAATACATTCAACGTATTTTTGAATGTATTTAACGCTGATTGTTTTATCTGGACGTTGGCATGGTGATGTTGGAGTATCTGAAAAAGTAAAGGCGTAAAAACGGTTAAGTTTAACAACAGAACGATTACAATGAATTACAATTCGTTTTGTGGTAGAATGCCTGAAGATACCGAAAGGAGAAACCCGTGTCGTTAGCTACAAAACGTATAGAATCGTACAAAGTTTCAACAATTCAAATTTGATATCGAAAATCTTTGGTCAGTTCTGTTGCATCTGTGTGATGGAATGCCTGAAGATGCCGAAAGGCGAAACCCGGGTCGTTAGTGATGAAACGTGTGGGATCGTACAAGGTTGTCACAAAAATTGATATTGAAATTCCATCAAGCACCTTCAGTCGATATCGTAAATTAATAAAATGAAGTCAAACTAAAAGTCAACCGTTACTTTTAACTATGTTTGGTTCTGATGATGGCGTGAGCCGAAATAGCTCAATCAACTATATCTTGAAAAAATTTTTTTTGTAAAACTAAAATACATTGCTATTTTTTCACCGTGTTATAATGGAGTTCTACCAAGTGAATGCCGATCCAATCGATGTAATAAAAGACTCCACACGTCTTGTGACTAACGATGCGGGTTTCGCCTTTGGGCATCTGATGCAACAGAAGTATTTTACGATATTGACTGAAGGCGCTCGATGGAATTTCAGTAGCAGATTTGAATCGTTACGGCTCTGTGCGATGATTCCGTATGTTTTGTCACTGGCGGGCCCCGGGTTTCGCCTTTCGGCATCTTCGGGCAATCTACTACACACGGACGCGACAAACTGACTGTTGCGTCCGTGCGGTAGAATGCCTGAAGGTGCTGAAAGGAGAAACCCGTGTCGTTAGTTACAAAGCATATGGAATCGTACGAAATTTCAACAATAATAATTTGACATTTAAACTTCACAAAGCAACTTTTTTTTACAAATGAATTCGTAAAATTAAAATCGATTGAATACACCTGAAATGTCCGGAATTCAGTCGAGTTTACCTACAATTGTATACTGTGAAAGATCATTCAGTGTAATGCAGTATATAAAAGACAAGTATCGAAACTGTCTTTATGACATTTGGTGCGGCCACGAGACGTTTCCATAGGACAGCTGAGGTCAATAATGCGGTCACAAGAAGTAGGATTCAAAATCAATACAATTGTTAATTTAGTAAAATGTGATTAACGGTTAAAACAGTCAAAATGCCCTTCAGAATTGAAGGCCATTAACAATTAATTGAAAACATTATTCATTTTCAAAAATCGAATTAATAGACAACCTAATTAGTTCGCAATTAGCAGTACAGAACGTCAACATCAAAAACAGTTCTATCTATCACTTTGTAATGTTATATCATCAAATTAATTCTTTTATTTTAAATTATAGATGTTGTTATGAAACAGTATTTTAATACCTTGCAAATTTAAATAACCTCAAAAACACAATAATACAACAGTTAAACGGATCATTTAACATTTGACAACGAAACCTTTAAGCCGCACTGCGTAAGAAATAATTTAAAACCATATTTAAAATGTTAATTTGAGGAATGATTACCTTTAATATGTTATTTTAAATGTATTTTGTCCTTATTTGAGTACTTAATTTGCGGTGTTGAAGGTCGAGTGGGGTAAATGACAGATACCGCACGTGTTTTCACAGTAAAAAATAAAAAAATCAATCGATAATATTTGAAATACGTAAATAATAATAAATATTATTTTACGGTATCTGAAAACTGTCAGAATAAAAAAAAAAAAACACTCTGGTATCACTTAAATAATTAAAATTATAAAAACATTTTGACACGGTGAAAAAATAGCAACGTATTTTAATTCAAATTTGAGTAGTTACAACTTTGTACGATTCCCCACGGAATCTTCAGGCATTCATGGACACAATGTCATACTAAAACATTTTTTTATACTGCTTCCGTGGAGATTTTTGCGCTTTTTGGATGAGCCGAAACAATTAAATTTCGAATTCGCATCGTCTACAACTTTGTACGATTCCACATGTTTTGTTGCCAACGTGCCGGGTTGCGCCTTTCGGCATCTTCAGGCATTCCATCACACGGACGCAACGGAACTGTTGTAAAATAAACACTCAGAATCATTTATATACAAAACTTATTAATTACAGGAAAACAAATTTGAATTGTTGTAACTTTGTACGATTCCACATGTTTTGTCTCTAGCGACCCGGATTTCGCCTTTCGGCATCTTCAAGCATTCCATCACACGGACGCGACAGAACTGACAATTAGGTTTATTAACTGCCATTGACACAAATTGTTTTTTTCTCTCAATCTTTCTTCTACGCTAAAGTTTCACTTAAAACTTATGTTAAAAAAAATCTTTTGGTCTGTTTTTGTGTTATATTTGCATTAAAATTTGCAGTACAAAATAAAGCAATCAACTAAAAATATTTTCGGGTGAATAAATTGAAATACAATGGCAGCGTTTTGTTATCAGTGTTTATGGCATAACCTCAAAATTTACTCGTTACAAATTTGACATTTAAATGTAATTAAAATATATATATATATATATTATAAACAGAAAAGGTTTGTATGTATTTTATATGTGTATATATTTCTAGTAATGTGTGTAATGATTGAAGAATGATATGTAAAAAAAACCAAATTACTACGTCAAAAATTTGTGTGAATGTTTTGTTTTTGAATGATTTTTAGGTTATATGGAGAAATGTTTGTATATAATTACAGTTAGTACTGAATTTGATTTATACATAAAGGTATCATTATTTGGTAGGCAATATAACTGAAAAAAAAAAATATTCCATTTTCATATAAAAACGCGCGGAGAAGATTTAATAAAACCAATTTATCCCAAACGAGACCGTATGCTCCCAACCTTTTTCTGGCGGCGACCCCTTTTCATAAAATCCAAAAGCATATATGTTTTTTTTTCTTAGTTGACTGTATAAGTTGGCGGCACATGTGCTAGACAGTTTGATCAACACAATGGAAGAACAGTGGATCCCTAAATATACTTGAATAAGGGATACTCTCAAAGACACGAAAGTTCAAAAAATGACTGTCGTAACAATAATGAACCATTTTTGCATCGATTCGTGTTTATTGTAGAACTGGGTACTGTAAGTTCTGTTGCATCCGTGTGACAGAACGCCCGAAGACGCCGAAAGGCGAAACCCGGGTCGTTAGTGACAAAACGTGTGGAATCGTACAAAGTTGTAGCAATTCAAATTTGACATTGATTGTTGCTAAATAATTTTCTGTTTTTTTTTTAGGCTAACAAGTGACAGAATGGTTCAATTGACTAACTTACTGTGGTTCGCAAAGATAAGAAGGGTACGTATTATTGGCTCAATCTTGCAATTTGATAATATTATTTATAATTTGGAACCCAAGTGGACACAGGTGACCGGAATCGGAATGAATGCACGACACCAATCAACATGGTGTCCGGACACGGGTGTTGAAGAAAATTGAAGAATCAAATACTCCATATTCCAATGGAAGAAATGCAATGTTTTGACGAATGCGTATGTGTTTTGATGGACAAATTTTTCGATTGGGCGATTAAATTAAATAAATTAATTTAATTAAAATTATTTTTAATTTATGACATCGACTGGAGGTGCTTGATGGAATTTCAATATCAAATTTGAATTGTTACAACTTTGTGCGATTCCACATATTTTGTCAGTTCTGTTGCATCCGTGTGATGGAATGCCTGATGATGCCGAAAGGCGAAACCCGGGTCGTTCGTGGCAAAACACGTGGAACTGTACAAAGTTTCAAATAATCAAATTTGTAATACAACCATTGTTTTGAGTGTATCTGTGTGTATTAGATTGTTTGAAGATGCTTGAATGTAAAACCATAGTTGCGATTGACATTTAATGCATATAGATAGGAAAGGTAGAAAAATAAACCTGACAAACAAATTTTTTTTTATTGATTGAATTGGCATTTACTTGGTAGAACTCCTTTTTTTTTTTTTTATAAGGTATAGCCGATAGCTATTTCGGCTCACGCCTAGTTCTTATGATGGAGTGATCAACTCTGTAAAAATTTTGTAGAACTTAAATACAATGCTATTTTTTCACCGTGTGCTTATTCCTGTTGCTGCATCCTTGTGATAGAATGCACGAAGGTGCCGAAAGGCGAAACCCGGATCGTCTGTGATAAAACACGTTGAATCGTCAAATAATCAAATTTGTAATATGACCTTCGTTTTGAGCGGAATCATTGGAACTCTCGAAACCCAGGTTGCGATTGACAAAATAATCATAAGGACGATTCAGATTTGATGACAATTGTGCTTTCCTCACAGGCGAAAGGCACGAAGAAGGCCTTCATGGACTCTCTCCGCCTGCACGTCATCGGGGGCTCGGGTGGCGCAGGCTTGCCCAATTACGGAGGCGTTGGGGGCCAAGGCGGGTGCGTGTACTGCGTTGGGAAGGCCAACACGACTCTTCAGAAGATAACATACGCGTGTGTAAAATTCATTTAACGAGTCTTTGGTTGAGAATGCCCGAAGAAGCCGAAAGGCGAAACCTGTATCGTAAGTGACGAAACATTTGCAATCGTACAAGGTTGTAACAGTTTAGATTTGATATTGAAATTCCATCAGGCACCTACAGTCGGTACCGTAAATTATATTAATAAAATTTCCGTCTTTAATAAGCATTCTATCATACGGATGCAACAGAACTGATTAGTTAAAACTGTGCGATAGAATACTTAAAGATGCCGAAACGCGAAACCCTTGTTGTCGGTGACAAAACATGTAGAACCGTACTTGGTTTGAATAGTTCAAATTTGATATTGATATTCCATCAAGCACCTTCAGTCGATATCATAAAATGTTTTTTAAATTTGATTTGTTACGACTTTGTACGATTCCACATGTTTTGTCACTAACGATCCAGGTTTCGCCTTTCAGTATCTTCAGGCATTCTATCACACGTAAAATAAACAGTTAGCATCGTCTATATATAGAGCCGAAATAGCTATATCTTATAAAAAAAAATTTGTAGAACTAAAATACGTTGCTATTTTTTCACCGTGTTATAATGGAGTTCTACCAAGTGAATGCCGATTCAATCGATATAATAAAAGACTCCACACGTCTTGTGACTAACGATGCGGGTATCGCCATTCGGCGTCTTCAGTTACATTCCACCGCACGGACGCAACATAAGTATATTACGATATTGACTGAAGGCGCTCGATGGAATTTCAGTAGCAAATTTGAATCGCTACAGCTTTATACGATGATTACATATGTTTTGTCACTGGCGGCCCGGGTTTCGCCTTTCGGCATCTTCGGGCATTCTAACACACGGATGCAACGGAACCGACAAACTGACTGACTGTTGCGTCCGTGCGGTAGAATGCCTGAAGATGCCACAGAGAAGACAGGCGAAACTCGGGTTGTTAGTGACATTTGTTTATTTGGTGTGTAGATTTCAAGAGAGAAGAGTCGCTGCAGAGCACGGTGAGAGCAGCAGGAAGAAGCGGATTCTCGGACTTCCTGGACAAGATGTGATGGTCGAGGTTCCAGTCGGCCTGATGATATACGCGGACGAAAAGAAAATTGGTACGTTATCTGTGTATACGCGTTCGATACAGTCGACATGAAACGCTCAAAACCTTTTGGATTTTTTTTTAACACGGTTTAAAAATAGCAATGCATTTTAGTTGTTCAAAATTTATATTCAGGTATATAATTGAAAAGGACTAGTTCTGACGATGGCGTGAGCCGAAACAGCTATCAACTGCATCTTCAAACATTCCAAAAATTCCATTCGAAACGAAGGTCATATTACAAACTCGATTATTTGAAACTTTGTAGGACTCAACATGTTTTATCACCAACGGCGCCGGTTTCGCCTTTCGGCATCTTCAGGCTTTCTGCCGCACGGACGCAGCGGAACTCCGTCCGTGTGATAGAATGCCAGGTGATGTCGGAAGGTGAAACCTTGTTGAAAGTTGTAGCAATTAAAATTTGATATTGAAATTCCATCAAGCACTTTCATCGATATCATAAATTACATTACAAAACAACTCAACTCCAAAAAAAGTTGTCAATCACAATCTGGGTTTTGAATTCTGGTTTTTTTTTTTTTTTAATGTTATAAGCTTTATTGCTTTTGCAATGCCAAAAATATTTAATATTAAAAGAATGAAAAACAAAGGAATTCAACCAATCAAGTATGCAATATATACTGAAAAATACTGTAGCATCCGTGTGATGGAATGCCCGATGATGCCGAAAGGCGAATTCCGGGTCGTTAGTGACAAAACACGTGGAATCGTACGATATGTAACAATTCTAATGTCATAATGTTGCTTTTGAATTCCAGGCGAAATAAACGAGGAAGGCGAAACTTGTATATTGGCCAGAGGCGGCCCTGGTGGCGGACCGAAGAACAATTACATCGGTCGGGAAGGTCAGAAGAGGACCGTGCTCTTAGATCTACGTTTGATCGCCGACGTTGGACTCGTGGGATTCCCTAATGCCGGAAAAAGCACGTTATTAAAAGCGATCTCTAGGGCGAGGCCTAAAATCGCCAGTTACCCATGTACGTAGGTAATCATTGATAGGATTGTAAACTTCTATATATGAAGAAGCCAGACGCATTAGGAATGTTTCGCAACATTAAAAAACACAATGAAATGTTGTCGCAACGAATAACGCACTCGTAAATCGCTCGAACTCAAACGAACAAGCGCCGTTACTGTCACGTGTCACGGACTGTTGCATTGCGAAGTTAGTCGCACTCTGGCGGAGATCGTGATAAATTTAAAGTGTTCGAATAATCGATGTTTTAAACATTTAAGCTGAAAACTTTTGACAAGTTTACTGAGTTGGCAGTAGCACGACAAATTAGGCGGTATTTTGAAACCGAAATCAGTCGTGTACGCAAAAGATTGCTTGTATTACCGACGTTTGAAAGGTCAAGTCTCATATCTTGAGACGTTCGCGTGGAAAGGATTAAAAAACATCACAAGCATTCTCATTCATCATTTTTAGACTCGATTAGTTTACAGTGTATTTTAGTGAGTTGATTGTTTTTCTTCCAGTTACGACAATCAGACCAAACTTAGGAATAATCGAATATCCCGACCTGCGGCAAATATCGATGGCAGATCTTCCAGGACTCATCGAGGGAGCGCACAACAACATAGGTATGCGATTCATTTATCCAGAGGTTTCCCGGTAACAATGTTTAAACTTTCAACAGACTTTATATAATATTTCTTAACACATTACTTCCGGGTGAGATTCGCACTACGCTGATACGTTAATGAGGGCATAAAATCAATGACCCGCGTATAAAACACATTTTTACATGCCATAACTTCTAAAATACGCAACATATTCAAGTGTTTTTTTCAATATGGTACTCACCAAGTAAAGCACCGCCAGTTTATTAAATAAATATTCATGTCTCCGCAAAGAATACTTCTTTCAGACATAAAACATTTCAATATATATGATAAAATAAAGGACCTTTACCAATCAACATTAAGGCGCACAGTTTGTTTTATGGGCAACTTGTCACAGCAATCAGTTGGAAGCACAATTGGTAACATCTACAAAAAACTCAGGGATTTGTATAGAGCAGTCAAATATCAGCATTACATGTGAGGCATTCAATATCGAGCTTGCTTACATTATTTCATAATTTATGACCTACAGATGCTCTTTTGGGTAGAGGCACAGGGATTTCCAGCGCACAGCTCCCAGAATAATGTGTATTTTAATTAAAATTATACGTTGATAATTCACATATGTAAATCTAGGTCATATTAAACCTCGTAAGCGAGATAAACTAAAATGCTTTAAATGCTAAAAAACCTTTCCCGCATTGAATGTGTTAACGAATAACTTTGTAATTTCAATATTAAATTTGAATTGTTACATCTTTGTACGATTCCGCGTGTATTGTCACTGACGGCCCGGGATTCGCCTTTCGGCATCTTCGGTGATGTCCGTGTGATGGAATCGTACAAAGTTGTCAAACAATTCAAATGCCATTGCAAAATCAATAAGCTAAATTGTCACCGATGACCAGGGCTTCTCATTACGGCATCTTCAGGTATTCCATCGCACAATTCTGGCTCGTCAGTTCGGTTTTATTCATAAGGTAAAGGTGAAACCCGGGTCGCCAGTATCAAAACACGTGGAATCGTACGTAAGTTTCGACAATTCAAATTTGATATTGAAATTCCATCAAGCACCTTCATCGATATCATAAATTATTTAATAAAATTGTAATCTTTTAAATTTTAAAACTTTTCCACATGTTTTGTCACTACCGACCCATGTTTCGGCTTTAGGCATCTTCAGGCATTCTATGGCACTTATGAAACAGACTTAACGAGTCAGAACTGTGCGATAGAATACCGGAAGATGCCGAAAGGCAAAACCCAGCTCACCAGTGATAAAACATGTGGAATCGTACAAAGTTTCGACAATTCAAATTTGATATTGAAATTCCATCAAGCACCTTCAGTCGATATCATAAATTAAGTTTGAACTATGCAACTAAAAATTAAATAAAATTAAAGAGTTTGTTGGTAAAAAGCCTTTTGTATGATAACAGTTGTATAGCCCAATTATATATATATTTTTCAATAGATTATATGTTACTTAGGTATGGGACACCGATTTCTAAGGCATTTAGAAAGGACGAAGTTACTTCTCTTGGTGGCAGACGTCCAAGGATTCTCGTTAAGCATCAAACACCAACAGAGGAGTTGTCTGGAAACGGTTTTACTCCTTAATAAGGTCAGTCAAGTACTGAAATATTAATTCATTCATACTTTGTTCTGGGACGATCGGACGTCACTTGGGGGAGTTATGACAAAAATACTTTTCTTCTACTTTTTAGTAAAAGTTGAGGAATGCCTTCATCGAAATACCTCGTGTTGCATATCAAATTGTTCGGTAGAACGCAAGCAAACTAATGCGGTTTGTTTCAGGACGATCGGATGTCATCCGCGGGAGTTATGACAAAAATACATTTCTATTACTTTTTAGTAAATGTTGAGGAATGCCTTCATCGAAATACCTCGTATCGTACAACTTAAATACATTGCTGTTTTTACACCGTGTTATAATGGAGTTCTACCAAGTAAATGCCCTATTCAATCGACAGATTAACGTCTAAACCAAACAATATTTTCAAACGAAATTTTCAACGGAACCATATGTGACATTCGATCGTTAACGATAAAATAAAAACAGTGGAACTGTGTACAACATAATTTTACTGCGTTTCTTAACCGGAATGTAAAAACCTGTATATGTATGCCCTGGTATAAACATGTCAACTCTACGAACCGATTATTGTCATGATTGACGTTTCAGGAGCTGGAATTGTACAACCCCGACCTTCTGAACAAGCCGTGCATGCTCGTCGTCAACAAAATGGACACCGAAAACTCGCAGGCGACTTTCGAAAAAGTGAAGGAAAAATTAACAAATTTGACAGGTAAAACCGCGATCAATTTGAATTAACATCTACTGTGGTACCAATTTTCATACCCACTTTGTTTCGGGTACCTTTGGACATTGTAAAGCGTATTTTTACGATCTTAACTAACAAGAAGGCAAACAAATTTAAAATGCTTACATTGCATTTTTGAATTGCTACAACTTTGTACGATTCAACATGTTTTGTCACTAACAACCCGGGTTTCGCCTTTCGGCATTTTCAGGCATTCTGTCACATGGATGCAACAGACTTTCTTCCCCGCATGTCATATATGGCGACATAACAGAGCCTGGGCCATATGTAATGCTCGGCACATTTACCTCAAGGGTACCGATTTTTGTGACAGAATGTCTGATGATACCGAAAGCGGATAGCCGTGTTGTTAGTCACAAAGCATGCGGAATCGTACAAAGTTTCAATAACACGGTCAAAAAAAAAGGTATATATTTTTTCACCGTGTTATAATGGAGTTCTACCAAATAAATGCCAGTTCAATCAATATATATTTCAGCTTACGCCCTCGTCAAGACCGTTGTATTCGAAAAATAGTTTTTATTATTTAAAATATCATGCATTTCCATCAAGAAGTGACAGTTAACACCTTGAAAGATATTTTATCTCAAAGTTGCACAGTTGATAGCTATTTCGGCTCACGCCATCTTCAGAACTGTAGCGACGATGGCGTGTGCCGAAAAAGCTATCAACTACATCTCGTAAAAAAAATTTTTAGAACTAAAATACATTGCTATTTTTTCACCGTGTTGTAATGGAGTTCTACCAAGTAAATGCCAATTCAATCAATATTTATTCGATAGCTATTTCGGCTCACGCCATCTTCAGAGCTGTAGTGACGATGGCGTGTGCCGAAAAAGCTATCAACTATATCGTAAAAAAAAATTGTAGAACTAAAATACATTGCTATTTTTTCACCGTGTCGTAATGGAGTTCTACCAAGTAAATGCCAATTCAGTCAATATTCAGTCGATGGCTATTTCAGCTCACGCCATCATCACATACATCGTCACTATAGTTCTTAACCATTAACTTATTGACATAGCCGCCTTTTTAGTTTCATTTACAATTTTTGGTTTTATTGCGAGCAAGTAACAAGCTAGGTCATATATAGATAAGCGAATTTTCGTTTAAGCATAGTCCTGACAATGGCGTGAGCCGGAATGGCTATCAACTATATCTTAGAAATCGTAGAACTAGTATACATTGGTATTTTTTATCCCGCGTGCAGAAATCACACACGAGCTACCTGAAGATCTCCGACCGAAGAAATGCATCCGGTTCGAACACATCATGGGCATATCGGCGAAAAACAACGGCGGAGACATAACCGAGTTGAAGAACTGCGTCAGGAATCTGCTGGACGATTTCGCCGACGTTCCCTCGCACGAGGGCATCATGGAGTCCATCGAGGAAACCATACGGGAACGGGGACCAGCTTTGTCTTAGACGACGTTCGTTTCGCAACAGAACAAAACATAATCTACGATATCGACCATGCTTGTTGGAATTTCAAATCAAATTTGAACCGTTACGTCTTTGTACGATGATTCCACATGTTTTGCCGCTGACGATACGGGTTTCGCCATTCGGCATCGTCGGGCATTCTTTATATACTGAAACCTACATTTATCAATCTGGCAAGTAACGATCCCGATGATGCTAACTGTTTATTTTACGTCAGTTCTGTCGCGTCCGTGCGATGGAATGCCAGAAGGTGCCGAAAGGCGAAACCCGAATCATTACGTGATAAAACATTTTATTTTTTTTTTACTTTCAATGCGTAATGATGATTCCATATCGTTTGTCACTAACGACCAGGGTTTCGGAATCGTACAAAGTTGTAACAATTCAAATTCGATATTAAGATTCCGTCAAGCACCTTCAGTCGATGTCATAAATTATACAAAATTATCATCATCAAAATTAAAAAAAAAAAAGAACAATCTATTCCGAACGGCCCTGGCTTCGCCTTTCCGCGTCTTCAGGCATTCCATCGCACGGATGCGACGGAACCGGCGCAAAATAAACAGTTAGCATCGTCTATATACCAAAGTTATTAGTTACAGGAAAATATTTACCCCAAGGCAAGGGGTAAATTGCAGCTAAAACAAATTTAATAATAATTAACACAATTGTCTATTGTGATAATCTTCATTAATGGTCTTGTTAATGAGTCATTCACATTGAATTATAAACAGGTTTTTTTTTTAATATGTAGAGATACCTACTGTCGAACATCTAGTGATGCAATATTAGAATTACTGAAGATGCCGAAAGGCGAAACCCGCGTTGTTAGTGACAAAACATGTGGAATCGTACAAAGTTGTAACATTGTTATGATGTATGATCAAAATATGTTTTTATTAGAGCTTCAATGAAAGAAGAACGTATGTAATTAAACAGACTACAGTGAAACCTCGATTTTACGTTTTCCAAGGGACCCTGAAAAAAAACGGTAAACGCGGGAAACGGTGAATGCGGGAAAGCTTCAAACAATAATAAACAAGTAAAATCATTTAAAAAAGTCCTTTATGTTTGTTTGCTTCTTTGTTATTTGGCAATTTAATCGGAACAAAGACTTGTAACTAAACTTGTGGCTAAAAGTTTGTATGTACAGGAATCATTATTACTGTGAATTTTAAACAACTCTACATTTGCATCATAAACAATAATACGCGTGTGGTGGATTTCAACCCAAAAAATAGCGCATGCGTCTAATGCGTTACGTCTAACATGTACAGACATAACATCTGCACTCGGCTGTGTCAAACTTGCTTGCCGAGATGCGGAGAAATATGCAATAAAAACGGTCAATCGGGATAATATTTGTGACGGGACCAAAATATTTAGACGGTATATCGAGGAAATCGGGGAATCGGGAAACGGTCAATGCGGGATTATATAACATTGTTCTTATGGGAGTTTGACGGGACTGTAAAAAATAAGCGTTCCATCCGGGGAAACGTATTATGCGAGAACGGTCGATCGGGGTTCCACTGTACTAATATAAGACGATACTCAAAAATTTATAATAAAAGTTGAAATAAACATTTCCATATACAATTCCTGCTTTTTTATTATATTGAACAATAATTTATGTTTGTTAATTTACAAGTCGCTTTGGTGCTGAAATCGGTGTTACCGTCGATAAGTTAAGCTGATTTTGGAAGAAATGATGATGTACTTTCTTCCAGGTGTTTTAAATCCGGAGTCAGTGATATGGAAAACGAGCGTGACTGCGACATTGACGTTTCGCCTTTCGGCATCTTCGGGCATTCCATCACACGGATGCAACTGAACTGAGGTTAGTTAGACGACATGAGCACGAAGGCGCTCGATGGAATCTCAATATCAAATTTGAATTGCTAAAGCATCGTACGATTACACATGTTTTCTCAGTCGCTGACAACCCATGTTTGGCCTTTCGGCATCTTCGGGCGTTCTATCACACGGATGCAACAGAACTGAAGTTAATCAGCTTAGACTTCAGTCGGTTCTGTTGCATCCGTGTGATAGAATGCCTGAAGATGCCAAAAGGCAAAACCCGGGTCGTTAGAGACAAAACATGTGGAATCGTACAATGTTTAAACAATTCAAATTTGTTATCATATTTACCATTTTTGGATTGTTTTTTTAAATTTTACTTTGTATTATTATTCTAAGCTTTTCCGCATTTTTCGTTTTATTTTTTAGGGTTTCATGAAAAACGTAAAATATATTTTTTTTAATTTGTCCACCATTTTTGTATATTGAACAAATCAAAAATCATGATTGAGTATAAACTGAATAGTCCGTTAAAAATATTTTCAACGTATGGCAATAAAAACATAACCTAAAATTTCGCTGGTCCAACGGCGTCCAATTTAGCGAATGATTTAAGAACTTTAAGAAGGATAAACACGAAAATATACAAACATGGACATAAAACAGGAATTGGAGGAACGTCTCCCGGACGTGGAAGTAAGGAATCCCGACGGCGAATGTATTGCGAACATTATCACGGATGGACATCATCCCATCGAAAACGATCGGGTGAGCTATTTACGGCCAAAAATACATATTATTGTCTCTTGGAAACGTTCTTACGAACAATTATTGCGCTTTTAATCGTATTTGTTGTTATTAAATGATAAAACGACGCGTTGGCAATCGTTGTTGACATTGTAGCAAACGTCAAAGACGATGCAATAACAATCGAACGATGAGATGTCAAACCGATGAATTTTTAATTCAAATTATCACAATGAGTAGTTTTTGAGGGAATTCAAGAATTTATTGTACATGTTTTAAGTAATAAACACATATCAAGTACTATTTTCAAAATATGTATATAATATGATCGGTACCATTTTCTCTCGTCGCGGGCATTATCAACCGATTCAAATTAAAAACAAGGAAGGCTATTTTAACTCATTAAAAGTAAAAAGAAATAAACGCTTTGTCACGTAACGATTCGGGTTTCGCCTTTCGGCATCGTCAGGCATTCTATCACGCGGATGCAACGGAACTGACGGGCTCTGAAACGCGGGTCGTCAGTGACAAAACATGTGGAGTTGTGCTGTCACTTTTAAGGTGTTAACTGTCACTTCTTGATGGAAACGCATGACGTTTTAAATTATAAAAATACATCTTTTAGTACTCATTTCCACAATATATTTAATGATCAGGACCGGTTAATTAACTGTAAATTGTATTCCATCAGTTGACAATGCTAGCGATAAGCGAAACCGGTTCTGAGCATAAAATGCATTGTGGAAATAATTACTAGAATTATGTTTTTATTATTTAAAATATACCTTTTTATCGAGAAGTGACAGTTAACATCTTAAAAATTATGTACACTATAATTTTTGTAGAATTAAAATACGTTGCCACTTTTTCACCATGGTCCTGATTATAAAATATACTGTGGAAGTAATTAAGTACTTAAAAATGTGTTTTTAATATAAAAAAAACGAAATTAGCAATTCAAATATCACGTTTAAATTCCATCAAGCACCTTCATTCGATATCATAGATTTTATTAATTTACATTAAACTATCGTCAATCTCAGAAATATCCTTCAAAATTACATTATTTTGGCATATTTCAACTTATGGGTAGGAAGTGGGTATTGGTTCCGTTGATTGACAATGTCGTTTCACATATTGTTGTTGTCAACCATCACCTTTTGATGCAATATTTTATTCCCAAGAATTCTATTCTTATTTATTTACCCGGTCCTTTTTTTACGCGATACATTGGTACCAGAAAAAGGCGCGTATAAAAAATCGCGTAAAAAAATGATTTCACGCAATTGCATTATATTTCTTTACACACCCAAAAACATAAATTCGCATAATATCCGATACACTTGTCAACATTTGGCAATTGTATGTGTATTTAAAAAAATGGAATGCCTTACAAAATTAAGTTTTAAAAATACGTATATTTTTTTTATTTAAAAAAATAATGAAACGTACATGCCTAGCATCGTACATTAATGTCTTCTTTAAAACAAATTTGGGGAAAAAATTACGTAAAAACGAGTGAAGCGCGTAAAAAAATGTAGCGGTGCCTTCCAAAAAAATCGCGTATAATCGAATTCTCGTAAAAAAGGACTGGGTGTAGTTGCACTTTTGTTTTTGTTCACTCTGTATAATTTATTGCTTCATTCTTTCAGCTTAATTGTCCAAAATCAGAATGCGATAGTAATAGAGACGCGTCCTCAAATTCAATTAATTCTGATGATGGATTGATGGACTCGGATACTGCGATTGACGTACGAATTCTGAAAGCGGAACCGTGTTCGCCGGAGCCTTTAAACACGGATGAAATCATCAAACAAAACCTGGTCTGCGGAGTTTGTTTCATTATCTGTCGAACGTCAAACGATTTGGACGTTCATGTATTAACAGAACACGGGAGAAAAATTACTGTCAACGAGGAAATTCTGACAGGTATTGCCGGCAAGAAAATACTGCGGTTAAAATCGGTTCGATCGAAGAACTCGGTGAAGGTATTACAACCTGAAGAAATTAACAGTCTTTTGTCGTGTAATCGGTGCGATTTTAGCTGCAAATCATCACAGGATCTTCAAAAGCATAGACTTTCGCATGCTCGAGCAGTTAGGAATAAGAAAACACCAGCTCAAAAGTACTTAATTGAAGTTAGGCGAGAAAGTATTAAGTCAAAAACGAACGAAGGAAATAAGCACTTTAATTGTAACTTATGCCCATATAAAACTACCACGGCAAATAAATTAAAATGTCATTATATGACTCACACGGGAGAAAAACCTTTTGCTTGTAGAGATTGCTCATTTAGGTCTAAGGCAGCGGGAGATTTGCGAAAGCACCAAATGATTCACCTCGGTATCAAACCGTACGCTTGTAATTTGTGCTCATTTAGAACGCGTAAAACGGACACGCTTAAAAAGCATAAAATGACACACACCGGTGATAAGCCGTTCGCTTGTGACGTGTGTCCTTTCCGGTGTCGCCAAAAGGCCAATTTAAATATACACAAAATGACGCACAGTGATTTAAAACCTTTCGAATGTGATGAGTGCCATGCGAACTTTCGGCAGTTGTCTACGTTAAAACGGCATATATTAAACCACTCGAATTTAAAACCGATTTCGTGTAATCAATGCGATTTTAAATGTAAAACTACATACAGCTTAAAAAAACATCAAATGACACATACGGATATAAAACCTTTTTCGTGTGACACGTGTTCGTATGCTACGAGATCGTCAACGGAATTAAAAAGGCATAAAATGATTCATTTAGGACTTAAGCCCTTATCTTGTGACTTATGCTCTTATAGATGTCGCAATTTGCAAAATTTGAAATTGCACGTTATGAAACATACCGGAGAAAATCCGTTTTCCTGCGATAAATGCGATTTTAAATGCCGCGTTTTAAACAGATTAACCGTACATAAACGAATTGATCATGAAGGTTTCGGTAAAGAGACCGTTCCTGACGAGTTGAAGACGTTTTTATGCGATATATGCCCGTATAAATGTATGTCTTTAGGTAAATTGAATTATCATCGATTACGGCATTCGAAAGATAAACCGTATCCTTGCGACGAATGCGGTGCACGGTTTAAAACGTCCGGAGAAGTCCGTAAACATAAACTCGTCCATACGGACTACCGCCCGTTTAAATGTGAGCAATGCCCGTATCGTTCACGTAATCAATACAGCCTTAAATTACACGTAATGATGCACACCGGAGAAAAACCTCTTTCGTGTGACGTTTGTGATTTTAAATGTAGACAGATGGTGAGTTTAAATATGCATAAAATGTCTCACCGCGGTGAAAAACCGTACGAATGCGACGTTTGCTCATTTAAATTCGCACATATTTCGTTTTTACGGCGTCATAAAATGACTCATTCTACGGAAAAACCGTTTTCGTGTACTTTATGCAATTTTGCATGCCGTACGCAATCATTATTAAAACAGCATATTAACAATCATTCCAATATAAAACGTTTTACGTGCGATTTATGCCCTTTTAAAGCGAGAATGTTAAGCGATTTGAAGAAACACGTAATACGTCACACGGATTTACGGCCGTATTCCTGTGACACGTGTCCGTATACGTCGAAAACCGCAAACGAATTAACTAAACATAAAATAATTCACACAGACTTTAAACCGTTCTCGTGTGACATTTGCCCTTTTAGGTGCCGGCAATGGAACAATTTAAAAATACACAAAATGACGCATACAGATATAAAATTGTTCGAGTGTGAAATCTGCGGTCACAAGTGCCGACAAGCTGTCGAACTGAAACGGCACCAAATAGTTCACAGTGATGAAAAAAATTATCAATGTGACGAATGCGATTTCCGCTGCAAGACTTCGAACTATTTGTCTCGTCATAAATTGGTTCATTCCGAGATACGCCCTTACTTATGCGACAAGTGTGACGTAAAATGCAAGACAATTAGTGACTTGAATAAACACGCCGTAATTCATACGGATTTAAAACCTTTCAGTTGTGATATTTGTAATTATAAATGCCGTAAATCCTCAGTATTAAAAGGTCACATGTTGACACATACGGATAATTATCCGTACAATTGTTACTTATGTGATTATAAATGTAGACAGTTGTATAATTTAAAAGTGCACGTTGTGAAACATTTCGACGATAAACCGTACAAATGCGATCGTTGCGATTTCAGTTGTAAATTAGGAAGTGCGTTAAAGAGTCACAAAGTCACGCACAATGACGTCAAAAGCTTCTTTTGCGAGGAATGCGCGTTCAGTTGTAAACGGGCAAGAGATCTGCAGAAGCACCGTTTAATCCACGACGAGTCGAAGCCGTTCGAATGCGACGATTGCGATTTCAGATCGAAACGTTCTGCCGATTTGGCGAGACACAGATTGGTACACGCGAGCGTGGTGTCGCACGTGTGTCACGATTGCGGTAAAGGCTTCAAGTCCAAGAGTCAGTTTCGGAGACATCAGAAACTACACGAGGATTCACCGGAAAAGGTTCTTCTCAAAGCAAGAGTTAAAGGAATCAAATTTGGTTCTGACGCCTTTATTATCATCAAAGAATAACAAGTAACCTAACCAATTTTTGTTCAACTGAGAAAAATATGTCTATATTTACTTGGTAGAACTCCATTATAACACGGTGAAAAACAAGCAATGCATTTTGGTTCTTCAATTTTTTTTTATAACATAATCAATAGCTATTTCGGCTCACGCCATCGTCGGAACTATGCTTAAACATACATTTGGTTATCTATATATAGCTGTGTAGAAAAGGTACACAATACATTTTCTCTCCTGTTTTAACGACCTAATAGGCTTATTTCACAAACAAACTAATATAAGTCGGTCGCCACTTCTCAATCCACTACAGGGGGCTGTTTTGCTTCCGTAATAAACTATTTCCGTAATAAACTATTTCCGTGGAATATGTAAGCTTATTGATATAGCCGCCTTTTTCATTAACAATTTAATTTTTTTTAGTTTTATTGCTAGCAGGAATATAAGCAAACGTTCATTTAAGCATAGTGACGATGACTGACGATGGCGTGAGCCGAAATAGGTATCAACTATATCTTATAAAAAAAATTGTAGAACTAAAATACATTGCTATATTTTCACCGCGTTGAAAAGATGTCTGATGTTTTAAATTCCTTAATATATGATAAATTAAACTCCATTATGAATCAAAAATCTTGATTTTTTGTGTATTTAATTAATTTATAAATTATAGATTTAATGAAGGTATTTTATTATAGATAAAGTAAATAATTTTAAATAAATTATATATTGGTTTTTTGATTGTTAACGTTTATTGTTTAACCAAATTTCTTTAGCGTTAATCTAACATACAACAGTCGACGGTATCGATACATTTTCAAAATGCTATCATCGTGTTGAACAGTATTTTAAACGGCTGCAACGTCCGTTGCATCCGTGTGATAGGATGCCCGAAGATGCCGAAAGGCAAAACCCGGGACGTTAGTGACAATACGTGTGGAATCGTACAAAGTCTTAACAATTCAAATTAAACACTAACGATCTTAGTTCTTGGACCCGTGGCTTTGTACACCTGCTACCTTCAACTCAAAATTTCGTATTCTATCAGTTGATAATGCCCGCGACGAGCGAAACCGGCCCTGATCGTAAAACATACAGAGTTTGAGCTTGTGATGTTAATCTTACGTATTAACTGAAGAAATTAATCGATTGAATCGGCATTTACTTGGCAGAACTCCATTATAACACGGTGAAAAAATAGCAATGTATTTTAGTTCTACAAAATTATTTTTAACAAATATAGTTGATAGCTATTTCGGCTCACGCCATCGTCAGAACTATCCGTGATACCCGTATCGTGAGCCGAAATAGCTATCAACTATATTTGTTAAAAATAATTTTGTAGAACTAAAATACATGGCTATTTTTTCACCGTGATATTTTTTTAAATTAAAAAATTCGAAATACATTTTTCAATAGTGTGCGGAGACTTATTTTCAGATTCAAAAAGGTGCCGATCACTTAAAAGGTTGAGAAACATTGATATAGAAGGTTCTACAGCTGAAAAAAGTGATAAAACGCTAAACACAAATTTACGTAGATCACATTTTGAAATCTTAATTTTGGTTTACTAACGTCACCTATCGAGCAATTAAAAAATAAGTTGTTTTTTTTTAATTTATGATATCGACTGAAGGTGCTCGATGGAATTTCAAAATCAAATTTGAATTGTTACAGCTGTGTACGATTCCACATATTTTGTCGCTAACGACCCGGGTTTCGCCTTTGTTAGTTAATTTTCATCCGTGTGATAGAATGCCTGAAGACGCCGAAAGACGAAACCCCGGTCATTAGTGGTAAAACATGTGGAATCGTACAAAGTTCAAATTTAAGTTGTTTTTGTTATTGTAAGAACAATTGTAGGCGATTTCTTGAATATGCAATTCGGGGATCTTGGGTATGAGAGGAAATAACCATTAACGTCAAAAATCAATGAAAATCTATGGTCACACGTCAACTTTTTAGTGTATCTTACTTTTGGACTTAAGTGCTACACACAAATTTACAAAAATCACATTTTTACATTTAAAATTTTGATTTAGTATTACCGTCTACTGAGCTATTTTGTATTTGACATTTAATTAGGTAAAAATCTAAGATACATTAATACTCAAATGTTTTAATTATTTAATAGATGGTGTGCATATATACACATAACACAGTTTTACACAACGCGGTTGTATAAACTGTAACGTATTTTTATACAACACGCTTATATAACACGGCTTAAGAAGTAAAAAAAAATAACGTTGAACTATCTACATGTTTCATGTTGTACATTTTTACATATCAATTCCAAAACAATATTAATTTGTAGAACTATATATCTTATAAAGAATTTGTAGAACCAAAATACATTGCTGTTTTTTCACCGTGTTATAATGGAGTTCTACCAAGTGAATGCCAATTCAATCAATAAACTTGAAACAAATATTTTTGACGGGTTAATCTTACCTTTGTTTTTTCTTAAGTATTGTCTATGATTCGATAGAATATTATTTATTGTCTATGGTTAGTCTCTAGTATATAATTTGTGGTTAGTTCTTCGTTATCTGTTTTGCCGTGCTTATGCACAAGTAGATCAATATGGATATTAAAATAGAACCTCATGATGAATTGTTGTGTTTGAGTACCCCTAATTACACTATCCTAATCGAAAATCATTGCAAGACGATCCTTACAGAAGTATATGATGGCATTCCATCAGAATGTAAACCTACAATGTTTCAAGATGACAATAATCAAATGAGAAAAAAGGTATTAGCAATTTATGATATCGACTGAAGGTGCCAGATGGAATTTCAATATTAAATATGAATTGTTACAGCTTTGTACGATTCCACATGTTTTGTCACCAGCAATCTAGATTTCGCCTTTCGGCATCTTCAGGCATTCTATCGCACGGATGCAACGGAACTAATTAATGATAACGGCTGAAGGTGCTTCATGGAATTTCAAAATCAAATTTGAACTGTTACAATTTTGTGCGATTCCACGTGTTTTTTCACTAACGAACCGGGTTTCGCCTTTCGGCATCTTCAGGCATTCTGTCGCACGGATGCAACAGAACAGACACACTTTAAACAGTTAATATAAAACCATTTTTAGAGACTTCAATCGCTCTATCCGTTAATGATGTCTTGACTATTATTTGGCAGTTTGTTGTGCTGTGCGTTACAGTCACATATTCTTAAATAATTGTTCATTACTTTTATCTTTCACAGGACTTATCGCTAGAACAAGAGTATCACATCGAACCGAAAAATAATCAAGACACAGGTACGGTTGTTGTAAAAAAGGAAGAAATTGACGTCGAACAGTGCTCATATGCTGAACTTACGTCGGACGAGGTATTTCAGATGAATTTTATGAATCTTGATAAATAGGTGCTTTGGTCTATAACCAACCGGGTTTCGGTTTTCTACGTCTTCAGGCATTGTACAACACGGATGCAACAGAACTGACAAGTCAGAATTGTGTGATAGAATACCTGAAGATGCCGAAAGGCGAAACCCGGGTCATCAGTGATAGAAAACATGTGGAATCGTACAAATTTGTAACAATACAAATTTTTTTTTCAGGTTGCCATTTCGGAACAAACACACGTGGGTGTGAATGAAACAGACGAAAAGTTTGAACAAAATTGGTGTCCAACTAAAAATGAAGTCAAAATGCAACAATTTGGCTCACAATTAGTTGCTTGTATCAAATTGAAAAGAATTAGATGTTTTGAAAGAAACTTTGTTTGTATAATATGTTCGTTAGTATTCGAATCGTGCGATTTGTTGACAAAACATAAAAACAGTTCCCATACAAGTCTAAATTCCAAATCTAATTTAAGGGATATCGATCCGAAAAATCGATCATCGATTCAGTCAAATATGGACGTAACGTTCGATGTGCAGTTCGATCAAAGTTTCCATATAAAAATGAAACGGTTTGAATGTGATATATGCAATTATAAATGTATTCGATCGTCCGATTTCATGGATCATAAAAAAAAACATTCAAAGGAAAAATCATTTCATTGCGAAGAGTGCAATTATTCTTGTTTATTAATGAGTAATTTTGTCATACACAAAATGATTCACGCCAAAGAAAGAGCTTTTAAATGTGATAACTGTGATTATACGTGTAGGACTTCTGGATTATTGAAAAAACACAGTAAAGTCCATTTACCAGATAAACCGTATCAATGTGGCCAATGCCAGTACAGATGTTCGCTTTCTAATGACCTTAAAAGGCACACGATTGTACATTCTCAAGAAAAACCGTTCAGTTGCGATCAATGTAATTTTAAATGTAGAAGAATTGAATATCTCAAAGTACACAAAAGAACTCACAGCGATGAAAAACTCTACTGTTGTGACCAGTGCAGTTTCAAATGCAACACATCATCGCAATTGAAAATACATAAACGGTCACACGCCGGTGAAAAACCGTACAAATGCGACCAATGTAATTACGAATCGGCGAACAGTTCATTTTTGAGAACACATAAAATGTCTCATACGGGTGAAAAACCGTTCGCTTGTGATCAATGTAATTATAAATCGGCGCAGTTCGTACAATTAAAACGACACAAATTGCTTCATACAGGCGAAAAAGCTTTTATGTGTGATCAGTGTCATTATAAAAGTGTTGATTCTTCAGGACTTAAACGACACAAAACATCGCACAGTAGTGTAAAAATTGAATATTCCGCCAGTAATAACGGGTTTAATCCGTAGCGAGTCTTTTGGATCAGTGTTATCAGTTAATTTAACCCGTTCGCTGATCGAGTATTCGAAGTATAAACTCTAGTTTCAACATTTGGTTTTAAATGACGAATATAGACGATGCTAACTGTTTATTGTACGTCAGTTCTCTTGCATCCGTGTGATAGAAAGCCTGAAGATGCCGTAAGGCAAAACTCGGGTCGTCAGGAACAAAACATGTGGAATCGCATAAAGCTGTAACAAGTCAAATTTAATTTGTAAATGTATATTTGTATATTTAAAAAAATAGAGTATAATACATAAAAAAACTATCTTTGATTTTTTTGATTCTTGGAATGCAAATCTTCATTTTGTATGAACTTTATACCTAACGTGGTGAAAAAATAGCAGTGTTATAGTTCTACAATTTATTTATAAGATATATTTGATGGCTATTTCGGCTCACGCCATCGTTGGAACTATTAATATACGATGGCGTGAGCCGAAATAGCTATCAACTATATCTTATAAAAATTTTGTAGAGCTGTAATACATTGCTATTTTTTCACCGCGTTATAATGGAGTTCTACCAAGTAAATGCCTATTCAATCAATAAACTTCAAACCTTGTATTATATAACACGTATATAACACGGTATTATATTATATTACACGAGGTTTTTATGGAACCATATAACCGTGTTATGCGAGGCCCCGGTGTATCAAACAACACGTTTTCAACGGAATACTCTTTCGCTTTCTTTAACACAATCATTTTTATTTATGATATCGACTGAAGGTGCCTGATGGAATTTCAATATCAAATATTAATTTTTACAAATTTGTCTGATTGCACACGTTTTGTCACTAACGACCCAGGTTTCGCCTTTCTGTTGCATCCGTGTGATAGAATGCCTGAAGACGCCGAGAAGCGAAACCCGGGTCGTTAGTGACAAAACATGTGGAATCGTACAAAATTGTAACAATTCAAATTTATTTTATATTAATTAAATTATCACCCATTTCCAGCAAGAAGTGACAGTTAACACGTTAAAAGTATGTAATTCAAATTTTACCAGTCAACTGAACAGTCTGTTCTGTAACATCTAAGTGATGAAATGCCTGAAGATGCCAAAAGCGTAAAACAATTTTTTAGTGATAAAACATATGAAATCGTACAAACTCTCAACAATTCAATTTGTTTTTGACTGTGAGATCCATTTAATTCGTGTTATATTATATAAATACAATTTTATCGTGTCTTATTATTATTGTCTATGATTAGATACAAAGAAATATTTTTTTGTCTATGGTAATACTTTCATATCTATTTTGCCGTGTTTATACTATCATCATTAGGTTCTATCAAAATAGAACCTAATGATGAATCGTTTTCTTTGGGTACCCCTAATTACACTGTCTTCATCGGAAATCATTGCAAGACGATCCTTACAGAAGGAAATGGCCATCCAACAGAATGTAAACCAACAATGTTTGAAGATGTCAATTATCAAGAGAGAAGAAAGGTATTCAAAATTGATTTTAAGGATTATGTTCAAGTTAAAACGCTATACAAAAATAGCCTTTTTTAAATTCTGACTATGTAGTTAATTCAACAAAGGATTTCTGTTGAAAACAACTTATTTCTAAGACTGACTGCCAGCGAATGTTTCGGTCGTTCAGACAGCAGATTCTAGTGTTCATATGCTGAACTTACGTTGGGCGAGGTATTTCTACAAAGCCATAGAGCTTTGTTATTCGTGATGTCGGTTCGTAACTCGAAACTCTGTCGGCATCTTAAATTGTTAACTAAGCAACAAATTTATTGTTAAGATATCGACTGAAAGTGCTCGATGAAATTTCAATATAAACTGTTAATTTTGTAAGATTCAGTATATTTTGTCGCTAACGACCCGGGTTTCGACTTTCGGTATCTTCAGGCATTCTATCACACGGATGCAACAGAACTGACAAGTCAGAATTGTGTGATAGGATACCTGAAGATGCCGAATGGCGAAACCACCCGGGTTGAAAATATGATTGTTGTAAAAAAAGTAAATGTCGACGTCGGACAGTGCTCATATGCTGAACTTACGTCGGACGAGGTATTTCAGATGAATTTTTATGAATCTTGATAAATAGGTGCTTTGGTCTATAACGAACCGGGTTTCGCCTTTCTGCGTCTTCAGGCATTTTACCACACGGATGCAACAGAACTGAAAAGCCAGAATTGTGTGATAGAGTATCTAAAGATGCCAAAAGGCGAAACCCGGATCATCAGTGATAGACAACATGCTGAATTGTATAAAGTTGTAACCATACAAAATTTAACTAAATTTTTGTTTTCAGGTTGCCATTTCGGAACAAACACACGTGGGTGTGAATGAAACAGACGAAAAGTTTGAACCAAATTGGTCGCTAATTAAAAATGAAGTCAAAATGCAACAATTTGGCTTCGACTTAGTTGCTTGTATCAAATTGAAAGGAATTAGAAGTTTTATAAGTAACTTTGTTTTTTAGTATTCGAATCGTGTCATTTGTTGACAAAACATAAAAACAGTTCCCATACGAGTCTAGATACCGAGTCTGATTTGAGTGATGTTGAACTAAAAATTCGATCGACAATTCGGTAAAATATGGACGTAACGTTCGATCAAAATTTACGAACAATCCAGAAACATTCAAGATGTCCATCAACAACACCATTACGTGTGATCGGTAGACATTTCGTAGAACCGATACCACCTACGGCCAATAAGTTGAGGCGTACTAGACAATGCAGTGTGTTACTCGCATGGGAACGGAAACGGTAAAAAAATACGCTAATAGACACGGTTCCACTGTCCGGATTGTGCATTGAGTGTTTTAAAATATACCATACAAAAAAAAAAACATTTATTACTTCTGTAAAATTTAAAACATTGTAAGTAAACTAAATATTACAATAATTCATTCTGAAAAAATTTATACAATTTATGATATCGACTGAAGGGGATTGATGGAATTTCAATATCAAATTTGAATTGCTACAACTTTGTGCTAAATTCCACATGTTTCGTCGCTGACGACCCGCCAGTCCCGTTGCATCCGTGCGATGGAATGCCTGAAGATGCCGAAAGGTGAAACCCCGGGTAACCGTTAAATAAATATATAAAAATTCAATTGAAACAATTTTTTTTAAACACTAGTGTTTTATTTTTTAATAATATCGTTAAATAATAATTTTTGATATATTATATTATCTGTCATTATCTTTTATGGGTAATAACGTGTTTTTTCAAGTTTGAAGAATGAACAGTTCTAAAGTCACATTGATCACACTTGAAGGGTTTATCTCCAGTATGCAAAAACATATGCCTTTTTAATACAGAAGCTTGCGAAGTCTTGAAGGAGCAATTTGTGCATTTAAATGGCGTTTCTCCAGTATGTATCATTTTATGCCTTTTTAAATTCGCTGCTATATTAGCTTTGAAATCACATATGTCACATTTGAACGGTTTTTCTCCGGTGTGTAGCAAATGGTGACGTTTTAAATGACTTGATTGCGTAAATTTCAAGTTACACTGATCGCATTCGAAAGGTTTTTCGCCGGTGTGTCGCAGCTTGTGCGTTTTCAAACTGGACGAATTCGCGTATTGCATTTCGCACTTGTCGCATTTGTACGGTTTCTCGCCGGTGTGCGACATTTTGTGCGTTTTCAAATGCGAGAAACGCGTGGATTTGAAATCGCATAGATCGCATGAGAACGGTTTCTCGCCCGTGTGCACCATTTTGTGCGATTTTAAACTGGATTTTTGCGATGATTTAAAATCGCACTGGTCACATTTGAACGGTTTTTCGCCGGTGTGCCGCATTTTGTGCGATCTCAACGTCGAAACGTGCGTACATTTGAATTGGCATTGATCGCAATGGAAAGGTTTTTCTCCGGTGTGAGACATAATATGCGCTTTTAAATGTGATAGACGAGTAAATTTAGAGCTACAGCTGTCACACTTGAAAGGTTTATCACCACTGTGTGACATTTGGTGGTATTTCAACATAGATAAATGCACAAATTTTGAATCACACTGGTCACAACTGAAAGGTTTTTCGCCATTGTGTGTCATTTTGTGATTTTTAATGTGGCACGGATATTCGGCGCTAAAATTACACTGCTCGCATTTAAATCGCTTCTTTCTCAATCTTTCGCCCACTTTTTTGATCGTGCCGCAAGAAAACTTCGATTCGCGCTCATTGTAATGAAATTTGAGCGAATTAATCGATGGGAATATACTGTAACAAACGCTGCAGATGAAATTATTCTCATAGAAGACGAATTTTTCCAGTATGATTACAGCGACAGGCGCGAGAGCAATAGGCTCCTTTTTTATCAGTTTACAGTCGATTTGTATTTCATCACAAGGAGCAAGTTTTTTTGGAGCATTTGATAAACGAAGGTCAACTTCTATTTCTGACAGCGTTTTATGAGAAGGTAACTGAAACAAAACATGAACAAAGTAATATTAACACGGTGAAAAAACAGCAATGTATTTTAATTCTACAAAATTCTGACGATGCATGAGCCGAAATAGCTATCAACTATATCTTTAAAATTTTGTAGAACTAAAATACATTGCTGCTTTTCCACCGTGTTATAAAAGAGTTCTACCGAGTAAATGCCAATTCAATCAATAAAAAATGATATTAAAATATAATACACAATAAATCATTAACAATGTTTTCATTATGTGTTTATTGTCAAATTAAATCTAAAATATTCACTGAAGGCGCTTGATGGAATTTTAGTATAAGATTTGAAGGGTGAAGGGGGATTTCATATATTTTTTTATTTGGTTTAGTGAAATAAAACACAAAATGACACAATCCGAGTAAAGCGACTGTAGCAAAATAACATATAGACCAATTAACTATTAAACCAAAAAGAATATTACCAAATCCGGTTTACTTTCTGCATACGAACATTCCCCTAGATCGAATCTCTCAGTTTTAATGTCAGATATTTCTTCAGTAAAATTGTTTTTGTATATTTCCCATTCGTTTCTGATATCATCAGGTTCCTGCGAAAAGAAAAAACAACGATTGATTGAATCGGCATTTACTTGGTAGAACTCCATTATAACACGGTGAAAAAATAGCAATGTATTTTAGTTTTACAAATTTTTTATAAGATATAGCTGATAGATATTTCGACTCAAGCAATCGTCACTATAGATCTGACGATGCCGTGAGCCGAAATAGCCATCACCTATATTTTGATTAAGTTGGCATTTACTTGGTAAAACTCCATTATGACACGTTGAAAAGATATCAATGTATTTTAGTTCTACAAAATTTTTATAAGATAATAATAAATTATGATAAATAGTTGATAGCTGTTTCGGCTTACGCCATCGTCAGACAAATTGCCACTATAGTTCTGAATAGCTATCAACTTAATATTGATTGAATTGGCATTCACTCGGTAGAACTCCATTATGACAATAAATCATCAATACGTTTAATCTAAAATGAATAGTTATCTGCAAGTAACAAATTAACTTATTATATTTTCATTGTATAGAGGAACCCCCAATTACACTGCCAATCAAATGCTGCCAGATATTCTATAAAATTAAATGTTGATATGTAAATTTTTTTTTTCTAATTATTTGCGACGTTACTAGTTACCAAAAATTATTTAACCTTAAGCAATATATATACAGCGGAACCTCGATCAACCGTTCTCGCATAATACGTTTTCCCGGCTGGAACGCTTATTTTGTATAGTCCCGTCAAACTCCCATAAGAACAATGTTAGATAATCCCGCATTGACCGTTTCCCGATTCCCCGATTTCCTCGATAAACCGTCTAAATATTTTGGTCCCGTCACAAATATTATCCCGATTGACCGTTTTTATTGCATATTTCTCCGTATCTCGGCAAGCAAGTTTGACACAGCCGAGTGCAGGTGTTATGTCTAGACACGTTGGAATCCGCTGTACATGTTAGACGTAACGCATTGGACGCGTGTGCTATTTTTTGGGTTGAAATCCACCACACGCGTATTATTGTTTATGATGCAAATGTAGAGTTGTTTAAAATTCATGGTAATAATGAGTCCTGTGCATACAAACTTTTAGTCACAAGTTTAGTAACAAGTCTTTGTTCCGATTAAAATGCCAAATAACAAAGAAGCAAACTAACATAAAGGACTTTTTTTAAATGATTTTACTTATTTATTATTATTTGAAAAATATACTTTGAATAGTTGTGATATTATAAGATTGAAATGCGCAGTTCTATTCCCGGTATACCTTTACCGTTATTCATAGAATTTCGCACAGCTGTGTGCACATGAACACCGAAACCGTGTTAAGCGAGGGATGAGTGTATATATAATTGAAAAAATCGACCAAAATACCTGTTTAATTGAATAATGAACGTCTCGACTGTCTGCATCACATTGTTCGTCTTTGATGGACATCATTTTTGGTACAATACCATCTACGATTGCGTTGGAACACTTGTGGTCAATTTCAGTTTTGAAGGCCTGAAGGAAACAGATTGTTCATAGAAAGAAGAAGTTCATTTGGTCCTATACATTAAAACCTCATTGTACTGCTGCAATCTACGATATGACTGAAGGTGCTTGATGCATTTTCAATAAAGAATGTGAATCGACAACACTGTATACTTTTATGGTGTCAACTGCCACTTCTTAATGGAAAGACATGATAAATTTAATAATAAAAACACATTTATTAAGTACTTATTTTCAGAATATATTTTTTGATCAGGACCGGTTTCAAATATTTATTTCCTTGTATAATATTTTTTTTATCTAAATCATTCAATACATTATTATTAAATTTGAATTATTACAACTTTGTATAGTTCCACATGTTTTTTAACAAACGATCCAGGTATCGCCTTTCGGCATCTTCAGACATTCTATTACAAGTATGACTTAATTAGTCATTTTGTAGAGCTATGCCGAAATAGCTATCAACGATTTCTTATTAAAAATAATTGTAGAACTAAAATACACTGCTATTTTTTCACCGTGTTATAATGCAGTTCCACCAAGTAAATAGAAATTCAATCAATACCATTTCAAATGTTTATTAAATCCGTAGCGGTAGGCACAGTAAATGATACGAACGGTTAACCGATTGTCAGTTATATTGCATCCGTTATCTAATGATGCCGAAAAGCGAAACCGGGCTCATGATTGACAAAACGATGGATTTTACACAATTAATCTCACCTCTTTTCTATCGCTAGATTCTCCTCGCTCCGTTCTTGCGTCATATTGTGTTGTTGCGACATTGTGATGAACCAAGTTCAAAATGTCATCTTCAGATGCTTTTATTGTCTCTGACTCATCTAATGGTTCAATTTTGACGTCCATTTCGCACGAAATTATATGAAATAACAGCGAAACTGATAGATAAACATCATCGTGTTATGCTTAGAAAGAATATTCTAAGATGCATCCATAGACAATAGAATAACATCGCAAATAATCATAGACAATACAAATATTTTCCGATTCGTTTACTAGTTAATTATTTCTCAATTAACAATCAAACCTTTTTCTAGACTATACGTAAACAAAACAACTTTCAACTATTTTTTTTCCTTTAATATTTTTATATTAAAAAGTCATTCAATGTATTTTTATTAAATTCGAATTATAGCAACTCTGTAAGATTCCTAAATTTTTATCACTAACGACCCGTCAGTCTTGTATGTGCCAATCCAATAAATAAAATGCCTGAAGATGTCGAAAGGCGAAACCCGGGTCGTTGGTGACGAAGCATGTGTAATCGTACTAAGTTGTAACAATTCATATTAAATTTGAAATTCCAGCAAGCACATTTTTAGTCGATGTTGAACATTTAATCCAAATGTGTTTTTTTTTTAAATTTCCATTCAATAAAGTTGTTATTGTCAATTTGACACAAGATGAAAAATAAAAGAAAATTCTATCACAGATGTATAGAGTTAAAGCAAGGGTTTAAAAATATTTTATTCGATATTAAAATAAGACAAATTTTTATTGTTTCAATTTTAAACTAAAAATTATTCAAACGCAAAAGGCAATCATGACAAACATAGAAATTTCATATCATATTTTTTGTAAAATTATTTTGTATGTGCCAATACGTGTCTTTTTAAGTGAAAAGCATACGCCGTTTTGTAGTTACACTTATCACATTTTAACGGTTTTTCGCCTCTGTTTAATTTTGTGGAGTTTAAACCGTGACGAATCTACACAGCTATAATCACAAAGACCACATTTGAAAGGTTTCTGACGAGAATGCGTCATTTTGTGACTTTTCAGGTATGTCGCATTTGCTGTTTTATAATTACACTATTCACATTATCAAGGTTTTTCGCCTGTATGTATACTTCTGTGCGATTTAAGCTGTATTTTCGTATGCATTCAAAATTACATTGGTCGCATTTGAGAGGTTTTTCTTTTGCGTGGGTTATTTTATGTGCTTTTAAATGAAGAACATCTACAGTTTTTTTACAAAACTTACACCGTCACTACAGTTCTGACGATGGCGTGAGTCGAAATAGTTGTCAACTCAATTGATTGTAAGAGAATTTAATTGATAAAACTGCATTATAACATGGTGAAAAAAATAGTCATGTATTTTAGTTCTACAATTTTTTTTTAATAAGATAAAGTCGATAGCTAATTTAAAAATTTATAAGATATATTATAAATAAAAAAAGTGTCGAACTACAATACATTGCTTTTTTTCTTCGTGTTCTTAGTACCTGTATTGAAAAAAGCTTTATTTTTCCTGTGTGTAAATATTTTATTTACGATTTAAGTTTTAGAATTGAATAACGCAATTTTGGAATATTTTTTTTTGTATAAGCAACGATCATGCCAATTTGCAGTCTGTTAACAAATAAATAAATCAAAATTTTGAACAACCCTGAACAAATCTTTGGTTGTCTATGGTTGGTTAATATGTCAAATAAACCTGTCAATATTTCTACGAAATCTTACATATTTAATGAATATTGAAACGTACGGAAATGGACATTAAGCAAGAACCCCAGGAGGAAAATTCTGAAACCGAAGAACCGAAACTGGACCAACCGTGGTTCGATGTTCCGATAGAACCGGAGTATGACGTCCATCCTTCCGAGGTTCATTTGTTAATAATTATGATTTAAATATCCTTTGTGTTGACATTCGACCTCCTATAGCGTATAGTTCAAGATTTCGCTGTAGGAATACATCGTTATAGGAGACTAAGCAAACATACAAAATTTGAGGTTAGGTCCATTCAGTTGTATTTGTTAATTGCTCGAAAACATCAAATTTATTCAATTCACGTGTATGGTTTGTGATACCTTATTCGTCAGTGCTGTCGCATATTTGTGAAAGTATGACTGAAGATGCCGAAAGGTGAAATCTGTGAATATTTGAATAAACCAAATTTGACGTACACTTAAAAAATAACACCAAATAATAAACCTAACCGTGTTTCGTGCATGAAATTTGAATCACATTAAGTTGTTAACTGTCACTTCTTGAGAGAAAGGCAAGATATTTCAAATAATAATAAAAATATCACATTTTCACGGTATGTAGGTATTTCCGAGAAATATTTTATGATAACACAATAAAAGATTAGATTAGAAGAAAATAATATATATATATATTATCATAAAATGAGCTTAGATTAGAAATGAACTTGTTTTAATTATATTATTTAATAGATAATTAGAAATAGATACAGATTATACTATCGATTGGCTTATCATCGTGTCCTTATCAAAGTTGACCCCTTATTATGTCATATTTTTTTTAGATTATGTCAACACAATTGGAGATTGTTAAAACTGAATCCGATTTTGAAAAACCAATAATCAAGGAGGAAATCTGTGACTTTGGATTTACTTATGTTAAGCAGGAATCGGCCGAAAATGTAAAAGAAAGTTCTATTTGTGCGAAAAAAGAGGTGATGTCTGTTATTTAAACTCTTAAATGACTAAATTTGAATTGCTACAACTTTGCACTATTCCACATGTTTTGTCACCAGCGACCCGGGTTTCGGCTTTCGGCATCTTCAGGCATTCCATCACATGGATGCAACAGAACTGACAATGTTGCTACAGTTCAAATTTGATATTGAAATCCATCAAGCACCTTCAGTCGATATACTAAAAAAAATCCTTAAATAACTGCCAATAAGAAATTCAATTGCCGAGTTGTCAATCAACATATCTGTCTAAAGTTATTTTTACAGCAAATATCAATTTACTGTAAATTCAAGAAACCCTTAAAATGTAGCGAAGCGACGGTGATAGATTTACAATAAATATTTTGTAAAATTTGAATTGTTGCAACTTCGTGCGATCCCACAGTGTTACCGACGACCCGGGTTTCGCATTTCGGCATCTTCAGGCATTCTTTCACATGGATGCAACATAACTGAAATGTCAGTTCAACGAAGCTTCAACAAATTAAAATTTGATATTGAAATTTCATCAAGTACCTACAGTCAAATGTGTTTGAATGATATTGTATTGGGACCCGTGCCGTTAGTTACAAATCGTGTGGAATTGTACAAAGTTGTAACAATTGGAATTTGATGATGAAATTCCATCGAGCACCTTCAGTTGATATCATAATTATTTTGTAGTCTCATTATTATCTCATTCAGAAAATTTATTACATATTATCGTGTATCATGATTAGATAATTATTATTAGTTTGAAATAACCTAATTATTGATTTATTTTTTCAAGGAATCCACGTCAAAAGACAATGTTTGCGTACAACATATATCAACCGAAGTTGAAGAACCACTTCTTGAATGTGACAAAAATGTTACCCGTAAGAGACGCAAAATGTCACTTTCCAAAAAAAAGCAATTTCAGTGCCCAGAATGCGTTTATAAATGTGCCAGTTCTTCTCATATGAAAGTACATAAAATGATACATTCAGGAGAAAAACCTTTTAAGTGTAGCGATTGCGAATATCGATGTACGAAATCGTCTCATTTGAAAGTCCACAAAATGATACACACGGGTGAAAAACCTTTACAGTGCAATCAATGTAGTTTTTCGTGCAGAATTTCATCACACATGAACTTACATAAAATGGTACACTCAGGAGAAAAGCCGTTCAAATGCAACGAATGTCAATACACATGTACGAGTTCGTCTCATTTGAAAGTCCACAAAATGATACATACGGGAGAAAAACCGTTTCAGTGCAGCCAATGTAATTTTTCATGCAGAATATCGTCTCATATGAATGTACATAAAATGATACATTCGGGAGAAAAGCCGTTTAAGTGCAGTGAGTGTGACTACCGGTGTACAAAATCGTCGCATTTGAAAGTACACAAAATGATACACACCGGAGAAAAACCGTTTCAGTGCAGCGAATGTAATTTTTCGTGTAGAATTTCGTCTCATATGAATGTACATAAAATGATACATACGGGCGAGAAACCTTTTAAGTGTGATCAGTGTGAGTACAATTGTAGGACAATCAACGCGTTGAAAGTACATAAAAAAACACATGCTGGAGAAAGACCTTTTAAGTGTGATAAGTGTGATTTTAAATGCAAAACAGTGAACGCTTTGAAAGTGCACAAGAAGATACACGGCGGAGGAAAACCTGTAAATCGATAAAGTCTTAACTATTGGTTGCCCGAACCGCAAGTGATATATTGAAAAGCAAAAACCGATAACAACCACAAACCTTTCAACGAATCTTCCAGACTTAAGTTCAATAACCGCTCGTGTATTGTTTAATACGGTGATTTGCTAGACCCCAATAAAAGAGTTTGTTGATACTTTCAAATATTTTTTTTTAAATCTCAAATTTGAATTCCTTTTAAGATGTGTTAACTGTCACTTCTTGGTGGAAAGGTATAATATTTTAACTAATAAAAACTCAAAATTTTCGTATAAACAGACTTGCTTCTAAACTGCATTCTATCAGTTGATAACGCTCGCGATGAGTGAAACCGGTCCTGATCAAAAATATATTGTAAAAAAAATTGGTGAAAATTTACACATTTCCATATGTTTCATCACTCACCCGAGTTTCGCCTTTCGGCATCTTCAGGCACATACAGTAACAATTACAGTGATTATCCACTTCTTGATTGAAATACTGCCTGTATTTTAAAATATTTCAAAACAATATAATAATAAATTTGGTCGACTGATAATATTCGTAATCGTGTTTTTGTTATCATATATTTGTAAAGTAGTGCTAAATACAAAATTGTTTATCTAGAATTAAATGTTTTTTGTAAAACAACTTAGAGTTTTTTTAAATTGATAATTTAATTAATGCGATGCAATCTGTTCGGAGACAAAAAATTGAAGGTTTATTTATCACACAGATTAAATGTCCGAAGACGCCAAAAAGCGAAACCTACGTCTTGTCTGACAAAAGTAGAGAAAGATTGTAAAGTTTTTATTATTTAAATATAAATTGTTAGAACTTTGCCTCACGTTTTTTCATTTACGACCCGGGTTTCGTCTTTCGGCATTTTTAATTTATTATATTTGAAACATCTTGAGATCATCAAAATCGAATGAGTCCAATTTTTAAATTTAATCTAGACAGGACTCGAGTCCAAACAAAAGTGCCTGTTGATACGAAAAGGCGAAACCCGGGTCATAGACAACAAAGGTTTAAATATTAACATAATATGAACTATATAATATTGATATTCCATTAAGCACCCTCAATTGATTACATTTGCTATGTTTAGTTTTTCCAATGCATTCGAATTTACAAGCCTTGTTGTAGATCAATTTTTTTATAAAATTTTCTCCACAATAGACAACAAATGATTATTTATTGAATTGTCATTTACTTTGTAGAGCTCCATTAAAGCACGATGAAAAAAATAGCAAATGTATTTTAGTTCTACAAAACTATTTTTTTAAGATATAGTTGATAGCTATTTCGGCTCACGCCATGTTCAGAACTGTAGTGACGATGTAAATTTTGTAGAACTAAAAACATTGTTATTTTTCACCATGTTATATTGAAGTTTTACCAAGTTAACGCCAATTCAATGAATATTTAGTTGATAGCTATTTCGCTCACGCCATCTGATGTAAACTTTGTAGAACGAAAATACATTGCTATTTTTTTCTCCGTATAACAAATGATAAAATAATTTCTTCGGCATATTCAGACAACTTATTTGAAGATTCCAAAAGGTAAAACCTGTATTTTGAGTATCAGGGCTTATGGAAGCTACAAACGGTTTGGTTGTCATAGACAATTGCATAGAGAAAATTGAAATTAAGTGCAAAATATTCTTTAGAATCAACAAAATGAAATTGTCAGAAATATTTTTTTACACTAGCAATCCATTACATCGTCTTAGCATAGACTAATACACGAAGACGATACCAAAAATAAAGAATTCAATTCTTTGTATACTTTATATTGTTTTACTTCAATAATAGATAATGGATATGATCAAAGCAGAACCGGATACTGACTGTTGTAACGCAGACAGATTGAGAATGAACGAGGCATGGTTCGAGGTGCCACTGGACCGATTGGAAGATAAACAACCTTTTGAGGTTAATTTTCTAGTCATTTTTGTTCATTACGACAGTATATTTTGGACATTTTGCCAGTCGTTTGTTACAATTTGTATATTTTTGATAGTGTCACGTGTAGTGACTTTGCAAAGCATTTTATAAGTAAAATCATATTGTATAATTAGGGGGTATTAAATTTTGTTAATACGTTTAAAATTTATTCGAGGTAATGTTGCTCGAAGCAATGTTTGTCCAATCAACAAATCGCATTGTAAATAGGTCAATACCGGTTTCGCTTACCGCGAGCATTATCAGCCAACACGACGGTATATTATTGTTAGTGATTAAGTTTTATTGTGGAAATAAGTACTAAAAAATGTGTCATTAGTAATTTATGATATCGACTGAAGGTGCTTGATGGAATTTCAATATCCTGACCTCCTGTATGTTCTGTTGCAATAAGTTTCTACAACTGTCATTTCCGTTGCATCAGTGTGATAGAATGCCTGAAGATGCCGACAAAATATGTGGAATCGTACAAAGTTGTAACAATTCAAATGTGTTATTATTATTTAAAATATCTTGGGAATTCATTAAAAAGTGCCAGTTAACACCTTATTAAACTTTAAAGTTAATTGTATTTTATCACTTGATAGTGCTAGCGATGGACGAAACCGGTCCTGATCATAAAATATATTGCGGAAATAAGGACCCATAAATGTGTTTTTATTACTTGAAATGTCATGGCTTTCTATCAAGAAGTGACAGTTAACATCTTATTTAACTTACTTGTAAAATGTATTCTATCAGTTGATAATGCTAGCGATAAGCGAAACCGGTCGTGATCATAAAATATATTGCGGAAAATAAGTCCCCAAAAAAGTGTTTTTATTGCTTAAAATATCATGCCTTTCCATCAAGAAGTGACAGTTAACACCTTAATGGTACATAATCCAAGTTGTTGTCTATCTTTTTTGCAGGACATTACCATAGACTTGCCAAACATCAAATCGGAGGTCGATACAAAATGGCGGCACAAAAACGAGGACACATCTGATGACACGTTGTCTCGTGTCAAACACGAGGTGCTCGAGAATGGAAGCGAATGCTCCAATTCTACAACAAATCAGGTATTGATCAAAATGCGCCTTACGTCTGAAGAAATACTTTAAATTATAGGTCAGTTTCGTTTACTTGACTTCTTGTGGGATACGCCGTTTTATTTATATGACAGGCGTGATTATCGATTTAATACTTTGTACAATTTCACAAGCAAGATTTTATCTTTCGACATCTTCATTATAGAATGCCTGAATATGCCAAAGAAGTTATTTAATAATATACTCAAAAATAAAGCTGGCGCAAGGCGAAAAGCGGCTAGAATTGAATACATTGAAAATCGTCAGTTCTGTTGCATCCGTGCGATAGAATGCCTGAAGATGCCGAAAGGCGAAACCCGGGTCGTTAGTGACAAAACACGTGGAATCGTACAAAGTTGTAACAATTCAAATGTGAATACATTGGATACGATATCGACTGAGGTGCTTGGTGGGATTGAAATCGTTCAAACTATAATAATATACTTTTAAACAAATTTTGTCACCCAGATTGGTTTCGTCTTTCGGCATCTTCAGGTATTGTCATCTGCGTTCAAGTCATGGCAAAGTACAAGTATCTGATTTGACCAAATGTTAAAATATATTTTGTATGATAAAAATATGAAAACATCGAGATATAATCATTTGATTCAGTACTCCAAAACAGCTGTGTAAAATTCCATAAATGTTGACACTCGCGACCTGGTTTTCGTCTTTCGGAATCTTTAGGCACTGTGACTGTCAACAAAGCTAATTAATTGACCGCTTGCCTAAACTAACTTAAAAAATATTTTGTTTTTAGCGTGTTATTCCAGGAGTCGATATTCAGGAATCAAATGCAACCAGGAATATCGCAGATTACAATGTTCCCGATTTTGATTACAAGGAACCAGACGACTTCAAGGAATATTCCTACTCGGGAAGTGGTCCTGCAATCCAGGTGACCTTAAGCATTTATTGTTAGTAACGTTAGAAAACAAATCAACGCCACTTGTCAAAATTCGCCCTCAGTTATCTTCTCAAAAACTTCAAACATGTGAAATCGGTTCGGATATGAATTGTAAAAAAATGACGAAATAATGCTTTGAAATTGGGTTTTGATGTTGTCTTCGCAAAGAAGTGACAGTTAACGCCTAAAAAGCGACGCATATATACGAAAAAAAAATGTGGGTAAAAATACATTTTCACCGTCTCTTTCAGTGAAATCACATTACGGTACACGCTCATTAAATCTGTTTACATTCTGTAATATGAAATACACTTCAAAATACATTTTAACTGACATATTTCAGTGATTTTATTGAAATTGTAGGCAATAATATGTTGTTGAAATTTTTAGTACATTTTCGCGGATGAATTTGTAGGAAAATTTTTGATAAAGATTGATTGAGTTAAAGTGTGTTTATTATTATAATTTATCATATCGACCGTAGGTGCTTGATGGAATTACAATATCAAATTTAAATTGTCACTTTGTATGGTTCCACATTTTTTGTCACCTACAACCCGGGTTTCGCCTTTCGGCATCTTCAGGCATTCCATCACACGGATGCGACGGAACTGAGATGCATAGAATGCCTGAAGACGCCGAAAGGCGAAAACCGTTATGATGATTATTAAGTTCAGTGGCGGTTAACCTTTTGAATCTTGTGAACCGTTAAACTCTTCGTAACACCGGTTTTCGAACCCCTTACAAGACACGTGTATGTTATAAACGTATTTAAATGTTAATTAAATTGATCTTTAGTTCTTTATTATAAATGTGACACGTTATAAATACATGTTATATTTTGTTCATTTATAGAAGTGTAACGAACTGAATGCAGATCGTGTTAATATGAGACAAAAATTTTATAACACGTTGCTAAAAAAAGCCCAAAAAAAAAACAGTTCTCAAATGAGCGCCGAAAAATACAACAAATTGAGAAACGAAGTCAGAATGGCTAAAATGAGAAAAAAGAAACTCAACAGAGACTATTGGCTCCTGCGGCATTATGATGTCCTTAGTGTAGGAGGTAGAGAACGGCTAATCGCTCCCGCTGTGAACGGGCAAGTCTTATATTACATTTCATTCGAACATATATTTGATGTGTTGTACAAAACGCACGAAACAACCGGACACGGAGGTCGAGACAAAATGAGGAAAGAACTGCAGCAGAGGTTTAAAAACATAACAATCCACGAAGTACAAACGTTTTTGAACTTATGTGACCATTGTGTACAAAAAAGAAAGACAGAGAAAAAAGATCTAAATGTCAAACCGTTTGGTCTACCTGAAATCAAAACTAAATGTTACGTTAATTTAATAGATAAGCAATTAACACCCGATGGAGATAAATGTTTTATCATGGTTTATGAAGATAGTTTAACAAAATTTGTAATTTTAAAGTCAATCAAAACGAAAAGCGCTGAAGAGGTTGCGAGGGCTGTTCTTGACGTGTTTTTGTTATTTGGGGTGCCAAATATTTTACAATCTGACCATGGTCAAGAATTTTGTAACGGCGTTATAAACGCTCTGAAAGTAACGTGGCCTGTGTTAAAAATACTGTACGGTAAACACAACGAGTGTTACTTTAAAAATCGCTTAGAAAGCGACTTAAAGAACATGTTATCTACTTGGATGTCTGAAAATAAAAGCAACAATTGGTCGAAAGGTCTGGGTTTCGTACAGTTTTCGAAGAATCATACGTTCGATTCCGAAATAAAACAAACGCCGCACGATGCAATGTTTGGTCGAACGGTCAAAATCGATCAATTGTCAGTTAATTTAAACGTAAACGACGAGAAAACGGAATATACTGGAAATTGTGCGAGGGAATTGATTAACGAACATGACGTTTTGGTACGTAATAGATTGTCTGATGGTGTAATAAATGCAAGTGAGTCTCCTGCTAAACGTATGAAATCTTCTTTAAATGACAGTTGTCTTGAAATCAATCCAAGAATCAACGTACAATATCCTGGAATTGAAGGCAGTAATGGGGAAACGGATAATGGATTGTGTCAATCGGGCGGCGATCATGAAGTCCTTTTAAACAGGTCTAAAATTGATATTATCCCGGACAGTGACTGTGTTGACAGGCCAAACAGGACAGTGAAAAAGTTGCCTGGAGAATTAGAAACGTTACTCAAATGCTTTTGCAAAAACAATTGTAAAAATAATCGGTGTTCTTGTATGAAAAACAAAATTTCGTGTAACAAAAAATGTCACTCTGGCATGCATTGCTGTAATGTATAGATTGACTTTTTATATATACATACTTTCAAAATAAAAATCATTTTTAACCAACCGAAACAGTGTGTCTTTATTTAATTTACATTTTTTTTTTGAAATTTGAATTGTTACAACTTTGTACGATTCCACATGTTTCGTCGTTAACGAACCGGGTTTCGCCTTTCGGCATGTTCAGGCACCAGTGTAATAGGTTACATGAAGATGCCGAAAGGTGAAAACCGAGTCGTTAGTGACATAACATGTGGAACCGTAAAAAGTCTTAACAATTCAAATTCGATATTGAAATTCCGTATAGCACCTTCAGTCGATATATAAATGATGTCAGTTCTGTTGCATCTGTGTCATAGAATTCCCGAAGATGCCGAAAGGCGAAACCCGGATCGTTAGCGACACAACATGTGGAATTGTACAAAGTTGTAACAATTCAAATTTGATATTGAAACATGTTTGTTATTTTTTAGGTTGTAACTACGAGAATTGACACAAACTCTTCATTGATCAATACGGAAGGACGGTTATTTGAACAAAAGACAAAAAACAAACAATTGAAACAAAAAAATACAAAAAACAAAATACAGCGCAGCCAATCCAAACTTGAGTTCGAGAATTATTCGTATCTCAAAAGGCACAAAATATCAAACACTGGCGTCGAGCCGATAAAGTGTGATAAGTGTGATTTTATTTGTGCTAATTTGTATTACCTTCAAACGCACAAAGCGACGCACGGCAACAGCGAAACCGTCATGATATGCGACAAATGTGACTTCAAATGTACGCAGGCGTCCAATTTTCGAAAACACCAGCTTGTCCACGCCGGGAAAAAGGCGTTCTCGTGCGACCAATGCGAGTTCTCGTTTTCGCAGCCTTCGCACCTGAAAACGCACAAAATGTCACACAGTGGTGTCAAACCGTACAAATGTGATCAGTGTGACTTCAAAACGGCGCGTTCTAGTTATTTGCTGACGCACAAACATTTACACACCGGCGAAAAGCCTTTCATGTGCGATCAGTGTGATTATAAATGCGCGCAATTTACTAATTTGACACGACATAAACAACTCAAACATAAATTATACAAAAAGTAAATTGATTGTATGCATCGCGGTGATGGTGAATTGTATTTAATGTAGCAATATATTTTAACTGGTGATTTAGTGAAATCACATTCGTATTATTTATAAAAGTGCATCCTAGGCCATTAGTGACAAAACTTGTAGAACCATACAAAGTCTCAACAGTTCACAATTACAACCCGCGTTTCACCTTTCGGCATCCTCAGGCATTCCATCACATGAATGAAGAACAGAACTGACGTAAATTGTCAAGTATAAAGTTAATCCCAGGTCGTTGGTGACAAAACTTGTAGGACCGCACAAAGCTTCAAAAATTCACAATCGCAACCCGCGTTTCACCTTACGGCATCTTTAGACATTCTCTCAGATGAATGAAGAACAGAACTGACGTGAATTTTCAATTATAAAAGTGAATCCCAGGTCGTTAGTGACAAAACTTGTAGAATCGTGCAAAGTTTCTAATATTTGATATTGAAATTCCACCAAGCGCTTCGGTTGATACAATAAATTATAATTTATGATATCGACCGAAGATGCTTGATGGAATTTCAATATCAAATTTGAATTGTTACAACTTTGCACGATTTCACATGTTTTGTCACTTACTACCCAGTTTTCGCCTTTCGGCATCTTCAGGCATTCTATCACACGGATGCAACAGAACTGACGGTGCGATAGAATGCCCGAAGATGCCTAAAGGCGAAACCCGGGTCGTTAGTGACAAAACATGTGGAATCGCATAAAGTTGCAACAATTCAAATACAATAAATTATGTTTTTCAATAAACAATCGCGCATTTGGGCGCGCGTAAAAAAGAAAACACACCAGTCTAAATGGCGATAATGTTTGCGACGATCGAAACCGGTCCTGATCATGAAATACATATCAAAAATGATACTGAAAAGTGTGTTTTTTATTATTTAAAATACTCTTCTTTTCCGCGGAGAAGCGACAGTTGACATCTAATAAAAGAATATACATTAAGCCAAAATAATTGTATACCATATAAATTTTGTAGAACCAAAATATTGTACATTGCATACTTAATACAGAATGCTCGCAATCACCGAAACCTGTTTATATTTTTATAACATATACTCCATTTTAGAAGCGGAGATGTAAGTTATTAACTTTTTTTTTTATTAACGTGCTGAATTGATTTATTTGTACATATTGTTTATATTTTAGTCTATGGTCATAGCTTATTGCTTATTATATTGTTCTATTGAATGCTTGTCTTGTCTTGCACGAAGCTAATTGAGCGTAGTAAAGGCATAACGTACACAAAATGGATATCAAAATTGAACCAGACGATGAAAAACCACTTATAAATCCCATAGAAAACATTCAATACGGTTTTAATGATGACAGTCACCTAGATGACAGTTGGAATAACTTGAAACATTACAGTAATGTGAAACACGAAGGATACGAAAATGTCAACAGTAATGAAACAAAGGTAAAAAAATGAAACATTGAATTCTTTCATACGAAAAAATTATTCAAATGCCATCATCAAAAAAGTTAATACGAACCCAATGATACCCTGATTATACGTTTTTCAATATACTTACGTCTATTAAGTGTTGACTGTCACGTCTTCAGGAAAAGACACATTTTTAATGTAAAATTGAATTGTTAAAATGTTTTGTCACTTACGACCCGGGTTTCGCCTTTCGGCATCTTCAGGCATTCTATCACACGGATGCAAAAGAACCAACAAGTGTTAGTTGATTAGTATTTGTTGAAAAACCCTTTGAAGAATGACTCATTGTGTTAATTATTATTAGATTAATATTATTACATTTGTTTTGGCTAGAATTTACTGCTTGCCTTGTTGGGGTAAGTGTTTTCTTGTAATTAATAACTTTGGTATATAGGCGATTCGAACCGTTTATTTTACGTCTATTCTGTTGCATCCGTGTGATAGAATGCCTGAAGATGTCGAAAGGCGAAAGCGGTTCTGATTCTTTTAGTTTAAAATACGCAGAAATAGTAAAGTGAACATTGTGTTTTATCGTTTTTAAACAACTGTCTTGTGATAAAAAAAAACTGTTTATTGTTGTATTTTGTAGGACTCCATCAGTCACTCTCAAAATACGTTGGATATCGAATGGGACAATGCGAAAAACGAGGCTTCTGCCAATGGAGTTTGCATTAAAATTGAAAAAAATGACGAAGTTGATATATTACACGAAAATCAGGTAATATGTAACGACAATTAGTTCAGTAAGAGTCGATCGCTGAACGATAATTGGTCGATTGTTTTTCGTTAGTCGAATTAGGAAATTAAATATGACTTTAAAGACATGAAGGTAGATTTTATGATATCGAATGAGTCCACACGTTTTGTCGCTAATGACTCGGGTTTCGCCTTTCGACGTCTTCAGGTATTCTATCGCACTGATGTAACAAAACTGACTGATTGTCAACTGAACTGATTGACTGTCAACGGAAATGGCTGACTGTCCGTTCTGTTGCATCGTGTGATAGAATGCCCGAAGATGCCGAAAGGTGAAACCTGGGTTGTCAGTGACGAAACATGTGGAATCGCACAAATTTTTCCGAATCCGACCGCATTTTTGATCATTTTACTTTCCAATACACAAATAAATAACGATATCGACTGGGGTGCGTGATGGAATATCGATATCAAATATAAATTGTTTAATCTGTGTAAAATTCCGTTTTATTTGACTGCTTACGACTGAGGTTTAGCCTTTTGATATATTCGGGCATTCTATGACACATATACTAACTGATAGACATTAAACCGTTTGCATCCCATACGTACAAGACGAGTTACATAAAAAATACTTACAGTCGAACTGTCACAGTAAAGGTCAAATTGAAGTATAAATATATTTTCACTAGTGAAAATACGGCTTAATAATTCAACACAAAGATTTTATAGTGTTATGAATTTAAGTATTATTTCAATATATACACTACTTTCATTGTTTCGTATTGTTGTACTTTATAACGTGGCCTATATTCCTTATGTTTTCCTTTTAAGCATCTTCCTTCTGACACCAAGTCTGCAATCATAAGCGACCGTTCTTTTTCACCTAATTATAAAGAACAACCAAGGAACTATCAAGTGAAAAATGAGAAATTTAACCTCGAACCTGTCGCTGCTATTGTCTTACACAGGGCTACTTTTTACAACAAAAATTTCGTCTGCCAAATTTGTTATGATATATTCCCATCATCGGATTTACTCAGATTGCATACATGCGAAAAAAAACTTCAACAAAAATTGTTTTCGTGTAGCAAATGTGATTTTAAATGCGTCCAACGTGTGCAGTACAAACGCCATCAATTGACACATAAAATAGTCAGATGTGATCAGTGCGATTATGTAACGACGAATTCATGTCACTTAAAAAGGCATATTCTGTCACATTCAGATGAAAAACCGTTTAATTGTGACAAATGTAACTTTAAAACAATATATTTGAGCGGATTTAATAAGCATCAAATGTCACATGCCGGTAACAAGCCTTTTGAATGCGATCAATGTGATTTTAAAACTGTTTACCCGAATCACTTGAAAACACATCAAATTTTGCACAGCGGAGAAAAACCGTATAAATGCGATCAATGTGACTTTCAATCGGCTCATCGTTACAATATGAAAACGCATAAAAAAACACACACCGGTGAAAAACCGTTTTCTTGTGATCAATGCAATTTTAAAACACTTTATTCTGGACATTTAAATAAGCACAAATTATCGCATACAGATCTTAAGCCCTTTAAATGTGATGTGTGTGATTTTAAAACACTGTACGCTGAAAGCTTAAAAGCTCATATGTTGATACATACAGGCGAAAAACCCTTCAAATGCGATATGTGTGATTTCAAATGTACTCAGTCATCCGGGTTGAAGTATAAATGGTATAACCGGTATACCGGTATAAAACCGTTCAATTGTGATACATGTAATTTTAAATGTTCACATTTATCAAGCCTCAAAAAGCATCAAATGACTCACAGCGGTGAAAAACCTTTTCATTGCGACCGTTGCGATTTTAAGTGCAGAAGTTCTTCTCATTTGAAAACGCACAAGATGATTCACACTGGCGAGAAACCGTTTGCATGCGATCAGTGTGATTTTAAAACAACTCACTCGTCCGGACTCAAATACCACAAGAAATCACATACCGGAGAAAAACCGTTCAAATGCAACGTGTGCGATTATAGTTGTGCGCAAGCGTCCGATTTGAAAAAGCACGCGATTGTTCACTCGGGCGAAAAACGTTTCAAATGCGATCAATGTACCTTTAGAGCTGCATTCTCGTCGAGTTTAAAAAATCACAAAACGTCACAACATGGATTGGCGCCCTTCAATATGGGCGATTTATCCACACTTTCCTTCACAAACGTGGAGCATATCGACACATAGTAGGAAATACTTAATACAGGCTAAAAATTAACACATTTGAATGTATCAATTGTAAAGTGTTAACTGTCATTTCTTGATGTAAAGGCATTATTATTATAAAATGGCGCTAGGGGCCGTTCAGGTCCGTGGCCGACTGCACAACCTCTCTCCAGGCATCTCTGTCGAGTGCTCTTTCTCTCCAGTTGACTATCCCCAGCGTCTCAACATCCTTTTGAATGTTATCCGCCCATCTCCGACGAGGGCTACCGAGAGGTCGGGTGCCAGCTGGTGTTCCTTCATAAGTCTTATGGAGAGTTCTAGACTTCTCAGATCGTACAACGTGACCCTCCCATCTGAGCCTTCTCGATCTCAAGACATTAATGATTCTCGGTTTGTATCGGTTGAAGAGCTCAGCGTTCGTACGAATGCGCCACCGGTGGTTCTCATTAACGGGTCCAAGTATTTTCCGGAGGATTCTGTTTTCAAATACTTGGAGGGTCTTTTCTTGTTTTTCTGTTAAACCTCAGGTTTCACATCCATACATGACTATCGGTTTAATGATCACGTTGTACACCCGGCACTTGGTTTTGATGGACAGCATTTTGGGCCTAAACAGACTATTTAGCGCGAAGTACGCTGCATTTCCACTTCTCAGTCGGTCAGCAAACTCCAAAGTCATCTCATTCCTAGAGGAAATATTAGAGCCCAAGTACTTGAAAAGAGAGGTTCTCTCGAACGAGGAGTTTCTTATTACAATGTCTCCAGAGGGTTCGTTGACTCTTGTCATTCTCAAATACTTAGTCTTTCCCACATTTACTCGTAGATTTAACCTTTTTGCTGTGTCCTCCAAAGGAGTAAAAATATCTTTTATTTCGTCTTCAGATTCTCCGAGCACCACTAGATCATCCGCGAAGCCTAATATTTTGTGGGACCCATTCAGTATAGCTCCACCTTCTGCTTTCATTGCCTCTTTTACGGCTTTCTCTAAAGCTAGGTTGAATAGCATAGGTGATAAGGAGTCTCCTTGTTTTAGTCCTGCTGTCACCTCAAAAGATTCTGATAGACTACCCTGCATATGAATTCTGCTCTTGGATCAATCCATACACACTTTTATTATATTTATAAGTTTTGATGACATTTGGAATTCCTTCAATATATTCCAGAGAGCTTCTCTATCTTAGTTTTAAAATCCACAAAGAGACAGTGAACATCTTGGGCGTATTCCCATTTCTTTTCAAATATTTGGCGCAGTGTAAAGATCTGATTAGTGGTGCTGCGGTTTCTTCTAAAGTCGCATTGGTAGTCACCAAGAATGTTTTCGGCATACGGCAGAACTTTTTCGAGAATAATATTTGACAGAACTTTGTATGCAGTAGGAAGAAGAGAGATGCCACGGTTGTTTGCACAGTTGAGTTTGTCTCCTTTCTTGTAGATAGGACAAACCAGTGACTCTTTCCATTCTTCGGGGATCTTTTCTTCTTCCCATATTTCTTGCAGTAATTCAAGCATGGCGTTAAGAAGGGTTTCTCTTCCATAATTGAGTAGTTCTGATGGAACATTATCATTGCCAGCCGCTTTGTTATTCCTTAAATAACTTAGTGCTCCCAATAACTCTGCCTTACTTGGTGGTGGTATTAGAGGTTCTGCTGTAGCGATGTCTGGCGATTCCAAAGGTTCATCTGGTGCAGAGCGTTGAAGTAAACTTTCAAAGTGGAATTTCCACATGTTAAGCACTTGCTCTTTGTTTGCCACTATCTGACCTTGTAAATCTTTGATTTGTAGCGTGCAAGGCTGAAAGCCTCTCTTTTCGATGTTCACTTTCGAGAAGAATGACCGGGTTTTATTCCGTTTTGCTTCTTCTTCCATTTGCTCAAAATTGCTATTGATGAAACTTCATTTGCACTTTCTCAGATGCTTTCGGACCTTTTTGCATGTCTCGCTATATCTTTTTTGTGCTTCTTCGCTTTGAGTGTTTTGCAGATAGATCGCTCGTTCTACTCTTCTTTCCTCCACCATTTTTCGGCAGGTGTCGTCGTACCATAGGCACTTAACATTCTTGGGTGCCAATCCTATCGAGGCTTCCGTAGCTTTGACTATACCTTCCTTTAATGTTTTCCACCTCTCATCGATATTAAAAGCTTCTCCTTCGGTGGGTTCTACCATATTTTGAATTTGACTGTTCAATTCACTTCTGTAGTTTTCTCTTCCTTTTGAAGTTTTTAGCTTTTCCAAATGGTACTTCACTCTCGTCTTCGCATTTTTGCGGACTGTCTTTTTGATTTTTTCCCTAAACGTTGCTATCGATAAATTGTGGTCCGTATCACAGTCAGCGCCTCTGTAGCTTCGAATATCTTCGATAGCTTGCTGGTATCTTCTATAAATTAGAAAATGGTCAATCTGATTGAATGTCTTTCCATCACTTGAGTTCCAAGTCACTTTGTGAATGTTTTTATGAGGGAAAGAGGTACTTCTAGCGATCAAGTTTTTGGCGCTGCAGAAGAGAGCCATCTTTTTACAATTTTCATTGGTATGATCATGTAAGCTCTGTTTTCCAATAAAGGGTCTGAATACAGCTTCCTTTCCTACTTTCGCGTTGAAGTCTCCCAGCACACATTTGATATCGTGTCCCGGCAGTCTATCAAAGGTTGCCTCAAGGAGATCGTAAAAGTCGTCCTATTCGGCCTCTGTCGGGGCATGTACATTCACAAGTGATATATTAAACCATCTTCCTTTGATTCTGAGGACACATATGCGCTCGCTTACGGGTTCAAAGGAAAGTATAGCGTCAGCTACTTCCCTATCAACAATAAAACCTGTCCCGAATACATGTTTTCCATCACTGTTTCCGCTGTAGTAGATAGCATGTTGTCCAACTGGCATTTCTCCGCTATCCGGCTAACGGATTTCCTGGATGGCGGTGATTTGAACTTTATATTTTGACAGGTCGTCCACAAGGTTTTGAGCTGCTCCTGCTCGATAGAGACTGAGCACGTTCCAAAATCCGATTCGTAGTCCATTTTTCGTTCCGGGTCGTCGAGGTTTGGTTATCCTGTGTACGAGGCGTTGCACGGTGTTCGTAACAAGTTTGTGTTTTTATGGAAGAGGGTGGTTAGCCCTTTGCCCAACCCCAACCTGGAGGGCCAGATCCGTTGGTCCGCGGGAGATACTTAATTTCTCTCCTACCCTTCGATGCCTGAAGAGTGTTCCCCTATCCGCCGCCTGGGGACACGCTCTCTTGGGGTTACAGACTCCCCCGAGAGTAAATGAGAGTAATGGAGATGTAAAGGCATGATAATTTAAATAATAAAAACAAATTTTTAGTACTAATTTCCACAAAATATTTTTGATTAACCCCTACTGATAATGCTTGCGATGAGCGAAACCGGTACTGATCAAAAAAGGGTGTTTTTTTTTAGAAGTATACAACTTTAAATCTGGCAAAACGTTTTAACTTTTTTTAAACTTTGTTAGCTTTTAAGTGATTTATGGTTAGTTTGGTTCGGCATTTCAACATGAATAGTTTGACGCCTGAATAACGCTTCCCAATTGTGCAATTAAGTGTATTAACTGACGCTTCTCTATGGAGGAAAAAAATTCGTTCAAAAGCTTGGTGATGTTTTTGAATTTTTGTTTATTAAAATCTTTCTTACTTTAAAAACTATAGTTTCTTATTTAAGTAATTTTTCGACGAAGGATGTGGAATTGGTAAATAAAAAAAATGCAAATTCCAGTGTCACGTGTCAATTCGCTTTTGAACTACCGCTCAGTAGTTCGTCGAGGAATCTCTTGCCTGAAAATTTAATCAACCGGTATATCGAATTTAATACTCGATGCACAAAATGGTTCCCGTGCTTGTACTAGAAAATCGTTTGTATCACAAGCGAAACTTTGTATGCAATGTTTGTTTCAATATTTTTCCAGCACGTGTTCTCTCAAATTGCATAAATTGAACATTTGTTTAAGAAATAGTTCAAAATTCGTTTCCGAGACTTCCAAATCGAATGACACCAATACGCTCGAAATGGTCAGATCGTATATGAAATCAATTCATTGTGACCAATGCAATAAGTCGTTTTCATTAATAACGCGATTTAAAACACACATAATGATACATTCAGGTGAAAAACCATTTAACTGTGTATAGTGTGACTATAAAACGTTGTATGTATCTTGTCTTAAAGTACATCAAACATCACACTCGGGCGAAAAACCTTACAAATGTGATAAATGTAATTTCAAAGCCACAAGTGTGTCCAGGTTAAAAATCCATACTATGTCACACACCGGCGAAAAACCTTTTATATGTGATCAGTCTAATTTTAAATGTGCTTGAAAATCACACCTGAAATCTCACATTTTGATACATACTAGTGAAAAGCGGTTCAAATGTGAGATATGTAATTACAAAACCAACTACGCTTTTCATCTAAAGACACAAAAAATCACACACTGGAGATAAGTCGTTTATGTGTAACCAATGCGATATTAAATGCGTTCTTTCATCTAATTTAAAAACGCACAAAAAAACACACACTGGTGATTAACCGTTCAAATGCGAACATTGCGATTTTAGAACGGCGTATGCAACCAATTTGTCTCACATACGGGAGACAAGCGTTTTAAATGTGGCGAATGCGATTTTGTATGTGTTCGAGCGTCATATCTTGTCACATAGAATAACACATACCGGCGAAAAGCCTTTCGAATGTGACGTGTGTTCATATAAATCCGCTTAGGCATTCGACTTGAAAAGGCATAAGCTATCACACACCGGCGAAACACCGTAAAAATGCGAACAGTGCGGTTATAGCACTGTGCGTTTGTCACATAAATTGACGCACACCGGTGAAAAGCCGTTTGAGTGTCAAAAATGTAACTTTATAACCGCACACGTGTACCGATTGAAGACACACCAATTGAAGCATAGTGGAGAAAAACTGTAATCGTTATAATTTATGATATCGACTGAAGGTGCTTGATGGAATTGTCACTAACGACCCGGGTTTCGCCTATAAGCATCTTCAGGCACGATATCACAAATGGAAAAAGGAAAAAAAAAGCCCAATTATTTTTTGAATAGAAATAATAAAAACACATTTGTTTAATACTTATTTCTACAATATATTATATTTTTTGATCGGGACCGGTTTTGCTCATCGTGAGCATTAATTATCAACTGATGATAATAATTAGTTGATAATGCTAATAAAAACGTCGAAAACAATATTTTTTTTAACCGAAACTGAAGCCTTGTTAAGCAAGTATCGTGTTAAGCGAGAGATGGGTGTACTTAGTTTTAGGTTATCTATTTTGTATACCTTGTAAATAAAAATAAATTCTCAATGTATACAAAAAAAAATGTTTTATTTTGTATTGTATCTGTCAATAATGCTTGCGATGACCGAAACCGGTCCTGATTATAGTCGAACGAAAATGTTTAAATATTTGTAAAAGTGTAGATCGTGAAAGAAAATAGTTAATTTTGACTTATCACTGAATACGAAATTGAGAGGACTAAAAGAAATATTTCGCGTTAATCAATTTATTAAAAATACTAATCATTGTTCTGTGTATTCGTAAAAATTGACGAAAATTATTTTTAAGTTTTAATTAAGTTTTTTCGTAGCAAGCAATATCAAATGATTAAATAAACTGTCTTCACCGAGAACTGATTGTTAACACATAAAAATTGCAACAATTATAAACAAATTGAGGCGTTTTTTGGAAACGAATGTACAAATGATGCTTTTCTTCATTTTCTGCGTTTCTAAATTTCATCTAAGAACGTAAATCCGGGGTTTTACTGAAGTATATAAAATATGTTTGTTATACATTGTAGGTGGATAATAAATAAGGCAGATTTTTAGTTAAACTGTTTTTTACTCCAAAAATATAATGATGTGCCAAAAACAGATTACACCCTAATCCCTCGATTTAAGCGGTACCATTTTAACGCAGATAGTTTTATAATTTCATTTAAAATTGAACAAATTTGAATTGTTACAACTTTGCATGATTTCGCATGTTGTGTCACTAACGGCCCGGGTTACGACTTCGTGTCAGTTCTGTTGCATCGGTGAGATAGAATGCTCGAAGATGCCGAAAGGCAAAACCCGGGTCTTTATTGATTAAACATGTGGAATTGTACAAAGATGTAACAATTCAAATTTAAAATTAATCATTTTTTAAACCTTAGGCAATTATGATTTTTTTATTTGTGGATTCTTTCTACGCGGATTTTTAACATAAAATAAAATTAATAAATTTTTTGACGATGTTTTTTGTCATTTAAAAAAAAGCTAATTTTCTTTTTTATGTAAAGATGTCGAGTTTTCATATTCACACGATTTTATGAAAAATGTATTAACCGCGTAAATCGAGCCCAATAAGTAATTTGTAACATAAGTGTAAACACCATCAGAACCGGATAAATTTTGCATTTAATCGTATACAACTGCAATTAAACTGTCTCATAATCGATTTAACAAAGTTCAACATAAAAAGTTTGCTTGTTCTTTCAAGAGTGGTTGAGGGTTTAGTTGTACTGTGATAATCAAATGACATTAGACAATTACCCATCAGAACAAATAATATTTGATAAAATCTGCTTCTTGTGTTTTTTAATATGTAATTTTAATTTTGTAGATGTTCTTGCTTTATAATTACATTGATCACATTTATAAGGATTTTCTCCGGCATGAATGAGTTTATGTGATTTCAATGAAGCGGCTCGTGCAGTCTTAAAGTCGCACAAATCACAATTGAAGGCTTTCAGGCCTGTATGGATTATTTGATGAACTTTCAAAGCGGTACGTATAGGGAACGCTAAACCGCATTGATCGCAATGAAACCTTTTTTCCCCTGTATGAATTGTACTGTGAATTCTTAAACTTTGTATGTGCGCTGATTTAAAATCACAAATGTCACATTCATAAGGTTTTTCTCTGGTATGAGTGAGTTTATGTGATTTTAAAGAAGCGGCTCGCGCAGTTTTAAAGTCGCATCTGTCACAGCTGAAGGCTTTGTCGCCGGTATGGGTTACTAGATGATTTTTAAAAGCAGCACTTACAGAGAACGCTAAGTTACATTGATCACACTTAAACTTCTTTTCGCCTGTATGAGATGTAATGTGATTTTTTAAGCTCTGTCTATGTGCAGTTTTAAAATCACAGCTATCACATGTAAAAGGTTTTTCTTTTGTGTGAATTAACTGATGCTGTTTTAAACGTGAACGATCCCTTGCTTTATAATCACACAATTTGCATTTGAACGACTTTTGATGTGAATGAAAAAAATTGTGTTTTTTTAATAAGGATTTACGTGAAAACTTTAAATCACAAATATCACATTTAAAAGGGTAGTCTCCTGTGTGTGTCATGTAGTGTATTCTCAACGAAGTTCCGCGTGACGTTTTAAAGTCACAAATATCACATCCGAAACGTTTCTCGCCCGTATGAACGAATTTATGATTTCTTAAGTTTGAAGAGTCTGTAGATTTGAAATCACACTGATCGCACGCGTACGGTTTTTCCGTCGTGTGGGTATAACTATGCCTTTTTAAGTTCGATGAAGTAATACACGCATAATCACAAAGACCGCATTTGTAAGGCCGTTCTGGTATATGGATTATTTTATGCGTTTTCAAGTAATTTCCTCGTGCAGTTTTAAAATCACATTGGTCACACTTGAAGATTTTTTCTTCCGAATGGACGTAACTGTGTCTTTTTAACCAATAGATTTTTTTCGCAACGTAGTTGCATTGACTGCATTTAAAAACCAGTTTACTTTGCAGTATATCATTCCTTAAGTCTTCTCGATCAATATGTATTTTTTTATGAGCATCCAGTAAGACCTGTGACGGGAAAACGATATTACACATATTGCAGACAAAGTTCCTTTGAAAATATTCTATCTTTTTCAATACAATAACAGCGACAATTTGAACATCCTTTTGGTCAATATTCGAAGGCGACTAAAAAGAAAAAAAAAATATTCAAAACATTGAGTTCAAAGTAAAACTTTTAAATTCGATTGCCACCATTATGACGTTAATTCATTCAAATCTAATTGACGATGAATTCCACCGTGTTTATAATGGAGTTCTACAAGTAAATGCCAATTCAATCGATAACGATGCATTTTTTTCAATATAAATTATGTTTAGAATGAAATTTCATTGCATATTATGACCACACAAGTTGTTAGGTCGATGTTAATTATTTTCAAATCTAACAACAACTAAGGCCAAATTCCGATACATAACAATGCATGGCATGTTTTATCGAATTTGTATTGTTACAAAATTGTACGGCTCCACAGGTTTTGTCACTAATGACCCGGGATTCACCTTTCGGTATCTTCAGGCAATCTATCACGCGAGTGTAACAAAACTGACGAATCACAATATTTGGTATATAGACGATGAAAACTCTTTATTGTACATCAGTTCTGTTGAATCCGTGTGATTGAATGCCTGAAGATGTCCAAAGGTGGAAACCAGTCCGTTAGTGACAAAGCATGTGAAACTGTACAAAGTTGTAACAATTCAAATTTATTAATTGATTTCATGAAAATTTTATTTTGAATGAAATAACGATCATTTTCAAGATATTTTAGACCACATCTGATCATCCTCTTGTTATGCGTGAGATTTTTCATAGGTTATATTAAACTCTCGTTATGTTACCTTGTATTTATCGCCAGTCACACTGTCATCGCGGTATCTCGTTTCGACATCTTCTTGTTTTATAAAATGAGGTTCAATAGGCAAATCCTACAAACATAAAATTAATAAAATAATTATTGCAAGCAACTAATTCTTTTTTTGCACGGTATTTAAACAGCACGGTTTCAGAATACTTAATTATTTCACAATGAAAAAATTGCAATTTATTGTAGTTCTACAATTGTTTTATAAGATAAAGTTGATAGCTGTTTCGGCTCACGTCATCGAAATAGCTATAAACAATATCTTGTATAAAAATTTGTAGAACTGAAATACACTGCTATTTTTTTCACCGTGTTATAATGGAGTTCTACCAAGTAAATGTCAATTCAATCGATAAACTTATATATTTGTTTAAAAAAAGAGTATTGTGTATCGTAAAAAACCACTTTTAATGTGCTAACTGTGACTTCTTGGTGGACAGGCATTGTGTGTTTCATCATCATCATCATCAGCCGGGGTCGATCCACTGCTGGATGAAGGCCTCCCCCTGCTTTTTTTTTTTTCAGGGGGGGTTTGGACATAGCAACACCACGCTGCCCAGGCGGGTTGGTGTTCGGTTTTCTGTCTGGGTTTTCCTTCCTATAGCCAAGAGAACACGGCACTCGGTGCTCCCGAGCGGTCACCCATCCAAGCACTATCCGCGCCCAATGTTGCTAAACTTCGGTGTTCGCACGAGAGCCGGTGCTTACAACGTGGTATGGTCGTTGTGTTTAAAAATATATAAAAAAAAATTAACGCGTTTTCTATAATTTCATATTTTCAAGACCATGGCCGATTTCACTTATCGCGAGCATTATAAACTGATACAACACAAATTTAAATATTATTTAATAGTATTCCATAATTATGTTTTAACGTACGTTTGTATACCTGGAAATTATTTCAACAAACTTTCGTATAATTTCATCCAGTAGATTTTTAACGCGATTTTTTGGACAAGTGTACTTTTTTACGCGGTTTATAAATGCTATAATACAGAAATTCGAGTGACAATTCATGATTCGACTGAAGGTGTTTGACGAAATTTCAATATCAAATTCGAATTGCTAAAACTTTGTACGATTCCACATGTTTTGTCACAAACGATCCGGGTTTCGCCTTTCGGCATGTTCAGGCATTCCATCACACGGATGCAACAGAACTGACGAAATACAGAAAAGCGAAACCCGGGCCACTATTGACAAAACACGTGGAATCGTACAAAGTTGTAACAATCCAAATTTGATGTTGAAAATCCATCAAGCACCTTCAGTCGATATCATAAATTAGATATTTCTATATTTCTTTGCACAATTAACAAGTTAGTTTACCTTTTTCCTGTCATTTTGACAGTCCAATTCGGTTTCTTCGATCTTTATTTGGACACCTTGTCGATCGGTCAAATTATTTTGATGGATATCGCCGTCGAATGATATGTTTAAAGTAGTTTCAAACTGAAAATCGTCATTCGTTTCCAATTTGATATCCATTACAAATAATTAACCTTTTAAATGCTCAACAAAAGAAAAAAATGTTGTTTTATATTACAACATATCAATCCACAACAATAGCTGTTCACATGCGATAGCTTCAGTCATGTCCAGTAGCTGTTCTATGACCATAGACTATAAACTAACAAGATTATTCCTATAGACAATAATAGAAAATCAATAACACATAATGTTTACTTGTTACTCACAATAAACCGATTTTTATATGAAAATTAAACTGTTAAGACGTTCAACGATTCCACTGGTAAGTCGTGATATCGACTGAAGTTGCTTGATGGAATTTCAATATGAAATTTAAATTTTTACAACTATGTACAATTTTACATGTTTTGTCACTAGCGACCCGAGTTCCACCTTTCGGCATTCAGTTTTGTTGTGTCAGCGTGATATTGCTTGTTGTTACAACTTTATACGCTTCCACATGATTTTTTAGAAATAACATAGGTTTCGCCATTCGGCATCATCAGGCATTCTATCACACGGATGCAATGATGACGATAAACCGATTTTTATATAAAAATTAAACTGTTGAGTCGTTCAACGATTCCACTGGTAAGTCATGATGATGACGATATCTTGATTTGTTGGCAAGGCGCGGATAGACAGCTAGATAAATTTCTACAGAAAGCTAGCTCTATACATAGTAATGTTAAATTCACACTAGAGACAAAGGTAGACAATTTCATCAATTTCCTGGACTTAACCATTAGCAGAGTCAAAAATAGACTTACGTTTAAATTTTTTAGAAAACTCTCTTTTTGTGATATTACAATTCACGCAAAGTCCCTCCGCTCGTGAAATCATGAACTCGCAGCTTACAATTCCATGATGCACAGATTAGTAACTAGTCAATGAGTCAAGCAGATTACCACAAAGAACTGCAGACTATAAAATACATAGCCCTTAATAATGGTTATCAGAAAGCGACGATAGATAATTTATTATATAAAAAAACAACTAAATATTGCAAGAACACTCATTTACCCGAACACAATTCAGGAGAACCGCTTCTTTAAATCAATCAACTACCTAGGTAGCATTAGTGAAAAAATTCATCGGGAAATTAAAATCTTTTTCAAGGTCGACAATAATTTAGGAAGACATCTTGAAAATAGTAAAGATACAATTAATTAACTGGACAGAAGTGGTATTTATAAAATGTCCTGTGGCTCATGTTTATCCGTTTACATCAGACAGACAGGTAGGAGAATATCTACTGGAGCTAAGGAACATATAAGATCATTCAATAGTAAAAAAAACAGATTCACAATTCGCTAATCACGTTATAAAGGAATCACATAATATAAATTCAAGCTCAGCGCCTTGTGTTTGCATCTTTGCAGCAAGGGTCGCAGGATGACCGCTTTAGAGCAGCTGGAAATCAATAGACATCAACTATCACAAAGGATTCTCAACGAAAAAACTGATATATTGCTTAGCCCATTGATTAAAGCGCTCCACGGGGGGAAGGGGTCTGATATACTTCCATAATAGATCATTTCTGTGCCACATGTAAACTTATTGTCATAGCCGCCATTTTTTAGTTTCATTTACAATTTTTGAAAAATTCAATTTTATTAGGAGAAAGAAACAAGCTAGGCCGTTAAAACAGGATAGAAGAAGTATTGTGTACCTTTTCTTCACAGCTATATATAGATAAGCAAATGTTAGTTTAAGCATAGTTCTTTCGATGGTGTGAGCCGAAATAGCTATCAACGATATTTTTAAAAATAATTTTGTAGAACTAAAATACATTGCTATTTTTTTCACCGTGTTATAATGGAGTTCTACCAAGTGAATGCATATTCAATCAATAAATTTTAATTGAATTGGGTTTTTTAAACTTCAGTCGATATCATAAACTGTTGAAAAGTACTTTTGGCTTTAACGGACGCCCTCTCCTCAATTAGTCCTCTATATCGAGGTTTTACTGTACTGTAATTACACCAATATTTGACAGTTATACCTAATTAGGTATAAAAATCTCGAATGATTACTTATTTTGTTATATACTGGCAGTACTCTTATGTACTTAGGAAGAGTTACAGTTTTTATGTATTATGTATGTTAAAAATACAAAATGGACGTCAAACGCGAACCGGTTGATGAGAATATTCCTTTCAATGAACATTGGTTTGAAGTTCCAGTGATCAAATCAGAGGAAATGTGAGCCATGAAAAATGTTTTTTATTTACTTATTGCTTAACACGATATCGAGGGGAACGAAGCAATAATTCGCGTTAATCAATTTATTAAAAATACTAACCATTGTGTTGTGTTCGTAAAAATCGACGAAACTTATGTTTTGCTAAAATTTACAATAACTTCGCTCGTAACAAGCAATATCAAATGATTAAATATACTTCCTTTTCTTCAAGAACTTATTTTTAACACACAAAAATTGCAACAATTTAATCCCAATTCAAGCCTTTTTTTGGAAATGAATGTACAAATGATGCTCTTCTCCATTTTCTGCGTTTCTTAATTTCTTCTAAAAACGTAAAAACGGGGTTTTACTGTAGTATATAAAATATATTTGTTATACATTATAGGTGGATAATAAATAAGGCAGATTTTTGACTTTTACGAAACGGTTATTTATTGCTGAATATATATATATATATATGCCGAAAACCCGATTATTCACTAATCCCATGATTTACGCGATACCTGTTTAACGCGGATTTTTTTAAAATTCATTAAAAATTAACCAAATTCAAATCGTTAGGACTTTACTATTCCACATGTTTTGTCACTAAGAACCAGATTTCGCCTTTTGGCATTCTATCACACATGTAAGTTCTGTTGCATCCGTGTGATACAATAGAATGCCTGAAGATGTCGAAAGGCGAAAGCCGAGTCGTTAGAGATAAAACATGTGGAAATGTACAAAATCGTAACAATTCAAATTTAATATTGAAATTTCGCAAGCACCTTCACTCGATATCATAAATTAAAAGTAATCATTTTTTGAAACATAGAAAATTATGAATGTTTTTCATATTAAGATTCTATTTAAGCAGATTTTTAATTTAAAATAGAATAAATGTGTTTATTAACGATGTTTTTTTTTTTATTAAGAAAGAAGTTAACTTTCATTTGTTTGTGTAGATATCGGGGTGCTATATTTACACGATTTATGAAAAATGTATTAACCGTGTGAATCGAGGGTAAAATGTCTATCAAAACCGAATAAATTTTGCATTTGATCGTATACAACTGCAATTAAACTGTCTCATAATGGATTTGAGAAAGTTCAATATGAAAGGTTTGCCAGTTCTTTCATGACTGGTTGAGGGTTTAGTTGTACTGTGATAATCAAATTAATTTAGTCAATTACCTATCAGAACAAATTATATTTGATAAAATCTGCTTCTTGTGTTTTTTACTATGTAACCTTAA
>JAHFWJ010000405.1:0-22121 GCA_028555115.1 Himalopsyche japonica | reverse complement strand
CGTCACAACTTCCTTGAAATACATCATAACGCCCCGAAACAAACGTCTCTGTCCTTGTTGCATTATTCCTCACAGTTGGACATGCAACAGTCGGTATTTGAAGGCAGGGATTGCCAACTCGTTTTTTCGCGTACGTATATATGAACTGTTTTTCTGTCATAACGTCCTTGATAACCATCAGAACGTCCTCGAACAAAACGATTTCTCTTTCTTGCGTTAATCCTCATAGTTTGACAGGCAACACTTGGTATTTTAAAGCAGGGATAGCCAACTCGTACTTTAACGTACATACAAAAGTCAAAACATTTTCTGTCATAACTTCCTTGAAATACATCAGAACAGCCTGAATCAAACGTCTCTGTCTTTGTTGAATGATTCCTCACAGTTTGACATGCAACACTTCAGTATTTTAATGCAGGGATAGCCAACTCTTTTTTTCGCGTACGTTCAAAATGAAAATGTTTTTATGTCATAACTTCCCTGAAATTAATCAGAACGCCTCGAAATAAAGTTCATTTTCTTTGTGGCATAATTCCTCACAGTTTGACATGCAACACTTGGTATTTTAAGTCAGGAATAGCCAACTCGTACTTTTCACGCACGTCCAAAGATCAAAAAGTTTTTCCGTCACAACTTCCTTGAAATACATCATAACGCCCTGAAACAAACGTCTCTGTCCTTGTTGCATTATTCCTCACAGTTGGACATGCAACACTTGGTATTTGAAGGCAGGGATTGCCAACTCGTTTTTTCGCGTACGTATATATGAACTGTTTTTCTGTCATAACGTCCTTGATAACCATCAGAACGTCCTTGAACAAAACGATATCTCTTTCTTGCGTTAATCCTCATAGTTTGACAGGCAACACTTGGTATTTTAAAGCAGGGATAGCCAACTCGTACTTTTAATGTACATACAAAAGTCAAAACATTTTCTGTCATAACTTCCTTGAAATACATCAGAACGCCCTGAATCAAACGTCTCTGTCTTTGTTGAATGATTCCTCACAGTTTGACATGCAACACTTGGTATTTTAATGCAGGGATAGCCAACTCTTTTTTTTCGCGTACATTCAAAAGTGTAAATGTTTTTATGTCATAACTTCCCTGAAATTAATTAGACCGCCTCGAAATAAAGTTCATTTTCTTTGTGGCATAATTCCTCACAGTTTGACATGCAACACTTGGTATTTTAAGTCAGGAATAGCCAACTCGTACTATTCACGCACGTACAAAAGTCAAAAAGTTTTTCCGTCACAACTTCCTTGAAATACATCATAACGCCCTGAAACAAACGTCTCTGTCCTTGTTGCATTATTCCTCACAGTTGGACATGCAACACTTGGTATTTGAAGGCAGGGATTGCCAACTCGTTTTTTCGCGTACGTATATATGAACTGTTTTTCTGTCATAACGTCCTTGATAACCATCACAACGTCCTTGAACAAAACGATTTCTCTTTCTTGCGTTAATCCTCATAGTTTGACAGGCAACACTTGGTATTTTAAAGCAGGGATAGCCAACTCGTACTTTTAACGTACATACAAAAGTCAAAAAAATTTCTGTCATAACTTCCTTGAAATACATCAGAACGCCCTGAATCAAACGTCTCTGTCCTTGTTGCATTATTCCTCACAGTTGGACATGCAACACTTGGTATTTAAAGGCAGGGATTGCCAACTCGTTTTTCGCGTACGTATATATGAACTGTTTTTCTGTCATAACGTCCTTGATAACCATCAGAACGTCCTTGAACAAAACGATTTCTCTTTCTTGCGTTAATCCTCATAGTTTGACAGGCAACACTTGGTATTTTAAAGCAGGGATAGCCAACTCGTACTTTTAACGTACATACAAAAGTCAAAACATTTTCTGTCATAACTTCCTTGAAATACATCAGAACGCCCTGAATCAAACGTCTCTGTCTTTGTTGAATGATTCCTCACAGTTTGACATGCAACACTTGGTATTTTAATGCAGGGATAGCCAACTCTTTTTTTTCGCGTACGTTCAAAAGTGAAAATGTTTTTATGTCATAACTTCCCTGAAATTAATCAGAACGCCTCGAAATAAAGTTCATTTTCTTTGTGGCATAATTCCTCACAGTTTGACATGCAACACTTGGTATTTTAAGTCAGGAATAGCCAACTCGTACTTTTCACGCACGTACAAAAGTCAAAAAGTTTTTCCGTCACAACTTCCTTGAAATACATCATAACGCCCTGAAACAAACGTCTCTGTCCTTGTTGCATTATTCCTCACAGTTGGACATGCAACACTTGGTATTTGAAGGCAGGGATTGCCAACTCGTTTTTTCGCGTACGTATATATGAACTGTTTTTCTGTCATAACGTCCTTGATAACCATCAGAACGTCCTTGAACAAAACGATTTCTCTTTCTTGCGTTAATCCTCATAGTTTGACAGGCAACACTTGGTATTTTAAAGCAGGGATAGCCAACTCGTACTTTTAACGTACATACAAAAGTCAAAACATTTTCTGTCATAACTTCCTTGAAATACATCAGAACGCCCTGAATCAAACGTCTCTGTCTTTGTTGAATGATTCCTCACAGTTTGACATGCAACACTTGGTATTTTAATGCAGGGATAGCCAACTCTTTTTTTTCGCGTACATTCAAAAGTGTAAATGTTTTTATGTCATAACTTCCCTGAAATTAATTAGACCGCCTCGAAATAAAGTTCATTTTCTTTGTGGCATAATTCCTCACAGTTTGACATGCAACACTTGGTATTTTAAGTCAGGAATAGCCAACTCGTACTTTTCACGCACGTACAAAAGTCAAAAAGTTTTTCCGTCACAACTTCCTTGAAATACATCATAACGCCCTGAAACAAACGTCTCTGTCCTTGTTGCATTATTCCTCACAGTTGGACATGCAACACTTGGTATTTGAAGGCAGGGATTGCCAACTCGTTTTTTCGCGTACGTATATATGAACTGTTTTTCTGTCATAACGTCCTTGATAACCATCAGAACGTCCTTGAACAAAACGATTTCTCTTTCTTGCGTTAATCCTCATAGTTTGACAGGCAACACTTGGTATTTTAAAGCAGGGATAGCCAACTCGTACTTTTAACGTACATACAAAAGTCAAAAAAATTTCTGTCATAACTTCCTTGAAATACATCAAATCGCCCTGAATCAAACGTCTCTGTCTTTGTTGAATGATTCCTCACAGTTGGACATGCAACACTTGGTATTTAAAGGCAGGGATTGCCAACTCGTTTTTTCGCGTACGTATATATGAACTGTTTTTCTGTCATAACGTCCTTGATAACCATCAGAACGTCCTTGAACAAAACGATTTCTCTTTCTTGCGTTAATCCTCATAGTTTGACAGGCAACACTTGGTATTTTAAAGCAGGGATAGCCAACTCGTACTTTTAACGTACATACAAAAGTCAAAACATTTTCTGTCATAACTTCCTTGAAATACATCAGAACGCCCTGAATCAAACGTCTCTGTCTTTGTTGAATGATTCCTCACAGTTTGACATGCAACACTTGGTATTTTAATGCAGGGATAGCCAACTCTTTTTTTTCGCGTACGTTCAAAAGTGAAAATGTTTTTTGTCATAACTTCCCTGAAATTAATCAGAACGCCTCGAAATAAAGTTCATTTTCTTTGTGGCATAATTCCTCACAGTTTGACATGCAACACTTGGTATTTTAAGTCAGGAATAGCCAACTCGTACTTTTCACGCACGTACAAAAGTCAAAAAGTTTTTCCGTCACAACTTCCTTGAAATACATCATAACGCCCTGAAACAAACGTCTCTGTCCTTGTTGCATTATTCCTCACAGTTGGACATGCAACACTTGGTATTTGAAGGCAGGGATTGCCAACACGTTTTTTCGCGTACGTATATATGAACTGTTTTTCTGTCATAACGTCCTTGATAACCATCAGAACGTCCTTGAACAAAACGATTTCTCTTTCTTGCGTTAATCCTCATGGTTTGAAGGGCAACACTTGTTATTTTAAAGCAGGGATAGGCAACTCGTACTTTTAACGTACATACAAAAGTCAAAACATTTTCTGTCATAACTTCCTTGAAATACATCAGAACGCCCTGAATCAAACGTCTCTGTCTTTGTTGAATGATTCCTCACAGTTTGACATGCAACACTTGTAGTATTTAATGCAGGGATAGCCAACTCTTTTTTTCGCGTTCAAAAGTGAAAATGTTTTTATGTCATAACTTCCCTGAAATTAATCAGAACGCCTCGAAATAAAGTTCATTTTCTTTGTGGCATAATTCCTCACAGTTTGACATGCAACACTTGGTATTTCAGTCAGGAATAGCAGCCAACTCGTACTTTTCACGCACTGTACAAAGAAAGTCAAAAAAGTTTTTTTAAAAAATCACAACTGTTAGAAATACATCATAACGCCCTGAAAAAAACGTCTGTCCTTGTTGCATTATTACTCACAGTTGGACATGCAACACTTGGTATTTGAAGGCAGGGATTGCCAACTCGTTTTTTCGCGTACGTATATATGAACTGTTTTCCTGTCATAACGTCCTTGATATCCATCAGAACGTCCTTGAACAAAACGATTTCTCTTTCTTTCGTTAATCCTCATAGTTTGACAGGCAACACTTGGTATTTTAAAGCAGGGATAGCCAACTCGTACTTTTAACGTACATACAAAAGTCAAAACATTTTCTGTCATAACTTCATTGAAATACATCAGAACGCCCTGAATCAAACGTCTCTGTCTTTGTTGAACATAGATTCCTCTAGTTGACATGCAACACTTGGTATTTTAATGCAGGGATAGCCAACTCTTTTTCATGCGTTCAAAGAAAGTGAAAATGTTTTTATGTCATAACTTCCCTGAAATTAATCAGAACGCCTCAGGTAAAGTTCATTTTCTTTGTGTGGCATAAATTCCTCACAGTTTGACATGCAACACTTGGTATTTAAGTCAGGAATAGCCAACTCGTAGCACTTCCACGCACGTACAAAAGTCAAAAAGTTTTTCCGTCACAACTTCCTTGAAATACATCATAACGCCCTGGAAACAAACGTCTCTGTCCTTGTTGCATTATTCCTCACAGTTGGACATACAACACTTGGTATTTGAAGGCAGGGATTGCCAGCTCGTTTTTCGCGTACGTATATATGAACTGTTTTTCTGTCATAACGTCCTTGATAAGCTGATCAGGCGTCCCGCCCAAACAAAACGATTTCTCTTTCTGCGTTAATCCTCACAGTTTGACATGCAACACTTGGTATTTTAAGTCAGGAATAGCCAACTCGTGCTTTTCACGCACGTACAAAAGTCAAAAAGTTTTTCCGTCACAACTTCCTTGAAATACATCATAACGCCCTGAAACAAACGTCTCTGTCCTTGTTGCATTATTCCTCACAGTTGGACATGCAACGCTTGGTATTTGAAGGCAGGGATTGCCAACTCGTTTTTTCGCGTACGTATATATGAACTGTTTTTCTGTCTTAACGTCCTTGATAACCATCAGAACGTCCTTGAACAAAACGATTTCTCTTTCTTGCGTTAATCCTCATAGTTTGACAGGCAACACTTGGTATTTTAAAGCAGGGATAGCCAACTCGTACTTTTAACGTACATACAAAAGTCAAACATTTTCTGTCATAACTTCCTTGAAATACATCAGAACGCCCTGAATCAAACGTCTCTGTCTTTGTTGAATGATTCCTCACAGTTTGACATGCAACACTTGGTATTTTAATGCAGGGATAGCCAACTCTCTTTTTTCGCGTACGTTCTAAAGTGAAAATGTTTTTATGTCATAACTTCCCTGAAATTAATCAGAACGCCTCGAAATAAAGTTCATTTTCTTTGTGGCATAATTCCTCACAGTTTGACATGCAAAACTTGGTATTTTAAGTCAGGAATAGCCAACTCGTACTTTTCACGCACGTACAAAAGTCAAAAAGTTTTTCCGTCACAACTTCCTTGAAATACATCATAACGCCCTGAAACAAACGTCTCTGTCCTTGTTGCATTATTCCTCACAGTTGGACATGCAACACTTGGTATTTGAAGGCGGGGATTGCCAACTCGTTTTTTCGCGTACGTATATATGAACTGTTTTTCTGTCATAACGTCCTTGATAACCATCAGAACGTCCTTGAACAAAACGATTTGTCTTTCTTGCGTTAATCCTCATAGTTTATTGAGCCAACACTTGGTATTTATTTTTAAACGGGAAAAGTAACTCATTACTTTTAACGTACATAAAACTCAAATATTTCTGTCATTACTTCCTTGAAATACATCAGAACGCCCTGAATCAAACGTCTCTGTCTTTGTTATATGATTCCTCACAGTTTGACATGCAACACTTGGTATTTTTATGCAGGGATAGCCAACTCTTTTTTTTCGCGTACGTTCAAAAGTGAAAATGGTTTTATGTCATAACTTCCCTGAAATTAATCAGAACGCCTCGAAATAAAATTAATTTTCTTTGTGGCATAATTCCTCACAGTTTGACATGCAACACTTGGTATTTTAAGTCAGGAATAGCCAACTCGTACTTTTCACGCACGTACAAAAGTCAAAAGTTTTTCCGTCACAACTTCCTTGAAATACATCATAACGCCCTGAAACAAACGTCTCTGTCCTTGTTGCATTATTCCTCACAGTTGGACATGCAACACTTGGTATTTGAAGGCAGGGATTGCCAACTCGTTTTTTCGCGTACGTATATATGAACTGTTTTTCTGTCATAGCGTCCTTGATAACCATCAGAACGTCCTTGAACAAAACGATTTCTCTTCCTTGCGTTAATCCTCATAGTTTGACAGGCAACACTTGGTATTTTAAAGCAGGGATAGCCAACTCGTACTTTTAACGTACATACAAAAGTCAAAACATTTTCTGTCATAACTTCCTTGAAATACATCAGAACGCCCTGAATGAACGTTTCTGTCTTTGTTGAAAGATTCCTCACACTTTTAAGGTGTTAACTGTCACTTCTTGATGGAAAGGCATTATATTTTAAATAATAAAAACACATTTTTTAGTACTTATTTCCACAATATATTTTTTGATCAGGACCGGTTTCGCTCATCGCGAGCATTATCAACTGATTCCTCACAGTTTGACATGCAACACTTGGTATTTTAATGCAGGGATAGCCAACTCTTTTTTTTCGCGTACGATCAAAAGTGAAATTGTTTTTATGTCATAACTTCCCTGAAATTAATCAGAACGCCTCGAAATAAAGTTCATTTTCTTTGTGGCATAATTCCTCACAGTTTGACATGCAACACTTAGTATTTTTAAGTCAGGAATAGCCAACTCGTACTTTTCACGCACGTACAAAAGTCAAAAAGTTTTTCCGTCACAACTTCCTTGAAATACATCATAACGCCCTGAAGCAAACGTCTCTGTCCTTGTTGCATTATTCCTCACAGTTGGACATGCAACACTTGGTATTTGAAGGCAGGGATTGCCAACTCGTTTTTTCGCGTACGTATATATATGAACTGTTTTTCTGTCATAACGTCCTTGATAACCATCAGAACGTCCTTGAACAAACCGATTTCTCTTTCTTGCGTTAATCCTCATAGTTTGACAGGCAACACTTTGTATTTTAAAGCAGGGATAGCCAACTCGTACTTTTAACGTACATACAAAAGTCAAAACATTTTCTGTCATAACTTCCTCGAAATACATCAGAACGCCCTGAATCAAACGTCTCTGTCTTTGTTTAACGATTCCTCACAGTTTTACATGCAACACTTGGTATTTTAATGCAGGGATAGCCAACTCCTTTTTTTCGCGTACGTTCAAAAGTGAAAATGTTTTTATGTCATAACTTCCCTGAAATTAATCAGAACGCCTCGAAATAAAATTCATTTTCTTTGTGGCATAATTCCTCACAGTTTGACATGCAACACTTGGTATTTTAATGCAGGAATAGCCAACTCGTACTTTTCACGCACGTACAAAGTCAAAAAGTTTTTCTGTCACAACTTCCTTGAAATACATCATAACGCCCTGAAACAAACGTCTCTGTCCTTGTTGCATTATTCCTCATAGTTGGACATGCAACACTTGGTACTTGAAGGCAGGGATTGCCAACTCGTTTTTTCGCGTACGTATATATGAACTGTTTTCCTGTCATAACGTCCTTGATAACCATCAGAACGTCCTTGAACAAAACGATTTCTCTTTCTTGCGTTAATCCTCATAGTTTGACAGGCAACACTTGGTATTTTAAAGCAGGGATAGCCAACTCGTGCTTTTAACGTACATACAAAAGTCAAAACATTTTCTGTCATAACTTCCTTGAAATACATCAGAACGCCCTGAATGAACGTTTCTGTCTTTGTTGAAAGATTCTTCACAGTTTGACATGCAACACTTGGTATTTTAATGCAGGGATAGCCAACCCTTTTTTTCGCGTACGATCAAAAGTGAAATTGTTTTTATGTCATAACTTCCCTGAAATTAATCAGAACGCCTCGAAATAAAGTTCATTTTCTTTGTGGCATAATTCCTCACAGTTTGACATGCAACACTCTGTATTTTAAGTAAGGAATAGCCAACTCGTACTTTTCACGCACGTACAAAAGTCAAAAAGCTTTTCCGTCACAACTTCCTTGAAATACATCATAACGCCCTGAAACAAACGTCTCTGTCCTTGTTGCATTATCCCTCACAGTTGGACATGCAACACTTGGTATTTGAAGGCAGGGATTGCCAACTCGTTTTTTCGCGTACGTATATATGAACTGTTTTCCTGTCATAACGTCCTTGATAACCATCAGAACGTCCTTGAACAAAACGATTTCTCTTTCTTGCGTTAATCCTCATAGTTTGACAGGCAACACTTTGTATTTTAAAGCAGGGATAGCCAACTCATACTTTTAACGTACATACAAAAGTCAAAACATTTTCTGTCATAACTTCCTTGAAATACATCAGAACGCCCTGAATCAAACGTCTCTGTCTTTGTTGAATGATTCCTCACAGTTTGACATGCAACACTTGGTATTTTAATGCAGGGATAGCCAACTCCTTTTTTCGCGTACGTTCAAAAGTGAAAATGTTTTTATGTCATAACTTCCCTGAAATTAATCAGAACGCCTCGAAATAAAGTTCATTTTCTTTGTGGCATAATTCCTCACAGTTTGACATGCAACACTTGTATTTTAAGTCAGGAATAGCCAACTCGTACTTTTCACGCACGTACAAAATTCAAAAAGTTTTTCCGTCACAACTTCCTTGAAATACATCATAACGCCCTGAAACAAACGTCTCTGTCCTTGTTGCATTATTCCTCACAGTTGGACATGCAACACTTGGTATTTGAAGGCAGGGATTGCCAACTCGTTTTTTCGCGTACGTATATATGAACTGTTTTTCTGTCATAACGTCCTTGATAACCATCAGAACGTCCTTGAACAAAACGATTTCTCTTTCTTGCGTTAATCCTCATAGTTTGACAGGCAACACTTGGTATTTTAAAGCAGGGATAGCCAACTCGTACTTTTAACGTACATACAAAATTCAAAACATTTTCCGTCATAACTTCCTTGAAATACATCAGAACGCCCTGAATCAAACGTCTCTGTCTTTGTTGAACGATTCCTCACAGTTTGACATGCAACACTTGGTTTTTTAATGCAGGGATAGCCAACTCTTTTTTTTCGCGTACGTTCAAAAGTGAAAATGTTTTTATGTCATAACTTCCCTGAAATTAATCAGAATGCCTCGAAATAAAGTTCATTTTCTTTGTGGCATAATTCCTCACAGCTTGACATGCAACACTTGGTATTTTTAAGTCAGAATAGTCAACTCGTACTTTTCACGCACGTACAAAAGTCAAAAAGTTTTCCGTCACAACTTCCTGAATATACCACACCCCTGAAATTTCTGTCCTTGTTGCATTATTCCTCACAGTTGGACATGCAACACTTGGTATTTGAAGGCAGGGATGCTTTCAACTCGTTTTTCGCGTACGTATATATGAACTGTTTTTTTCGTCATAACGTCCTGATAACCATCAGAACGTCCTTGAACAAAACGATTTCTTTCTTGCGTTAATCCTCATAGTTTGACAGGCAATACTTGGTATTTTAAAGCAGGGATAGCCAACTCGTACTTTTAACGTACATACAAATGTCAAAACATTTTCTGTCATAACTTCCTTGAAATACATCAGAACGCCCTGAAACAAACGTCTCTGTCCTTGTTGCATTATTCCTCACAGTTGGACATGCAACACTTTGTATTTGAAGGCAGGGATTGCCAACTCGTTTTTTCGCGTACGTATATATGAACTGTTTTTCTGTCATAACGTCCTTGATAACCATCATAACGTCCTTGAACAAAACGATTTCTCTTTCTTGCGTTAATCCTCATAGTTTGACAGGCGCTTGGTATTTTAAAGCAGGGATAGCCAACTCTGCATCTTTAACTGTACATACAAAGTCAAACATTGCTCGTTAACTTCTCCTGAAATACATCAGAACGCCCTGAATCAACAGCCAGTTTTTGTTTTGCTTTGATGACTCACAGTTTGACATGCAACACTTGGTATTTTAATGCAGGGATAACCAACTCTTTTTTTTCGCGTACGTTCAAAAGTGAAAATGTTTTTATGTCATAACTTCCCTGAAATTAATCAGAACGCCTCGAAATAAAGTTCATTTTCTTCGTGGCATAATTCCTCACAGTTTGACATGCAACACTTGGTATTTTAAGTCAAGAATAGCCAACTCGTTCTTTTCACGCACGTATAAAAGTCAAAAAGTTTTTCCGTCACAACTTCCTTGAAATACATCATAACGCCCTGAAACAAACGTCTCTGTCCTTGTTGCATTATTCCTCACAGTTGGACATGCAACACTTGGTATTTGAAGGCAGGGATTGCCAACTCGTTTTTTCGCGTACGTATATATGAACTGTTTTTCTGTCATAACGTCCTTGATAACCATCAGAACGTCCTTGAACAAAACGATTTCTCTTTCTTGCGTTAATCCTCATAGTTTGACAGGCAACACTTGGTATTTTAAAGCAGGGATAGCCAACTCGTACTTTTAACGTACATACAAAAGTCAAAACATTTTCTGTCATAACTTCCCTGATATACATCAGAACGCCCTGAATCAAACGGCTCTGTCTTTGTTGAACGATTCCTCACAGTTTGACATGCAACACTTGGTATTTTAATGCAGGGATAGCCAACTCTTTTTTTTCGCGTACGTTCAAAAGTGAAAATGTTTTTATGTCATAACTTCCCTGAAATTAATCAGAACGCCTCGAAATAAAGTTCATTTTCTTTGTGGCATAATTCCTCACAGTTTGACATGCAACACTTGGTATTTTAAGTCAGGAATAGCCAACTCGTACTTTTCACGCACGTACAAAAGTCAAAAAGTTTTTCCGTCACAACTTCCTTGAAATACATCATAACGCCCTGAAACAAACGTCTCTGTCCTTGTTGCATTATTCCTCACAGTTGGACATGCAACACTTGGTATTTGAAGGCAGGGATTGCCAACTCGTTTTTTCGCGTACGTATATATGAACTGTTTTTCTGTCATAACGTCCTTGATAACCATCAGAACGTCCTTGAACAAAACGATTTCTCTTTCTTGCGTTAATCCTCATAGTTTGACAGGCAACACTTGGTATTTTAAAGCAGGGATAGCCAACTCGTACTTTTAACGTACATACAAAAGTCAAAACATTTTCTGTCATAACTTCCTTGAAATACATCAGAACGCCCTGAATCAAACGTCTCTGTCTTTGTTGAATGATTCCTCACAGTTTGACATGCAACACTTGGTATTTTAATGCAGGGATAGCCAACTCTTTTTTTTCGCGTACGTTCAAAAGTGAAAATGTTTTTATGTCATAACTTCCCTGAAATTAATCAGAACGCCTCGAAATAAAGTTCATTTTCTTTGTGGCATAATTCCTCACAGTTTGACATGCAACACTTGGTATTTTAAGTCAGGAATAGCCAACTCGTACTTTTCACGCACGTACAAAAGTCAAAAAGTTTTTCCGTCACAACTTCCTTGAAATACATCATAACGCCCTGAAACAAACGTCTCTGTCCTTGTTGCATTATTCCTCACAGTTGGACATGCAACACTTGGTATTTGAAGGCAGGGATTGCCAACTCGTTTTTTCGCGTACGTATATATGAACTGTTTTTCTGTCATAACGTCCTTGATAACCATCAGAACGTCCTTGAACAAAACGATTTCTCTTTCTTGCGTTAATCCTCATAGTTTGACAGGCAACACTTGGTATTTTAAAGCAGGGATAGCCAACTCGTACTTTTAACGTACATACAAAAGTCAAAACATTTTCTGTCATAACTTCCTTGAAATACATCAGAACGCCCTGAATCAAACGTCTCTGTCTTTGTTGAATGATTCCTCACAGTTTGACATGCAACACTTGGTATTTTAATGCAGGGATAGCCAACTCTTTTTTTTCGCGTACGTTCAAAAGTGAAAATGTTTTTATGTCATAACTTCCCTGAAATTAATCAGAACGCCTCGAAATAAAGTTCATTTTCTTTGTGGCATAATTCCTCACAGTTTGACATGCAACACTTGGTATTTTAAGTCAGGAATAGCCAACTCGTACTTTTCACGCACGTACAAAAGTCAAAAAAGTTTTTCCGTCACAACTTCCTTGAAATACATCATAACGCCCTGAAACAAACGTCTCTGTCCTTGTTGCATTATTCCTCACAGTTGGACATGCAACACTTGGTATTTAACGGCAGGGATTGCCAACTCGATTTTTCGCGTACGTATATATGAACTGTTTTTCTGTCATAACGTCCTTGATAACCACCAGAACGTCCTTGAACAAAACGATTTCTCTTTCTTGCGTTAATCCTCATAGTTTGACAGGCAACACTTGGTATTTTAAAGCAGGGATAGCCAACTCGTACTTTTAACGTACATACAAAAGTCAAAACATTTTCTGTCATAACTTCCTTGAAATACATCAGAACGCCCTGAATCAAACGTCTCTGTCTTTGTTGAATGATTCCTCACAGTTTGACATGCAACCCTTGGTATTTTAATACAGGGATAGCCAACTCTTTTTTTTCGCGTACGTTCAAAAGTGAAAATGTTTTTATGTCATAACTTCCCTGAAATTAATCAGAACGCCTCGAAATAAAGTTCATTTTCCTTTGTGGCATAATTCCTCACAGTTTGACATGCAACACTTGGTATTTTAAGTCAGGAATAGCCAACTCGTACTTTTCACGCACGTATAAAAGTCAAAAAGTTTTTCAGTCACAACTTCCTTGAAATACATCATAACGCCCTGGTCAGAATGTTCGAACCTGTTAATATTCTCACAGTTGGACATGCAAACACTTGGTATTTGAAGGCAGGATTGCCAACTCGTTTTTTCGCGTACGTATATATGAACTGTTTTTCTGTCATAACGTCCTTGATACATCAGAACGCGTCCTTGAACAAAACGATTTCTCTTTCTTTCGTTAATCCTCATAGTTTGACAGGCAACACTTGCATTTAAAAAGCAGGATAGCTTAACTGTACTTTTAATCGTACATACAAAAGTCAAAACATTTTCTGTCATAAATTTCCTGAAATACATCAGAACGCCCTGAATCAAACGTCTTCGTCTTTGTTGAATGATTCCTCACAGTCATGCAACACTTGGTATTTAATGCAGGGATAGCCAACTCTTTTTTTTCGCGTACGTTCAAAAGTGAAAATGTTTTTATGTCATAACTTCCCTGAAATTAATCAGAACGCCTCGAAATAAAGTTCATTTTCTTTGTGGCATAATTCCTCACAGTTTGACATGCAACACTTGGTATTTTAAGTCAGGAATAGTTAACTCGTACTTTTCACGCACGTACAAAAGTCAAAAAGTTTTTCCGTCACAACTTCCTTGAAATACATCATAACGCCCTGAAACAAACGTCTCTGTCCTTGCTGCATTATTCCTCACAGTTGGACATGCAACACTTGGTATTTGAAGGCAGGGATTGCCAACTCGTTTTTTCGCGTACGTATATATGAACTGTTTTTTTGTCATAACGTCCTTGATAACCATCAGAACGTCCTTGAACAAAACGATTTCTCTTTTTAGCGTTAATCCTCATAGTTTGACAGGCAACACTTGGTATTTTAAAGCAGGGATAGCCAACCCGTACTTTTAACGTACATACAAAAAACAAAACATTTTCTGTCATAACTTCCTTGAAATACATCAAAACGCCCTGAATCAAACGTCTCTGTCTTTGTTGAACAATTCCTCAGCTTGACATAGTAAACACTTGGTATTTTAATGCAGGGATAGCCAACTCTTTTTTTTTTCGCGTACGTTCAAAAGTGAAAATGTTTTTATATCATAACTTCCCTGAAATTAATCAGGACGCCTCGAAATAAAGTTCATTTTCTTTGTGGCATAATTCCTCACAGTTTGACATGCAACACTTGGTATTTTAAGTCAGGAATAGCCAACTCGTACTTTTCATGCACGTACAAAAGTCAAAAAGTTTTTCCGTCACAACTTCCTTGAAATACATCATAACGCCCTGAAACAAACGTCTCTGTCCTTGTTGCATTATTCCTCACAGCTGGACATGCAACACTTGGTATTTGAAGGCAGGGATTGCCAACTCGTTTTTTCGCGTACGTATATATGAACTGTTTTCCTGTCATAACCTTGGATAACCACTCAGAACGTCCTGAACAAAACGATTTCTTTCTTGCGTTAATCCTCATAGTTTGACAGGCAACACTTTTGCATTTTAGCAGGGCTAGCCAACTCGTACTTTTAACGTACATACAAAGTCAAAACATTTTCTGTCATAACTTCCTTTGAAAACATCAGAACGCCCTGAATCAAACGTCTCTGTCTTTTGTTGAATGATTCCTCACAGTTTGACATGCAACACTTGGGTATTTTAATGCAGGTAGATAATAACCTTTTTCATACGTCTAAAAGTGAAATGTTTTTGTCATAACTTCCTGAAATTAATCAGAACGCCTCGAAATAAAGTTCATTATCTTTGTAAGACCACAGTTTGACATAACACTTGGTATTTTAAGTCAGGAATAGCCAACTCGTACTTTTGACGCACGTACAAAAGTCAAAAGTTTTCTGTCATAACTTCCTTGAAATACATCAGAACGCCCTGAATCAAACGTCTCTGTCTTTGTTGAATGATTCCTTACAGTTTGACATGCAACACTTGGTATTTTAATGCAGGGATAGCCAACTGTTTTTTTTCGCGTACGTTCAAAAGTGAAAATGTTTTTATGTCATAACTTCCCTGAAATTAATCAGAACGCCTCGAAATAAAGTTCATTTTCTTTGCGTTAATCCTCATAGTTTGACAGGCAACACTTGGTATTTTAAAGCAGGGATAGCCAACTCGTACTTTTAACGTACATACAAAAGTCAAAACATTTTCTGTCATAACTTCTTTGAAATACATCAGAACGCTTGAATCAAACGTCTCTGTCTTTGTTGAACGATTCCTCCCAGTTTGACATGCAACACTTGGTATTTTAATGCAGGGATAGCCAACTCTTTTTTTTCGCGTACGTTCAAAAGTGAAAATGTTTTTATGTCATAACTTCCCTGAAATTAATCAGAACGCCTCGAAATAAAAGTCATTTTCTTTGAGGCATAATTCCTCACAGTTTGACATGCAACACTTGGTATTTTAAGTCAGGAATAGCCAACTCGTACTTTTCACGCACGTACAAAAGTCAAAAGTTTTTCCGTCACGACTTCCTTGAAATACATCATAACGCCCTGAAACAAACGTCTCTGTCCTTGTTGCATTATTCCTCACAGTTGGACATGCAACACTTGGTATTTGAAGGCAGGGATTGCCAACTCGTTTTTTCGCGTACGTATATATGAACTGTTTTTCTGTCATAACGTCCTTGATATCCATCAGAACGTCCTTGAACAAAACGATTTCTCTTTCTTGCGTTAATCCTCATAGTTTGACAGGCAACACTTGGTATTTTAAAGCAGGATAGCCAACTCGTACTTTTAACGTACATACAAAAGTCAAAACATTTTCTGTCATAACTTCCTTGAAATACATCAGAACGCCCTGAATCAAACGCCTCTGTCTTTGTTGAATGATTCCTCACAGTTTGACATGCAACACTTGGTATTTTAATGCAGGGATAGCCAACTCTTTTTTTTCGCGTACGTTCAAAAGTGAAATGTTTTTATGTCATAACTTCCCTGAAATAATTCAGAACGCCTCGAAATAAAGTTCATTTTCTTTGTGGCATAATTCCTCACAGTTTGACATGCAACACTTGGTATTTTAAGTCAGAAATAGCCAACTCGTACTTTTCACGCACGTACAAAAGTCAAAAAGTTTTTTCCGTCACAACTTCCTTGAAATACATCATAACGCCCTGAAACAAACGTCTCTGTCCTTGTTGCATTATTCCTCACAGTTGGACATGCAGCACTTGGTATTTGAAGGCAGGGATTGCCAACTCGTTTTTTCGCACACGTATATATGAACTGTTTTTCTGTCATAACGTCCTTGATAACCATCAGAACGTCCTTGAACAAAACGATTTCTCTTTCTTGCGTTAATCCTCATAGTTTGACAGGCAACACTTGGTATTTTAAAGCAGGGATAGCCAACTCGTACTTTTAACGTACATACAAAAGTCAAAACATTTTCTGTCATAACTTCCTTGAAATACATCAGAACGCCCTGAATCAAACGTCTCTGTCTTTGTTGAATGATTCCTCACAGTTTGACATGCAACACTTGGTATTTTAATGCAGGGATAGCCAACTCTTTTTTTTCGCGTACGTTCAAAAGTGAAAATGTTTTTATGTCATAACTTCCCTGAAATTAATCAGAACGCCTCGAAATAAAGTTCATTTTCTTTGTGGCATAATTCCTCACAGTTTGACATGCAACACTTGGTATTTTAAGTCAGGAATAGCCAACTCGTACTTTTCACGCACGTACAAAAGTCAAAAAGTTTTTCTGTCACAACTTCCTTGAAATACATCATAACGCCTTGAAACAAACGTATCTGTCCTTGTTGCATTATTCCTCACAGTTGGACATGCAACACTTGGTATTTAAAGGCAGGGATTGCCAACACGTTTTTTCGCGTACGTATATATGAACTGTTTTTCTGTCATAACGTCCTTGATAACCATCAGAACGTCCTTGAACAAAACGATTTCTCTTTCTTGCGTTAATCCTCATAGTTTGACAGGCAACACTTGGTATTTTAAAGCAGGGATAGCCAACTCGTACTTTTAACGTACATACAAAAGTCAAAACATTTTCTGTCATAACTTCCTTGAAATACATCAGAACGCCCTGAATCAAACGTCTCTGTCTTTGTTGAATGATTCCTCACAGTTTGACATGCAACACTTGGTATTTTAATGCAGGGATAGCCAACTTTTTTTTTTCGCGTACGTTCAAAAGTGAAAATGTTTTTATGTCATAACTTCCCTGAAATTAATCAGAACGCCTCGAAATAAAGTTCATTTTCTTTGTGGCATAATTCCTCACAGTTTGACATGCAACACTTGGTATTTTAAGTCAGGAATAGCCAACTCGTACTTTTCACGCACGTACAAAAGTCAAAAAGTTTTTCCGTCACAACTTCCTTGAAATACATCATAACGCCCTGAAACAAACGTCTCTGTCCTTGTTGCATTATTCCTCACAGTTGGACATGCAACACTTGGTATTTGAAGGCAGGGATTGCCAACTCGTTTTTCGCGTACGTATATATGAACTGTTTTTCTGTCATAACGTCCTTGATAACCATCAGAACGTCCTTGAACAAAACGATTTCTCTTTCTTGCGTTAATCCTCATAGTTTGACAGGCAACACTTGGTATTTTAAAGCAGGGATAGCCAACTCGTACTTTTAACGTACATACAAAAGTCAAAACATTTTCTGTCATAACTTCCTTGAAATACATCAGAACGCCCTGAATCAAACGTCTCTGTCTTTGTTGAATGATTCCTCACAGTTTGACATGCAACACTTGGTATTTTAATGCAGGGATAGCCAACTCTTTTTTTTCGCGTACGTTCAAAAGTGAAAATGTTTTTATGTCATAACTTCCCTGAAATTAATCAGAACGCCTCGAAATAAAGTTCATTTTCTTTGTGGCATAATTCCTCACAGTTTGACATGCAACACTTGGTATTTTAAGTCAGGAATAGCCAACTCGTACTTTTCACGCACGTACAAAAGTCAAAAAGTTTTTCCGTCACAACTTCCTTGAAATACATCATAACGCCCTGAAACAAACGTCTCTGTCCTTGTTGCATTATTCCTCACAGTTGGACATGCAACACTTGGTATTTGAAGGCAGGGATTGCCAACTCGTTTTTTCGCGTACGTATATATGAACTGTTTTTCTGTCATAACGTCCTTGATAACCATCAGAACGTCCTTGAACAAAACGATTTCTCTTTCTTGCGTTAATCCTCATAGTTTGACAGGCAACACTTGGTATTTTAAAGCAGGGATAGCCAACTCGTACTTTTAACGTACATACAAAAGTCAAAACATTTTCTGTCATAACTTCCTTGAAATACATCAGAACGCCCTGAATCAAACGTCTCTGTCTTTGTTGAATGATTCCTCACAGTTTGACATGCAACACTTGGTATTTTAATGCAGGGATAGCCAACTCTTTTTTTTCGCGTACGTTCAAAAGTGAAAATGTTTTTATGTCATAACTTCCCTGAAATTAATCAGAACGCCTCGAAATAAAGTTCATTTTCTTTGTGGCATAATTCCTCACAGTTTGACATGCAACACTTGGTATTTTAAGTCAGGAATAGCCAACTCGTACTTTTCACGCACGTACAAAAGTCAAAAAGTTTTTCCGTCACAACTTCCTTGAAATACATCATAACGCCCTGAAACAAACGTCTCTGTCCTTGTTGCATTATTCCTCACAGTTGGACATGCAACACTTGGTATTTGAAGGCAGGGATTGCCAACTCGTTTTTTCGCGTACGTATATATGAACTGTTTTTCTGTCATAACGTCCTTGATAACCATCAGAACGTCCTTGAACAAAACGATTTCTCTTTCTTGCGTTAATCCTCATAGTTTGACAGGCAACACTTGGTATTTTAAAGCAGGGATAGCCAACTCGTACTTTTAACGTACATACAAAAGTCAAAACATTTTCTGTCATAACTTCCTTGAAATACATCAGAACGCCCTGAATCAAACGTCTCTGTCTTTGTTGAATGATTCCTCACAGTTTGACATGCAACACTTGGTATTTTAATGCAGGGATAGCCAACTCTTTTTTTTCGCGTACGTTCAAAAGTGAAAATGTTTTTATGTCATAACTTCCCTGAAATTAATCAGAACGCCTCGAAATAAAGTTCATTTTCTTTGTGGCATAATTCCTCACAGTTTGACATGCAACACTTGGTATTTTAAGTCAGGAATAGCCAACTCGTACTTTTCACGCACGTACAAAAGTCAAAAAGTTTTTCCGTCACAACTTCCTTGAAATACATCATAACGCCCTGAAACAAACGTCTCTGTCCTTGTTGCATTATTCCTCACAGTTGGACATGCAACACTTGGTATTTGAAGGCAGGGATTGCCAACTCGTTTTTTCGCGTACGTATATATGAACTGTTTTTCTGTCATAACGTCCTTGATAACCATCAGAACGTCCTTGAACAAAACGATTTCTCTTTCTTGCGTTAATCCTCATAGTTTGACAGGCAACACTTGGTATTTTAAAGCAGGGATAGCCAACTCGTACTTTTAACGTACATACAAAAGTCAAAACATTTTCTGTCATAACTTCCTTGAAATACATCAGAACGCCCTGAATCAAACGTCTCTGTCTTTGTTGAATGATTCCTCACAGTTTGACATGCAACACTTGGTATTTTAATGCAGGGATAGCCAACTCTTTTTTTTCGCGTACGTTCAAAAGTGAAAATGTTTTTATGTCATAACTTCCCTGAAATTAATCAGAACGCCTCGAAATAAAGTTCATTTTCTTTGTGGCATAATTCCTCACAGTTTGACATGCAACACTTGGTATTTTAAGTCAGGAATAGCCAACTCGTACTTTTCACGCACGTACAAAAGTCAAAAAGTTTTTCCGTCACAACTTCCTTGAAATACATCATAACGCCCTGAAACAAACGTCTCTGTCCTTGTTGCATTATTCCTCACAGTTGGACATGCAACACTTGGTATTTGAAGGCAGGGATTGCCAACTCGTTTTTTCGCGTACGTATATATGAACTGTTTTTCTGTCATAACGTCCTTGATAACCATCAGAACGTCCTTGAACAAAACGATTTCTCTTTCTTGCGTTAATCCTCATAGTTTGACAGGCAACACTTGGTATTTTAAAGCAGGGATAGCCAACTCGTACTTTTAACGTACATACAAAAGTCAAAACATTTTCTGTCATAACTTCTTTGAAATACATCAGACCGCCCTGAATCAAACGTCTCTGTCTTTGTTGAACGATTCCTCCCAGTTTGACATGCAACACTTGGTATTTTAATGCAGGGATAGCCAACTCTTTTTTTTCGCGTACGTTCAAAAGTGAAAATGTTTTTATGTCATAACTTCCCTGAAATTAATCAGAACGCCTCGAAATAAAGTTCATTTTCTTTGTGGCATAATTCCTCACAGTTTGACATGCAACACTTGGTATTTTAAGTCAGGAATAGCCAACTCGTACTTTTCACGCACGTACAAAAGTCAAAAAGTTTTTCCGTCACAACTTCCTTGAAATACATCATAACGCCCTGAAACAAACGTCTCTGTCCTTGTTGCATTATTCCTCACAGTTGGACATGCAACACTTGGTATTTGAAGGCAGGGATTGCCAACTCGTTTTTTCGCGTACGTATATATGAACTGTTTTTCTGTCATAACGTCCTTGATAACCATCAGAACGTCCTTGAACAAAACGATTTCTCTTTCTTGCGTTAATCCTCATAGTTTGACAGGCAACACTTGGTATTTTAAAGCAGGGATAGCCAACTCGTACTTTTAACGTACATACAAAAGTCAAAACATTTTCTGTCATAACTTCCTTGAAATACATCAGAACGCCCTGAATCAAACGTCTCTGTCTTTGTTGAATGATTCCTCACAGTTTGACATGCAACACTTGGTATTTTAATGCAGGGATAGCCAACTCTTTTTTTTCGCGTACGTTCAAAAGTGAAAATGTTTTTATGTCATAACTTCCCTGAAATTAATCAGAACGCCTCGAAATAAAGTTCATTTTCTTTGTGGCATAATTCCTCACAGTTTGACATGCAACACTTGGTATTTTAAGTCAGGAATAGCCAACTCGTACTTTTCACGCACGTACAAAAGTCAAAAAGTTTTTCCGTCACAACTTCCTTGAAATACATCATAACGCCCTGAAACAAACGTCTCTGTCCTTGTTGCATTATTCCTCACAGTTGGACATGCAACACTTGGTATTTGAAGGCAGGGATTGCCAACTCGTTTTTTCGCGTACGTATATATGAACTGTTTTTCTGTCATAACGTCCTTGATAACCCAGAACGTCCTTGAACAAAACGATTTCTCTTTCTTGCGTTAATCCTCATAGTTTGACAGGCAACACTTGGTATTTTTAAAGCGGGATAGCTAGCTCGTACTTTTAACGTACATACAAAAGTCAAAACATTTTCTGTCATAACTTCCTTGAAATACATCAGAACGCCCTGAATCAAACGTCTCTGTCTTTGTTGAATGATTCCTCACAGTTTGACATGCAACACTTGGTATTTTTAATGCAGGGATAGCCAACTCTTTTTTCGCGTACGTTCAAAAGTGAAAATGTTTTTATCTTATCTACCCGCTTCCTGGAAATTAATCAGAACGCCTCGAAATAAAGTTCATTTTCTTTGTGGCATAATTCCTCACAGTTTGACATGCAACACTTGGTATTTTAAGTCGGGAATAGCCAACTCGTACTTTTCACGCACGTACAAAAGTCAAAAAGTTTTTCCGTCACAACTTCCTTGAAATACATCATAACGCCCGGAAACAAACGTCTCTCTCCTTACTGCATTATTCCTCACAGTTGGACA
>JAHFWJ010000404.1:0-60391 GCA_028555115.1 Himalopsyche japonica | reverse complement strand
CTAATGCTAAACGTATATCTGAAAAAAAGTAAAAATAAACGTATCTTTTTGATAAATAACAATGACAATATAAGGATTATTAAAAAAAGGTTAGATAAATAACTTTAGGTGCGAGAATTTTACAATAATCAACTGTTTCTTCTTTGGATCTCATTTATAAAAAATTATATTCGAATTGGTGCATTTTTCATTTATTTTAGAATTGGTTTTTTTATAAGATTTTGTTGAATTGAGAAAAATAGCTTAAATTTGTATTATAAATATAATAATATTGTTTTTTCTTCTTTTATTCTGAATCAATATTTACATACATCTTCCATTAAATCATTTGAATTGCAACATTTTTTTATAATCACAATATAAAATTATATTGTCTTATAATTATTCTATTTATTCAGCAATCAAATGTTTATTAAATATTTGTAATATAAATTGAAACAACACGTTCACGAATTCATAAAAAAAAGAATTTAAGTAAAACAAACCTGATCAAACAATAATATAGCTAGGATAATAATACTTCCTGTTCAAAATACCCCAATTATCGTGGAAGAGCTACGCATTATGCGCTGGGTTCGTGTTTAAGTTATTTACAAACGAGGGTGGTTTCCATCTCAAAAATAAAACCGCGGGAAAATCGTCTCGAGTTCGCGGTTACATGGAGAGAGAAAGATCAAAGGCGCTCTCTCTGAGAGCAATCAATTGAACCGCATTTGTAACGACGTCTCGAGAGCTGTACTGGGGCTAATATTTCTAAACTGTAAGTATAGGCACTCTTAGCTTAGAAATTAAGCAAGGAACTCTATTCAATTACTATTGCCTTTATTAAATATATCAAACTGATTTTATTTACAAAGTGGAAACTAATTATTGTTTTTTTTTAAATAAATTTTAAATTACTAAAATCAAAAATTACATATTTTTTCAAAAAAGTCACGTTTGATTCATTTGAAACAATTTTGAAAATATAAAATTATAATGTACGATATCGACTGAGAGAATTTGATGGAATTTCAATATCAAATTGGGATTGTTGAAACACAGTAAAAAACAATGTTTATCTATTATAACACGGTAAAAAAATCTTAAATCGATAACTTCTTAGATCTAAAATACATTGCTATATTTTTACCGTGTTATAATGGAGTTCTACCAAGTAAATGCCAATTCAATCAATTTATCCATTACTACAAATCTGTCGCCTTTTGGCATCTTCATGCGCTCTTTCAATTGGATACAATAGATATGGCAGTCAGATAAATTACTATTTGCATCGCTTATATATAAGTGTAAACACAAAAAACACATGAAATAAAGTGCTAAATATATATCAGTAATAATTATAATAACTACTGATTAGATAATGATTACATTCAAATTTTGAAAAGGTAAATTTAACGAATATAATTTTGTGAAATTTAGATAATTTTTACAATGATCAACATCCATTTAACTATAATTAAGTAATTTGACACTTAGAAATCCCAAATTACTTTTATATATCAGATGAACTATAACAAGAAATAAATTTTTCATTTTACTATCTTATTGAATGAACTTCTTTTATAAGAATTAAAGGGGAATTTTAATAAAAGGAAAAAACTTGAAAATTGAGTTGAAGTTATTTCTTGAATTTACTGATAAAATAATAGCTCCTTCGTTTGCATTAAATTAGTAGTTTTATTGAAAATCGCTGAATTAATATGACTGCGATTCACGATTTTTGATGATAACCAAATATTAATAATTTCATAGGGTCGCTGACTATTTTTGATACTTATATAAGTTCTTGGAATTTATAAGATTAAGTATATATGTATGTAAAAATCTTAATCTGACGTATTTTTATACCTTGAAATATAAAATAAATAAAAATTGTTTCGTATACAGAAAAACCTGACGATTACAACACGGTGAAAAAAATAGCAATGTTTTACAAAATTATTTTTTTAAATATAGTTGATAGCTATTTCTGCTCACGCCATCGTCAGAACTATGCTTAAACAAACATTTGCTTATCTATATATAGCTGTGTAGAAAAGGTACACAATACATCTTCTCTCCTGTTTTAACGACCTAGCTTATTTCCTGTTCGCAATAAAACTTACAATTGTAAATGAAACTAAAAAGGCGGCTATATCAATATGTTTACATATGGCACGGAAATGGTCCATTACAGAAATAAAGATACATCAATCAGGCGAGTCAATAATGATGACGGACATATATTAGTTTGTTCGTTAAGAATCCTTTGTGATAGTTGATATCTATTGATCTCCAGCTATTTCAAAGCCGTCATTCTGCGACCCTTGTTACAAAGATGCAAACACTTGCAGCGCTGAGTTTGAATTTAAATTAGGTGACTCCTTTATAACGTAATTAGCGAATTGTGAATCTGTTTTTTTACGATTACGATACAATTTCCACAGCTTGAAAAAAGAGAGAAGACATCTAATTATTTTCAGTATGATTAAGTCAACTATATTCTATATCATATTAATATCCAGTCTTATTTATTCAAATATTTGTAAGCTCAACTAATCTTCGATATTAATTACGAGAATTTCAAAATGGACACGAGTATACATATTGAGCTTTTTTGACTAATTTTATGACTTTCAAACAATATATATATATTATTTTGTTTGGTATTTATTAATTAATATATGATTCAATATAATGTATCTTGCTGATCTTGAATTCTCGCCCCATGTAAAATAGTATAAAATTATTTATGGAAATCCCTAGCGAGAACGATGCATCTTCCATCTAGTAAGGTTCCCGTCTATTTTGTTTTGTAAGACTGCTCGTGCGTGTCACTTTAAGAATTAATTAAGCAAACAGAGTTTTCGTTTGCGGTTTCATTTCATTTGATTTGTGCGGTGCTCACCGGTTTGGTAACTTTTCCATGATTATGTTAACGTGATTTAATTTCTCGATTCTGTAAACAAAACATAATATACAATCGAATTTTTGTAAGATAAGCAACAACGCCTTAAAAAAATATTGTCATATACAGAAAATAAAGTTATTTCAAAAACTCTTATGATTTTTCCGTGGCGATCACATATAAAATTGCTATATGCAAGTAAAAAATTTAATGACTAATCTATTGTAGTATGAACCTGATCGTCAATATCACTTGCTACTCAAACCCGACCCAAACTAAGTAAAGATTTATTTTTCTTACCCCAAAAATAAGGCAATTTTCTTGAATTTAAGTTTAATTATTACTTTTTCTATGATATCTGTTATCAAAAGAATAAAATCTGAAATATTTATCTTCAAAATAAAGCTTCCAGACGAACACAGATCCGGCCAAGATATTAAACGTTATAACCCGCCCGAATCCGCTGTACAAGCCAGGTTGGCTAAAAACCTGTGTTACGCCCAGATTCATGCATACTTAAACCCAGAGACGAGCGTGACCATATGGCAACAGTGAACACTATGGTCTATTTGTCCATATTGCGGTCCTTTTTCTACCTGAAATCACTCAATTTCGGTCAACAAAGATCTTTACCACAGTTATCTTACAGCCACGGCAAAAAATCCTCGTCTCTGGGGGTTAATATTATAATATTATGTTTTGCTACTGATTAATATTGAGTAGATAATTATCTATAGCTAAAACTCAGCATATCACATTGTAACTATATTTGTTGACATAGATAATGTTTGACATATTATTTTTGGAAAGAGATTGACACTTCATCTGCACGCTCAATCGAATGATTTAAATTTGATTTCAACATAGTTTGTTGTGTAATTTTATTGATTTGTTCGGTCAAATCATGTTATTATAATAAACAATATAACAATTAACCTTTACAAGTATAGAATTAATTATATGTTCAGCATGTCAACTTGTCAGCGCTGACTTTTGATGATGCAATGATGATGGTTTCTCAATATCGCGATTTAGTTTAAATGAATAATTTAATTGATTTTATGAAAATTCCACACTTACTTGCCTTTGAGGACTTTCATTAACTAAAAGTACTCAAGCAAAGAATCGTGTTTAGAAAATCGACCTTAAATGCAAAGATGATATAGCAGTGTCGATACAATGACCAGTAAAATAACATCGACTGTGAGCAAGGCGCATCTATTATTTATCTTTAAACTTACACTTCATACATTTTGTGATAGAAGATGGAGCGTTGAAAATTTTAAAATACGTGGAGTTTCTTTGGATTTCGGAAAAGTATTGAAGAACAGCGATTGTCTAGAAACTAAAAAAAGCAGTAATTGGATAAATCAAATATACGTGAGTTGCAAATGAAGATTCAACTCATTTATTTTCGTGTTTCCCGAAGTTTCCCGTTATCAAATACACCTAGATTACAAACCATCCAAATTTATTTGCTATTCATGTTATATATTTTTTAATATTAAAATTGGAACGTTTTCTATTCAGAATCGAATAAGATGTGATAACTTCTAATATTCTAATGCCTATAACGGTTTAATCTCGATGTTATTAAGCCTCCCTCACCACAGAGGTCATTGATTTCTATCAAGCTTATGAAAAATACGCGAGTGCTTTTGTTCCCCGTAGGCTTTGTGAATAATTTGACGTATTTATCATGCCTTTTGTTTGCGGCACACAGACATAAACGCTTTTATTGTTTCGCTTAACATTTTAGTGAATATGTCCAATTCTCTAAGCGGCGTCGTTGCGACATCATAAATTGATAATAACACAACATTAAGCTTTCTAATCGAATGGTCATTTTTCAATAACGCGTTAATTTACTTTTGCTCATAAAAATATAAAACATACCCTTATCTCAACGTTTTTCAAAGTCAAAGAAAGAAACTGCCGATAAAGCAACATTGGTTATTAATAAGACGAAAATTTACTTTTCAAAGACTTCAGTAGATATATGATCATTCCAAATGATATTGTAAGTCCATTTTCATTTTTATTATTGTACTTGAGGAAAATCAAGTTTCTAAATTTAGATAAATTAATAACTATCTTGTTCTCATAGTGAAATAAAGTAATTTTGAATGAATGATTTCATAATAAACTTTTTCAAAAAACTCTGACAACATTGTGACAAAAAAATCGGTAACCTAATACAATTGACAAAGTTTATAAATCTCAACACCGCATAACCTTAAAATACACGTTTCAGGACGTATTTGAACTTATAACCACAATTACGACATATATTAAAAAATGTTGTATATTCGTATTGGTTTTGAGAATATCTTATAAAAATCACCTGAAATCATCCGGTAATTTTATTATCGAATATTCTTTTTCTTTACATTAGTTGTCAAGCTCAAAAAAAATTCAACGTGATTTGATCAAATTGTATCTAACGCTTTTTTTAACTAGACTTTTCAGTCAGTTATCATCAGAGTATCTTATAGTTTTCGTCAACATTAAAAACCTCCATTAGAATACCGTCATACATTTTTTATCAATATTTTTTTATAAAACATATTGCTTGTGTAAAATTTTGTATTTTTGTAACGTCCGTCGCGTTCACAAATTACGGCACTGACAAAAAAGAAAAAATTTAATTTCAAGAATTGAAAAAATAAAAGGTTTTTTTTTGCTTTCATTGTCATGGCTTATAAATAATAATTGTTGAAAATTTTTCAAATTGATGGAATCAAAATAATGTACTTAGATACTCTTTTCTCAGACGCTTTTGCGTCTTTGAATCTTACGGTTCGCCGACAATAATTCTGCTAAATGTTTGTCGCAAAAGATTTCGTGTTCTTAAGTATAAGTGACAAAGCAATTTGATTGAATATAATGTCTTTTAATGTTTAAGTCATGAAAACATTTTCACTTCTTGGAATTGATAGTTTTTTTTTCGACAATCTAAAACAACTTTTATTCTTCACATTTTTTTAAATTATACTAATTTCAATTTAAATTTCTTGGTAAATTGATTTAAAAATTATAATTCTGTGTTTATTATTTCAACAAAGAGGTGATTTAACGACATGTTGAAAATCTTCACCTAAAGAAAGAAAAAGAAGTTTTGAACTTTTTTTCGTTCGTTAAAAATTATTTTGATTTTTTTTTACTTAAAATGTATTGTTTCCCAAGCCTTTTACTTATCATGCAGATAAAAAAATATAGCATGAAACGCGTTCACAACTCCAAATCACTAGTGTCATTGTTACTTTTAAACATACATTCAAATCACTTTTAAGGTGTTAACTGTCACTTCTTGATGGAAAGGCATTATATTTTAAATAATAAAAACACATTTTTTTTTTTTAGTACTTATTTCCACAATATATTTTTTGATCAGGACCGGTTTCGCTCATCGCGAGCATTATCAACTGATAGAATACAATTTACAAACAAGTCTATTTATACAAAACAAAAAATAATTTGAGTTAATGGTAGCAGGTGTACAAAACCATGGGTACAAGAACTAGGAAACGATTTACATAAAATCATACAATATTGATACAAATAAAGTAAATTAGTATAAAAATTAAATGTTCACAATCACTTATTAAGAATTAAAATTACAATTATGGTAAATCAATAATCCATTAGGAGCTCTAAACAATCAATAAGGAAGTAAGGAGTGGGAAATTTTTTTTAATGACGAAAATAACCCACAATCACTACTTAATGGAACAAAATAAATTAATACATGAGAAGTCGATTAAAGATGAATCGATGAGATGGGAAGATATGGTCAGTCAGGGGCGTTCCAATATTTTCTGTTAAAAATTAAGTAAAGGGAGGCAATATCATTTTTCAAAAAAAAAAAAATAATATTTATTTGAAATATATATTTATTACTCTAATTTAATGAGTATAACAATGGTGACGACGCAAAAGTAGTTTGTTCATTTATAAGGTTAGAATTAGGCAAAAATTTATATAGATTAATTTCAAGGATTTCTTGTTTATCTAATTTCAGTGATTTGTTATTGAAATGCAGGATTTTGTAGTTTATAGTAAAATCACATGAATGTTTATTTTGAAACAAATGGTTTCCAAAAGTAGAAATCTCATCGCCTTTTTGGCACAAGCTAAATGTTCCTTAAATCTAGTATGAAAGGATCTTCCTGTTTGACCAATATACCTAGCCTCACAGGAATCACATTTTAGAAGATAAATACCACTTTGGCTTAAAATATTAATTTTGTCTTTCGTGTTAACTAACATTCGACTAAGATTATGATTGTTATAAAAAGTTACATTAAAAAGTTTTTTGTCTAACTTCTTGGATATGTTTTCAGAAACTCGGCCTAAATACCTTAGTTTTACCCAACGTTTTTCAACGGAGGGAACATCAATCATCAAGCTCGAGGTTACATTTAATAAAGCTAATTTTTTAGTTTTTTTAAAGACAAGTCGATCAATCAACTTTGCATCGTATCCATTGTTAAGTGCGATCTGTTTAATGGTGTTTAATTCTAAATTGAAATTTGATTCTGTCATAGGAATTGTCAACAAGCGATGAATAAAAGAGTGAAAAGTTGACAACTTATGTGAAATGTGGTGTCTAGACGAGCTACTTATGATATTGTATGTATTAATTTATTTTGTTCCATTAAGTAGTGATTCTGGGTTATTTTCGTCATTAAAAAAAAAATTTCCCACTCCTTACTTCCTTATTGATTGTTTAGAGCTCCTAATGGATTATTGATTTACCATAATTGTAATTGTAATTCTTAATAGTGATTGTGGACATTTAATTTTTATACTAATTTACTTTATTTGTATCAATATTGTATGATTTTATGTAAATTGTTTCCTAGTTCTTGTACCCATGGTTTTGTACACTTGCTACCATCAACTCAAATTAATTTTTTGTTTTGTATAAATAGACTTGTTTGTAAATTGTATTCTATCAGTTGATAATGCTCGCGATGAGCGAAACCGGTCCTGATCAAAAAATATATTGTGGAAATAAGTACTAAAAAAAAAAAAATGTGTTTTTATTATTTAAAATACATTCAAATGTTATAATGTTACGTAGTACACGGCGTATCTGAAACTTTATAATGAATAAGAATAGATATGCATAAATTTTTTTTACACGGTGGAAATTTTTGCCAAAACAATGTAAAAAAAGTCATACAAAATATTTAAAAAATGGAAGATTTGTTACATAATTAAAATGAAAACGTCATATGAAATGTTTTCTAAAAATGCTTTCATAACAACCCTTTAGAAATGTATGTTTGTAATAAAAAAAAAAATTATAACGTATACACTTGTATCGTTATTTCAAAATCTACATTGATTTTTAAGGAACTGGTCACATTTTGATTAGCAACTAAAATGCATACAATTCTAGTAAGTTTAATTAATGATATCGACCGAAGGTGCTTGATGGAATTTCAATATCAAATTTGAATTGTTAGAACTTTGTACGATTCCACATGTTTTCTCACTAATGACCCGCGTTTCGCCTATCGGCATCTTCAGGCATTATATCTATAATAATTTTAGTATATATACGATGCTAACTGTTTATTTTACGTCCGTTCTGTTGTATCCGTGTGATATAATGCCTGAAGATGTCGAAAGGCGAAACCAGGGTCGTATTCTATGAAGTTTATTCAAACACTAGGGACGCATTGGAACGTAAAAATGATAATATGCGATACAATTGTTTCTGGGAATCGTGTATGAACAAACAATTGAGTAAAAATTTGCTTTAATTCTTTTTTGCAATGTGTTATTTCAAAACCACTTAAAATGAGTTATGTGTGTGAATATGTATATTTAACATGTCTGACTATTAATTGGAAAAATAAACTTACACAAATAAAAGCCGAACGTATGTATGCATTAACAATGATTGTATATTTTTGGCTAACAATGGAAAATAACATCGTCAAACAGCGTTTGATGTTGAATTTTGTATTCCGCCTGTATAAAAGTTGTATGTAAAAATCGTAAATATTATAATCACGATTTCATGTATTTATTATCTTGTTGTTTTGAATAGAAGCTATTGACAAAGGACTGACTGATAATCATCCAGATATGAAATATTAAAATCACGTTCGAATTTACAATCAAGGATAAGTCACGTAGATTCATTTTCTGTTGGGCAAGCTTAAAAGTTCCCTCGGACTCATAACAGATGACAGAATCTATGCTGCACAATATGCTTACAATTTGTAATATTTAGTGTTTAGTATTGCTAAATGGCAGCGGAGGTTAAAATTTTTGACTTTGATATTAATTACAAAAAATATTTTTCACTTGAAACTCAATAATATTAAAATCTTTCAAAAATATACACAATGATCATGTTCATACGTTTTGCACGATCAAATAAATATAAAATAATATACAGACCGATTATATTTAATTGATAAATTTGTTATGCTAGGAAAAAAATAATACGATGTTTTTACAGGGTGAAAAAAATATCAATGTATTTTAGTTGTACAAAATTATTTTTAAAATATAGTTGATAGCTATTTCGGCTCACGCCATCGTCAGAACTATGCTTCAACTAACATTTTCCTATCTATATATAGCTGTGTATCATTATTCTGACGATGGCGTGAGCTGAAATAGCTATCAACTATATTTAAAAAAATAATTTTGTAGAACTAAAGTACATTGCTATTTTTTTCACCGTGTTATAAAGGAGCTCTACCAAGTGAATACCAATTCAATCAATACGATGTTTTTAACTAAATCTGGTTGTTGAATGTCTTCCTAAATTTACATCCTTAAAAAGTCATATAAATAAAAGTATTTGTAAGAAAAGTTAAACTACTCATATTTAAATTGTTATAACCTGGTCATTGCCACACATACAAGCGGAAAATATATATTTGGCTCCCATTCTCATGTTTGCATTTTTCATCTGTATTTTCGCTTTACATAACCGATGCAAACCGTGTATTATGTGTCATTTCTTTTGCCATCAAATCAATATCGCTAATGATACAATTAAATCTTCGGTCACACTCAAGATTATTGTCTCCTCAATGATCTATTCAGAGTTCATATCATATGAAAAATCGATATTCCCATATTAAATTGAAGCTTTCAGACACAACAAAACAACTATCGACATTAATAATTATTCCACATACCTACCAACCAACATATTTCAAAATTTATAACCAATTGAATTTAAAATCTGAAAAATACCAATGTTCAATGTTAGGAGCCAAAAAATATTTACTATTACTACAAATATTTACGATACAAAATCATTACACTTTTTCAGCCTCACAGGTACACCGGACTGTCTATAAAATATATGTGAATTTAAATATTTAATTGAATACATTTTTATGTTTGCCAACAATGAGTTGCTCAATCAGAGCTTTTATAGGCAAAGTGTTTTTCAACTATTGAACCTATTATAGACCAATTTCATTATGTACGCCTGGCAACCATGTTACAGCTACAATCGATTTATACAGGGTAGTCACCGGAAAGGTTTACCACTTTGTTAGATACACTAAGCTATTTTTGAAATATTTTTCTTGTTGCTTTATACTTCAAAAACATATCTATTTTTCCAGCCAAAAAAAATATAAGGGCTTGTAAAAAAACAGATAAACCAATGAGAATTTCTTAAGAAATGACACAGGAGTTCGCAGACTTTGGGAGTTGAAAACCTTCTTAGACACTAGTATTACTTAAAATTATCTTTTGTAATACGACACAACTAAAGGGGGTCAGCGGATTTATAAATGGCAAAAAATGTGAGATAAAGATGACTGACACATTATTTTATCAGCTAAAATTTTCATATTTAATGAAAACAATTATAAATCGTAAAACAAAGAGTAGTGAATGCGCGCATTATCAACGGATTTAACATACATATTACAATTCAAATATTGTTGGAAAATTTAAGTAGCTCTACTATTATGCCACATTACGAGATCATAAGCTTCACATTAAGACACACCAAGAAAAAACTAATACACCTTTATGAAATAAAAGTTGTATATGTATACCCCGAAAAAAAATTTGAGTTTGCTTATGATACAGTAAAAATAAACTCTACCATTAAAAAATGTTGATTTATATTCTGTTCAATTCATTTATTTGAATATTTTTTTTATTGACAAATTTTTATATTAGTGTTAATGACTTGCTTGTCACTATTTTGGTCACTGATGCTTCTAGTCGGTACCCTAAGGGTTTCATTAGTCGGTATTCCAGTAATCTATCCCAGATATTATGATTGGAATATTAATAACGATGTGGCGCCTGGACTAGATACATTACGTGCCTGTCAAGTCGATATCAGTCCAGTGGCATTGAGCCTTTATGTTGTTAGTTTAGTGCCGTGTCACTTCACATTTTTGAATATTCAGACCACTAAAAATATTTAAAATATTCTGCGGACCACTAATTGTAAGTCCCTTTTATGGTGAACTATAGATAAAATCAATTTGGGACCTATAAAGTCTACGGTATTAATCACAAATATTTGCAATGATCATTTAAATTCAAATAGCATGATATTGACACCATTTCAACAGAAGCTTTATCACAAAACTGTTTAGTCATTCACAAAGATAGAAATATAATCCTATGAATATAATATGATTACTACCATAAGATTTTTGAATTATCTCAATATAACTAATCAAAAATGAATAAACCAATCGAATAATGCATTTCTTAATGATCCCGTCCGGGAACCTAAGCCCAACATCCCAAAACCAAAGATGGTTACAGTTGAGCTGAGTTGATTGACGCTCTGAAGCGTTGAACTGTTTTTATATTTATATTATATTTGAATTGTACAAACTTTGTTTAATTCCTACATGTTTTATCTTTCACGATTTGGGTTTCGCCTTTTTACATCTTCAGGCATTCTATCGCACAGACTCAAAAAAATGACACCGGGTAAACGGTTTGCATCGGTTATTTAAAGCAAAAATACACATGAAAAGATGTAGACCCGAGAATGGGACCCAAATATATATTATATATTCGTACATATGGCATTTGGCAGATTTCAACAATTTAAATATGAGTTGTTTCAGTTCTCGTAAAAAGAATTTTATTGAGAGCCCCTTTTAAAAATGCTCATACAGTAAGAATTTCAACAAGCAGATTTGGTTGAAAAAATGGTATATTTTTTTTTCCTGACATTGCAAATTTATCAATTAAATTTTAATTAATTAAGAATGAATAAACCGATGGAATAATCTTGTCTTTTTTAAATGATCCCGTCCGGGAACTTAAGCCCATGATCTCGTAACCAAACGCTTTAGAGCGTTGATCATTTTGTAATGTTAAGAAAATATTCATAAGAAGATAGTTTAATAAGCCACAATGCAATATCACCTTTTTGAAAATGTCAAAACTTCATTCAATTAAATGTTATCAATATGAAAAATAAATTTCGTGATAGAGGTTTTATCGTTTCAATATACAATCTTGTTACTTAAAAATGGTAAAGGTATACAAATTTCGGTTTAAGTTAATTATGTACTCCTCACGATTAGCATTATAGTGATTATATAAATATAATTTTGAATATATTCCAGGATTACATTGGCTATAAATCCTTCAATTTTTCATATTGGTATTTATTTATCAGGATTTCAAGATCAAATTAGTGAAACCTAGATTTTTATCTTATTGTTTTTATTGTAGTTAAAAAAACATGTGGAATGGTACTAAGTAGAAACAATTCAAAAAAACTAGTTTTGTATGTTGAAAAAGCTTTCACCTAATACGGTTTGCGAAATTATGGCGAATATAAATAAATAATATGTATCTTTAAGCAAAGTCTCTCATTAATATATTTTTTATTTCTGTCATGATTTTTTTATGTCATTCTACATACTTACTGCAAGTTTACCTCATTAATAATGCTTTGTCAAAAAAATCATAAGAATTTAAGTGTGAAAGAGTAAAATACGTACTCACTCACACAATCAGAGCTATACGTAATTTTCTTCATAAAGTCATTTTCTAAAACACTTTTTTGTGTTATTCATGCGTTTTACAATAGACACAGTGATCAGCTATTTAGCGGTGTGATTTTCTTTCATAGGTCGCCACAAGCATTTAGGTTGTATTGAAAAAAAATTGTTAACAAGCATTTAATTGTTATTTTTGTATACATATTTAAATAATACTAACCATAATGATAATAAAAAAAAATGCTGACCACACTCAAAAATTGATCGTTCACTTTCCAAACATTGTTCAATCATTTATTTTATAGTGTATATAATATTGAACGAAGGCTTGTTTATATCAATTCAGCTTCAAATTTTCTATTTTTACAATATAATCGACGATTATAATACTTTACCTCACTTTTGAGATACATAATGACATTGGAATGACAAATGTGTAATATAAGTTATAAGGATCAGTATCTTAACAAATCCAGCAAATAATGTGCGATTAAGTATGATATGTATTATGACGAAGACACTACTTGCAACATTAACTGGCTGGTTTTTGTGCAGAAAGGCCAATCCCTGAAAGGTAGCCGACAACTATACATATTGGTTTAATTAGTTCTGGATAATTTGACATTTCTTAGAATATAAGCTTTAATTTTAAAAGTGAAAGATTTTTTTTTAATTTACAAGATGTTTCTTTTGATAATCTTAAATTTGAAGTCGTATCGCTTTGCCACTCCGTCTTGGATGAATTCTAAATAAAATTTTCGTTTAAATTCCCTTTCGTATATTCATGACTTGGACAATACAATTTCAATTGCGGATGCTAAAATATATACGCAAAACAAAATTGTTTGTCATAATAAAACCTTTTCCGTTATTTGTCCTCAGGGACATTCAGTACGAATAACTTGGGTATTCTATGTATTCTTTGAGTTTCTTTCTTTTGAGACAAAAATGTTTATTTTTCTTGATCTCTATAGATTCTATTTGAATGCGATTTCTTGATATTAGATATTTCAAAGCACTATTTCTCAAATTCATTTATGTGTATGTATAATAAAATGTTTTAATTTGGCTAGTATACAGTTTGATAGTTATAATAATTTACAGATATGAAATATATTTAAAATATTTTATTTGTATTTCTATGACTACGCAAAAATAAATTAAAATATGACTAACTTTAATCTTTAATAAATTTGAAATTCATAACCTTATACTGTGTATTTTTATACCCAATTTATGGTCCACGAATTTTAAAATAAGTGGTTTTTTAAGATTTCATTTTTGCTCATATAAAATAAAAAATTATAATATAATGTAAGGGGGTGCTCTAGTCTAGAGGCATGAATTTTAGATTTTTTTTTATACTGATAAAGTGAGGGAACTCCAAGAAATGGCGCGCCCTTGTTGATATGATTCCAACCCTCCTAGTAAAATGAAACAAAATAAAAATCTTAATCAAAATAAATGCTGCTATCATCCGAATTACGGAGAAGTCAAAAAATATTTCTGTTTACGTTTCAAAATTTTTGAGAAATATTAAAAATTAAATTATTATAAGTATGATAGAGGTATAAATACAGAAGGTCCATGCCAAACTTTAGGTAAATCTGTGAAGGAAAACTTGAGATATCTTGTCCATCGTCTCGAAAAACTAGTAACTAAAAGTTTTGGGCCGGTTTACATGCCGCGTCAAGAGCTATATCCTTGAAAGTGATTTTAATTTTAAAGAATTCTCTCTGGAACATATTCTTAAAGGTTTAAGCTCAAAAATTTCGATATAACAGGCACATGTAAATTATAAATGGTTCCAAAATAACTTTAAAATGAAGATTGCTAATGCTAATGGCATGTTTGTTATTCGTATATATATTATGTATTTATAATTTTAAATCTTATTAACGATCGAATTGCTTCCTCGTCACCTCCATTACGCGTAACATTAATCTCTGCATTCATATGAATATAATTTTTTTTTGTATCAATTGATATTGCCTTTTTTTATTTGGTTTTCAGAATTTATTTGTACGTCTCTGACAGTGATTTTTCGATGCGTTTTACTTACTGCGTATTGACAATATTGTCTATTTTATTCATTAAAACTCCTAAATATATTTTCTTGTTCATAATTTAATTATAAAACATTTCATTGGTTTCATTGTTTATGGGAATTTCATAAATATTTCATAGCGTATTACAAAATAGTGGTTATTAAATTTTAAGAGTTTGGTGACATTTTAGTTAATTTAGATATAATTTACTATGGCGCCTGAGGATTCTTAGTGGAATTTTAATATCAGATTTGAATTTGGTGAATCTGTATTCATTACCATTTATTTGGTCACTCTCAACACGGCTTTCGCCTTTCGGCATCTTCAAGCATTTTATCAAATGGATATAATAGAACTAAATGTCAGTAAACAATTTGTATTTGAAAATGGTTAGAGTTTCAACTATTCGAATCAAATTTAGTATTGATTAATATTTTAATGTTCTACTACCGTTTTATGTATACTTGACAATTATGAACTAAAATTGTTGTATAAATAGCTTTTTTAGAAAGTTTTGTAGCAGTTGATCATACTTGCACCGGTCAAAAAGAAATATAAATATATGAATAGGTGAGCAGTACAATCAAATCCAAGATTTCTTAAAAAAATCTGCAATTGAAAAAGAAAATTACCAAAAAATTCCTTCCGTGGCCTGAAGCTTTTGGTAAAATATGCTGAAATGTCACTTTTTCAACCAATTATTTTTGTTGAATAATATATTCCATGAAGATAAATAAATCGTTTTAATATTTTTAATGAAAAGCTTTAAACAACATTTATGCATCTGATAAAAACATATTTTTAGAAGTTAAATATTTCTGATATTGTTTTCTAAATAATTTAATGTTTAAAATGAATCAGTGTACTTTGAAAACACCAATATATCATCTCCACATGTACATTATACAACTTATGTACTTATCTGTATGTTTATCCATCACAATTTGACCAATACCGTCACAATATGAATGTGAACAGTGGCAAAATTTAATTCGAATAATTCTGTCACTTTTAGGTCAACTTTGTTTTTTCAGCTTAAAAACTATCGTTTGATAATTAAATATGTTAGTGAGTGTCAAAAAATATGGTATACGGTGATATTTTCAAGATAAAAAAAAATATTTTTAACAATATCCGGTATCAAAAAATGACGTTAGTACGCCACCACCCATTTATGTCAGCGCTCTTTCACCGGAAAATTAAAGGGAAAATACTACCTGTGTAAATACAATACATATAAATTTGTAATATATGTATTTCAACGGAAATAAGTATCCATTAATATAAAAATCAGACCACAATATTTTCTTAGGCACGACACACGAAATGAAAAGAATAATGTTTTTAAAATTGATTCACAATTTTAACACATTTTACATATTGCAATCACTGAAAATACGTCAAAAATTATGAAAATTATTAAATATTTTAAAACCACATCTTTTCATCGTTTTTCATTCAGCAAAGTTTAATAATATATAAAAAAGATCAGCACTCAAATAGTTTCTAGTTTCTCAAATATAACGTGTGTTCTTTGCAAACAGCACGGTAGAAATGAAGATATGGTCATAAAAATAAATTAAGAAAAGTATATCGGCTCTGTTTAAAGGTCCAAAAAATTTACCCTTTGCCCAGACGAGCTAAAGTACGTAAATATAGATTTATTCATTTCATCACGATGAAAACCGATATAATTATATGACACGTAGTATTGCATTGTATTGTAACGAATATTAACAACCAAATCATATTTTTAATCTATTTGTATTTAATTTTCCATTCGTCTTAATCTTTTCATGTTACTGCTTTCTCCGCGCGAATGACGTCAGACGAGGTCGATTTCGTCAGCTATATTTCGACCCACGTACGACGGCATCTTAACGAGAATAGAAAGCTTCTAAAGCCTTGTTCTATACATGGTTTGATACATACAATGTAATTTGTTCTGTGTCTTTATTACGTATGGCATACATATTTTTCGGAAAAAACATAATTAGCCTAAAGTGTGCACAAATCTTTAATAAGGGGTGACATTAGCTTGTGGTCAGTGTTTTTCATTTAATTAACTCGTTTGGTATATAAACGATGCTAACTGTTTATTGTGTGTCTGTTCTGTTACATCCATGTTTCGTTGGTGACAAAACATGTGGAATCGTAAAAAATTTTAACAATTCAAATTTAATATTGAAATTCTATCAAGCACCTTTACTCGATATCATAAATTAGCTAAACAATAATAAAATATAATCTCAGATGGCTTAAAAAATACAAGAGTTTTTTAGTTGTACTATAATTAAAAAAATATGTGTAGTTTTTATCAAATTATTAAATTGTTATTTCTCTGATTATAATATAAAATCGTCATAGATTTTAGCTATTTGCTTATATAACAACGATAACTTTAAATTGAAATATTTTAAAAGGGAAGGTCTCGCACTATTTCAACAGTAAAATGTTATTGTGACCAGAATCAGTGTTATCAATTCTATAAAGCTTAATTAACTAATTTCTTAACATCAATTTCAGAACGAAGAAAAACCTCACATTCACCCGTGTAATGTAAAATTTTTCATCGGAAAAATCCTTTTAATTGATGATTCTGAACTTGATCTGCCTAATAGGACATATAAAAGGAGAAAAACGTGACACTTTAACTCGCCATATATTGCTTTTGTTCTATTGAAAGCTTCTTATACTTCAAATTATATGTAAAGTAAAAGATATTATAGTTTAGGTTCTGTATGCTAGGTATTTTGAGCTGGTGCAGCAAGTATAGTTTTAAATTAGGTATAATCAATACAGAAATCTTCATAAAAGTAACAGATAATGCAAATATTGATAGGGTTTCACTTAATCATATCGTTTTGTATTGACAATCATTCCTCTGTCTTTTTTTTTGTGTAAATTTTATATTATATCAAACAAAATTTAAAAAAATGGAAGAAGAAACCTTCACCTAATATTGTTTTATCAGTATATATTACACAACCAAAGCTAGTTTTAATCATAGCGATGTTATATGAAAAAAATATATTCGACGGACATACTCCAAGACCGCACCGTTGGGATAAATCATGACATGCGACGGTGTTAGGATCACCGTTGTTACAAATATGTAACAGCAAATAATGTACTAGAACTAAAGTACATACATACATATCGTTTCGAGTGATAGAAAAAAGCTGAGTGACTAATCACTGAGCGATGCTGAACAAATATATCTGTCACCCTATTTACGTGGTTTTATAATTCAATAGCTTGTTATAACAGTACTCAAATAAGCGGTCAAGCTCTATACAGATTCATGTTATAATCATTATTTCATTTTAGAGCTACATAAAAATTTCAGTGAGAATATTAATTCTTAATAAATAATATTTTCCTAGACCAGTTCCATGTCTTTAGGAGTAGGCAATGATTTCATTTAATTCTAATACTATTTACTTCAAAGGTTATTTAGGTTCACTACGAGCTCTTTCAAAATTAATACAAGAAAAGTGGTTGATTTCAAACCTAGGTAACTAACTCTCTTTAATGTCGGTGCTTTACGCTTATATTAAATAGTTACCTTTTCCATAAAATCGACGAGTCGTGTACGTAAATCCACCCAAGGGTGAAGGCTAGCCAGGCGATACTAGAAAGTGCCTTAAATGACACTGGAATAACCCTTATTTTCCACATGACTTGGTGTCATTACCCTGCCTACCCCCTTGTTCAGAAATGGGTGAAATTTCCGGAATTTCTGAACGCTCGTCTATCTAATGGCACCATCGTTGATATAACAATTTCAAAACCATTTTCGACAATCTGTTGTTCAAAAATGTTTGAAAAGTATTGCCAAACACAACGTGGATAAGACAAGTAATTAAATTATTTATTATTTCGCTTGAATTTTATGCTTACTTCGCAATAACAAATTTAATTTAAAACGTCGATTGAGGTACTTAATACATACTTAATTGAGGTTAATTAAATAATGCTTAAATCAAAATTTTATCATAAAAATTCACAGAGCATAGCTTATTAATGAAAAAATTGATCTCCTTTTATTGTATTTATCGTATTCTTTAATAAACAAACTCCACCAACAATATATACAATTTAATTCCTACAATAAAATACATCACCCGATATTTTATCGCACCGATTCCATTAAAAACTCTTTTAATAATGAAAATAAATCATTTAAGAACATTATCCAATCATTTTTTCGTCTGTAGTCTATACTATAACGTCTCTTTTACGATTTATATAATAGCAATGCAATAATGCTTGAGATTAGAATCAAATGGAAAAAGGTAAACTCGTATTCCTCATTCCTTTTTCGAACAATGTAAATATTCAAAGTCGTCAATATATTATTATGTAGATTGATATATCTTTTGAAAAATTTTATAAGAAAATTGTCATTCCACAACTTCAAATACTAACTTCTTGTCCGATTCAAATAATTTTAACGAATTTTACTGCTCTATAGCGCGCCTTTTACTACTCCAAATATATTCTAACATTTACGTCAATATATATTCACTGGAATATTCTAGGAATCACGTATCCAAGTTACAAAAATATCAACTTAATTTAGTTATATGAAGAATATATTGGATCTAAAAATTCAAAAATATTGATCGTTTTCATTCAATATTGAAAGTTTTTATTCATTGTTGCTTTAACTAAATCGTAATACCCGATGTAATCTGCTGAACAATTTATTCATCGCATTTATAACTGTGTTGCATAATGAGCAACAAACAACATAAAAATACCTTCTAGTAAATAGTGTCATTTATATTCTGGTAAAGAAGAAAATTGAGTCTGAATTTTGAGCTAATTAATTTAATATATTCTTTAAATTTGAATGAATAAATCAAAAATTATTTGGGCATACCCAAAAAATAAAAAATATTATTCTCTCCGTATAACACATTTTTACTTGTGTATTGTTTAATAAAATGATTATTTAGGTTTTAGAAAATGAAGGATTTAAAACCCGAAAAGTATTAATATAGCAAAAAAATGCTTGAAAATCATTGAAAGACTTTTCGTATGACTAAGCTCTTTCTTGAAGAATCAAAGACAAACATTTCTTAAAGTTTATCACTTCCTTCCGCATGTCGCATTTGATTTTATTCTTAGAATTAGTTCAGTGGATAGACGTTTTTGTCTAAGTTACCTTTAAATGTGTCGTGGCCCTAGAGCTTTTTATTGATCTTATTTTTTTATTGTATTATCGGGTATTAAGCGTTTTATATGCACAGTTTATTTAAAAGCAATAAATTCATCAAAACGAAATTCCATCACTTTTTTATCACATCGACATCATATAAATTTTCGTATTTTAAAAAATGTATAATGCAATACGCAGTGTAAAAGTCAATTTCATCAAGGGATTTTTATTAATATAAGCAGTAACTTTAAAGTTTTTCCGTCCAACATTACTAAAATTTTCATTTTTGTATGTAACTAATCTTGCTAGCAACAAGAAGTTTATTATTAATTGTTTTATTGAAATCCGCCATTTAATGGTAAAACATTTTGTGTATTAACAACTGATGAAAGTATCATATTAACGACGCCTTTACAGTACTATAAAACTAACATTTGTTTTATATTATTGCATTGAAGATTAATAACAAGTAATTGGTAAACTGACCAATGTTTTATCTTTGAAATATATTTTAGAATGGAAAAAATACTTTTAGTTTGCAATGAAATGTGGCTTTAAAATAAGTAAAAATATCAAATCTCAATAAACCTTTTTAAAAAAATCATTTGATTATTCAGGTCAATCCTTAGTGCGAAAGTCAAATAATGCAAAATAAACATAAAAAGGGGCAAATAATATCACTGCGTCACATTTGGCCCTATTCGTCTCTTTTATCTTCCTTAAACGAGTCTGTCTTGAGAAACTGTCCCCCATCGACAGCTGTAAACATGCTCATAACATTAAATATTCAGGCCCACGTCGCCGGTGTGGCCCTGATCGAAAGGTGACCGGTGGAAACACCCGAGGCCACACCTTTAATACCCCACCCCACGAATCTGTGATACCAACCGTCATAATATCAAACTTGGAAGGTGATAACATTCCACAGACTTGGGGAGAAAGACATTGACGCTCCGTAGTCAAGGTGCTTAAATCTATCGCCAAACAAAATTTCCAGTAACCCAAAGTTTCGACATAGCATTGGTATACTATTTGCGGCAACATTCAAATAAATCATTTAAAAATAACCATATTTAATCCTATATATTATATATTTTACCCTTTTAAGAAACATGTTCATTACATCTAGCTAATCCAAATGTGACGATTTTTAGTTTTGCAAATCGATACCACGTCAATATCGAGGCACTTTTACCTCTATCAAATTAATTGGAAATATTTTTATAGATTAGTTTTCAAACAAATTGATTTTAGACTAATAATCGTAATATAATAGCTACTCTTCCACATTACAAAATACTCACTACACGACAATACTTGCGAAATATTGTATTTCAAAGAAAATAACTGGGTAAATATCAAATACTGTTCTCGTTGCAAGCATTATGTGATTTCCAAAATGATAAGGTTTTGTCGAACAAAATGAAAAACATATAATTACTTTGTAATAGCGTGTTAATCAAAATTATATTTATGATCCTTATTTTTTCCGTTAAAAGTTGCAAAAATCAGGATTTGATGATTTTAGTCTATATAATCACGAAACAGTGAAATCATAAGAATTTTATCACAAAATCAGACTTGGTATCAAATAGACTCATTTAACAAAACTATTTTCGTAATCTTGATATGCTGTATTCAAAAGCTTTATTTGATGAAAGAATTAAAAAATACGTTGTGAATATGGGTATACAAGATGTGTTATTTAATATTCGCAATTCAATCAATGAATCAAAGTCTAAACTACTAAATTTACAATAAAATAAAACTCATGTTCATATTTTAAATTTTGAAAGGCCGCTGTCGGGTTTAATTCAGGATAAAGTAATTGATCTTGGCCCGAATTCGGTCTTCATTCAAATAACAGATTCTTCAATTTATATACTAATTTAGATTCAAGGCCGTGGTTATCTGTGATGTTTTCAAACCTTTATATTATCTTTATTCCTTTATTCATTCTATGAAAAGGGACTGCGCAGCATCATCTACGGAGAAAGGATGTCAATGATGTTTTAAACCCTCTAGATTTCCTTTTAACTCTATTTCCTTCTTATGAAAAAGACTTAAGCGAAATCGTTCCGTATTTAATCCTTTATACTGTTGCTTAAAATTAAGGAAAAACTTTTCGACGACTTAAAAAAATGCCGTAAAACCGCTGCATAAATGAAGATAATTATATATAATATTATGAATCACATGAAATTAAAAGACACGTTGAATATTTTAGTTGATAAAATTAAAATAAAAAACAACCGTTTTCCATAGTTGTAATTGTTCCAATTGTATACATTTTTATTCTTCAGTTTTCAATTCGACAAAGTTTTTTTTGTTTTACTGAAATTCCGAGCTCCTACGAGTGTGAAGCGTCTTTCGTGATATTACCTAACCATATATAATAAAATATTTATATATGTTAAAATATGTTATCTTTAGCCGCAGTTTAGTGCCCATATAACATAATAAGTATTCGTAAAGAATATTTCTGAGTATTACACTTCGATACATTCTCGTGTACAATTTATTACTCGTGATATATAATCTATATTTTGTACATTTCATTTCGCCAAATAATATTGCTGATTTAATGTAACAGGTGCACATAATTAAATTTACTTTGCAATTAACACCGTAAATAATAGTACCAAAATTTACACCAAAAGTGTAGAACCAGTCTGCCAATGGGGATGCCAATGGTAAGAGTATTAACAATGTTAGTATTGCTTCGGGTGTTCATGTGAACAAAGTGAGTTCAGACGAATGCTATTTTTTCAGTTGAAGTTTTTTAGATATTTCATGAGCTTCATTGTTGATTGTTTTGCTGTGTATTTGTTGAATTTCCAATACTTCATATTAAAATATTTTTACGTTACAAAAGCAATGAATTTATAATTTGTAAGTTTTTTACCGTGTAGTTATAAATAAATAAAACATGTCACATTCTTGAAGATTTTATATATATATATTCAAATAAAAATCCACTGTACAGTGGCGTTAAGATTTTTGAGGGCTTTCTTTACGTGGGTTCAAATGATACATATAGGCGTCCTAAATATTTTATTAAATGAATTCTGATAGCAACGATGTGTAAAAGGAGAGGCCGAAGCTAGTTGGGACGAAGGGTAAACAGCATTACAAGGGTCAGCCGGCGGGGCGACAGTCATCAACATAAGTACAGAGATGTGAACGAATTGAAGATTGAATTTCGGCCGGTCGAATGTCTGCGAATTCATTCCCGCGATCGCCCATAATTGAAAAAGCTCAGCCGGACTTCGAATAAATATATGGTAAGCTACTCTAGACATCTTGACTAAAGATATGGCTCGATAAATTGGCAGTTTGTTTTGCAGAGTAAATATACGTATGTTTTATAGTAAAGTTTGTTTTTGTGGAAATGCGTTACAAAATACAATGAAAAAACTTGGTGAATATAACACGGTGAAAAAAATTTTGTAGAACTAAAATACATTGCTATTTTGTTCACCGTGTTATAATGGAGTTCTACCAAGTGAATGCCAATTCAATCAATAACAATTGGTGAATATCATTTCATCTATTTAGCCTGTATGTTGGACGGGATTTCTTTTCTTTTAATAAAATTAATTGAACGTTTAGTTTTTAGTTTGCTAAACTATCTTTAATCATTTTTCAATACTATTCCACTACTGCAAGGAACAAGTGGTTGTTGTGAACATTTTCAATTAAACCGTTTATTTCAACTGTGTCAGCAATTTTATTTTGATAGCTTTAAAAAATATAAGCCATAGCAAACATTTTTTGACATGTTATCTGTAATTTCTTGATGTAGCATCATCATATTAAAATTACCATTAAATATGAATGTAGGAAACAAACTGTGTTTTATATATTCGGAAAAATAAATAGCTTAAATTTATCATCGTTCTTTTAAAACAATAAAAATTGTTTTAATCGGGAAAACTTTACCATGAATACGCATAATTTCTAATACTTAATATAAATATATATATATCTCTCTATAAATATATATATTATATTATATTTACATGTTTCAAAAGAATAAAAAATGCTGTTGAAAGAGGTTAAAGAAAACAACTGAAATCTCTAGTTAATGTTTTTACATGAATCGTCTAGTCCTTGTAAAACCTTTTCATCCATTTTTCTTTACCATCAAAACTATTCAATCAATCACTAATATGTTCCATATTCATGATGTAATAACTCTGCCTGAAATCGTTTTTTTTTTTATTCAATAACCACGTTACTAATCGATGAAAATATGACGCGTGTTTTTATAGATATATTTTTTTTTACCTTAACACATAACATATGTGAAGCTTTTTATCTCGATGGACTCAACTAACGACTTGTTTAGTCATGAGTTGTTCCTTGGTAAAACTATAGACATCCGCCATTTATAAAAATATATACCCTTTATTAATTGCCTTCATTGTTTGTCTTTTTTTTAATGTGTACGACCAACACCGAATGAAACTTTTCCAAAGATTTTCAAGTCTTTTTCGTGAACAATTCACATAAAGTATCTTTGATGTGACATTTCAATCAAGCTGGTGGAGCGCTTTTTAATTAAAAACAAAAATACCCAAACTAGGACTGTTCCAAACATATTTTCAATTATTTAGACACGTTTGTACATGCTGTTTATTTTTCGTACTTCAATTGTCTTGTTTCGACTGCTAGCAAATAATTATTTGGATGAACGAAAAATGTACCGCTTAGCAAATGGTTAAAAACAGTTAAAAATAATCATATTTGATTGGTTGTAAACCAGAATTACACCAGATGTGATTATTTTACGAAAATCGCTTGAGAATAAATAAATTGTCATCATCATTAACGCCCGCAACAAGAGAGCAAAAAAATTTTCCACGCATACCGTATTTACATTTAAACTCTCACTTCGTACCAGAAATGCATAATGATCGCCAGTTCTGTTGCATCCGTGTGATAGAATGCCTGAAGATTCCGAAAGGCGAAACCCGGGTTGTTCGTGACAAAACATGTGGAATCGTGCAAAGTTGTAACAATTCAGATTTGATATTGAAATTCCATCAAGCACCTTCAGTCGATATCATAAATTATATAAATAATGCTAGTTCGGCAAGATTGACTGAACTTTAACATACAATAAATTAGTGTTAAAGTATCGTATTGTTAATCAAAATTTATGATTCAATAATAGTTGCATTATGATAAAATAATAAAAAGAAACCTTTTTTTATATTTTAACAATTTTATTTCATTATCAATTGATCCATTAAAAGTTAAAAAAAGGTTATTCATAAAAAAAATGCGAACAAAAAATTTTCAGATATACAAAAACTGGAAAAATATTTTACAGATAATCTTAAAATATATATCGAAATAAAGTAAAATAATTTAAAAAAAAAATATTACGGACTTCTTACGGCTAATTTTAAATCAACATTAAATCAAGTAAGAGTTTATAAATTGTTATGAAAAATTCATTAGCAAAAATAATAAGGGGGTTTTTTTGGTAACATCAACAGATAATTATTTTTCAGAAACATGGAAGGGTGATGTATATATCAATCTAATGAGTATGATAATGGTAACGGCAAAGTTGCAACAATTCAAATTTAATATTGAAGTTCCATCAAGCACCTTCAGTCGATATCATAAAATATTTTTGACTTATTTTATGTTTTTTATAAAGAAAAAACATTTTTTTCCAACCGAAGTAAATATCGTGCTTAATTTTTTTTTCAGATAAATATTTGGCTGTCTTGTTTATACTTTTGATTAAAGATAAACTTTTTATGTAAATAAAACGTTAAGCCACTACCCTTCGGCATGTTTATTGGCACTAGACCCTTTTTTGTAACTAACAACGGCAATACCATTTCCAATTGAAAAATCCTTTAAATTTCAGCCCCACAATAAAGCAATCACAATGAAACTTAGACAATAAAAGTAAATTACATGAGAGCGCTTCGTGGGTCATCGTAAAACTTCAAGAATTGTTTTAAAATACTGCCGAGTAAATTTATATCATTAAAATGAATCAATAATTACTGGAATATTATCAAATTTGGTGACAAAATTACATATGTTAGCTTAAATTTATGATCTATGTTTTGCGTAGATTTGTATTAAATATTCTTAACTGCTCGTTAACATAATGTTAGAAATAAAAATACACAAATAATTAATAGTTTGACTGTTCTTTTCCATAAAAACCTCAATTGACAATTAATCTATGCGTGGCTGAGTGTTGATATTAATTACATGTTTATTATGACATTTATTTTTTTAAGTGAATTGAATTAATTTATGATATCGACTGAAGGTGCTTGATGAAATTTCAATATCAAATTTGAATTGTTCAAACTTTGTACGATTCCACATGTTTTGTCACTAACGACCCGGGTTTCGCCTTTGGGCATCTTCAGGCATTTTTATTGAAAAAACCTACTTACATTTTAATGTTGGGTGATTGATATTTAATGAAAAACCCCCTTTCAAGAATAACTCACCAACAACATCGTTGTTATCACAGGTAAATATATTAATTATTATTAGATTAATATTGTTAAATTTGTTTTAGCTGTAATTTGCTTCTTGCCTAAGTGTTTTCCTGTTACTAATGACTTTAATATATATACGATGCTAACTGTTTACTTTACATCAGTTCTATTGCATCCGTGTGATAGAATGCCTGAAGATGCCGAAAAGCGAAACCCGTGTTGTTAGTGACAAAATATGTGGAATCGTACAAAGTTTTTACAATTCAAATTTGAATTGAATTTTTGAATATTTAAACTATTTGATCATATTGTTTTTTAATGATAGCTTATTGTGATGTTGTTTAATCATGACGCACTAGTGGTCATATACTTCTCAGTTTTTGTCATAGATCAAGCAGTATGTAATGATTAATGATAATTACAGAGAGATTTATATTCAATATCTTGTTGATGCCTGTAATGAGCAAAACCGGCCTTAAGCATTACAAAAATGTTTTAACATATATGATACAACATGACCTTCTCCATTCAAATGCATCTCCAACTAAAAGAATACTTTTTTAATCAGTTTGTTTTAACGCGTTCAAAATTTTAAGAAAATCACCCACATTTACATGAATTAATATACATAATAGTTCAATTCAATTCGTAGGATTTTGATAAATGTTATATTTATGTGTCTTTGAAACGAAAAAGGAAAGATTGACAATAGGGTCGTAAAGCGAATGGGTTGGGAAGAAGATTGTTCTACGTATATAGAATCAAATTTATAGCAGGAATGAGCTAAGAAAGGAAAAACGAAAAACGATAATATTACCGAAAAATAACAATAATTAATATTTTATCTAGTCCCTTGAGTATTTACTTACATAATAAGAACTTTATTTTCAAAAATTAATCGTATTTGAACATAAAGCTGCCGAATTTCTAGCTTTACAATTATACGTTTTACATGGGTGATATTATTCTATTGATTGAATAATCTCCATTATAACACGGTGAAAAAATAGCAGCATAATAGTTCTGCCCATGACGTGAGCCGAAATAGCTATTAACTTTATCTCGTAAAAATTTTTGTAGAACTAATTTACATTGCAATTTTTTCACCGTGTGATATTATTCTTCCTGGAGTTTGGCTGAGGTAGTGCTAATTTTCGCAATAAGACTTTCTAAATTTTTATTGTTGGAATAAAAAAAACAGACTTAAGGTAAACTTGAAAAATTGGTTCTAGTTTCTGTTGTTATATTCCTTAATTAAAAGTCTACTGAGTTTTCAGATAAAAAAATCATTAATAATACTTTAATAATAAAAACACATTGTTTAGTATATTACTCATTTCCACAATATATTTTTTGATCAGGACCGATTTCGCTCATCGCGAGCATTATCAATCATTATTATCATTACAATTTGTTTAACGTCGTTGATATGACTGTGTAAGGAAATAAAAAGGGGGCTAAATTAACTGATTCAGCAGTATTTTTGACCATTATCTATGTTCTTTTCTATTGTTATTATATAAGCGTATCTTCTTTTGTAAACGAATGTTTTCCACCTGTATTATATACTTGTTATGCACCAACTTGACTTCCTGGTATCGACTTTTTCAAAACACCGCTTTAAGATACCGATAATGTTTTGAATCCTTTTTGATTGTCGAAATATGTATAAGAAATAACTTTAATAAGGTTTCTCTATCTAATGTTTACTAAATGACCATAAATGGTTAGCCCTATTTCCACAAGAAGTAAAGAAATCGCTCTCAAACACTCGAGTCACTAAGACATCCAAAAACAAATATGAAAGCTGTTTTCTCGCAGCTAAAAAAGATTTTTTCCACCCTACATCAATCATAGGGGGGGTGGAAACTAAATGTCGAGATGAGATGGGGTGCAAGAAATTTCTTCGGTGTGAGATAAACGAGCCAACGAATTTCTCCTTCGTAGTTATCCAATTTGTGATAAACCCGCGTTTTTGTCTTATTTTTTTGTACCTCTTTACTTACGTTGCTAGAGTACCAGGTGTTTGTTTGGCGTTCTAGCCTTCCCGCCTACTGCCTCACAGCTCATAGTAAGGTTGGGCGTGTTCGAAAATACTGTCTTAGAATAATCGTAACTCTCACCTTTTTTGGTTGCATCTTCATCTTAGAATATAAAATACTTTTTATATTCTAATTATTTTTTTCTATGCGATTGAATTGTGTTGTTAGTAATAATTATTTTTTATCTCAACAGACTCAGAATGTAACATAAAATAATTCGTCGTCAAATTTTGATGAAATGGTCGGTGATTCAACAAAAAATATTGTTTGATTTTAGCATATATTAGACGTTTCGTTGAACTAAACATATTTATAACCTAATCTTACAATGATAAAATCATTTGATAACCGCTTTTATAAATAGTTAAGAGTCATCAATACGAAATACATTTATCTCTTTCTGAAACATTAATTATAACTTAAAAATCAATAAAGTTTTTCTTTTAAGTGTATTAGGATCAAATACGTTCGTTTACACTTACAACACAGCCTATAAATATTCTTAAACATGCCGACATTTCAAGTAACGTAAAAAATACATATATATGAATTAATCAATTATAATGCGCAAACTGTATTGGTGGAAAGACATTGTAATTAAATAATTTAAAGACAATTTTTTTACTACTTCCACAATTTCATTTTTTTTAAATGCTCGCAAGAAGTTAAGCCAGTCCTTATTTGAAAAATTATTAAATTATAGCAATATTGTTTGAACTTGTATTTTTAGTAATTGATAAATCAGTTGAAATATAAGTATTCCTCTTATGACGATTAGACAATAATATTAAGATTATTATAGATTATCAGTTTACATAATAGGGACGCATCTGTTCCGCACTTTTAAGTTCAAAATATAACAGAATTAAATATAATATTTTTATTTTTCCAAAATAAATATCCCGTAATACAGCGAAAATGTTCCGAAGAAAGTAATTATATACCGATTTTCAATATATTTATTGATTTTAGTATAATGTAAAATTAAGAATATTTTTATCAATTTCTATGCACGTAGGTAAGTGAAGTTTTAACTTAGATCACTCATATTTTTTTTACTTATAGAACTCACGTAAGGACTTGAACAACTGCCCTAAAGACGATTCTGGTTAAACAGCACTATATTGAGAACATAATATAATAATAATACAATTAAATATTTTCGAAAAATATAAATACTTTATATCGGATCGTCAAATTTTATTATTTTTCTTCATTACCACTATTGTTCTTAGCCCCTTCCCGGCTGAGCCGCCAATAAGATAATCCGATTCCGAATATTTCAAAAAAATCTTCAGATACGATGGTGTTAAAAAAACTTTCATGACAAATAAGACTATTTGTTGATGAAACAATTAGCTTGCACAAAAAATTTGAACATTGTAACGATTCTACGTCTTTCAAATCAATTTTATTTTCTTGTGTTATATATTTTAAATCAAGCGTTATTTAATGTGGCCGTCTGTTTTGTTTATAATCAATAAAAAAAATATTGCATTGTTCTTTCAAAAAAAATTTTTTGAGCAGGATCTTTGTCCCAACCTGGCACAAGCGCAGAGCCTTTTCGAGGAGTCGTTATCTTTCACACCTCCTGTGCAAACTCCGCGAGTATTTGTTGTGTAAAATTGGATTGTTGATACTGCTTCGGCTCTGGCGGGCAAAATAATTTGTCTTCGTGAACAAACGCTTCTGACCTATCACAGAACAGATCCTTTCGAGAAACGTATCCGGCTAAGTGACTTTTAACGCCACGGTAAACAATGTTCGGCCGATTGAGCTTTTTCACATTTTTTCACCATAGCGTATGCGTAACATCCATTTAACGCTACATCGATGAGAGTTATAATAATTGCAAGCTCGAAGGCCTTAAAAACGATCAACAATCTCATACAAGATTTTTTCGTAATTTTTGAAAAATTATTATGTTCCCCATTCAATAAATGATTTGCAAAATTTATTATTATAATTTATGATATCGACTGAAGTTGCTTGATGGAATTTTAATATCAAATTTGAATTGTTACAACTTTGTACGATTCTACATGTTTTGTCACTAACGACCCGGGTATCGCCTTTCGGCATCTTCAGGCATTCTATCACACGGATGCAACAGAACTGTCAGTTAACCCAAGCAAACCCGGGTCGTTGCAGAACAGAACTGACATAAAATAAACAGTGAGCATCGTATATCATATATATATATTTAAGTCATTATATACAAAAAAACACTTACATAATACTAATAGCCGGCTTTTTAGTTTCGTTTACAAATGTTAGTTTTATTACGAACAGGAAACAAGCTAGGTCGTTCGTTCAAACAGGAGAGAAGATGTATTGTGTACCTTTTCTACATAGCTATATACAGATAAGCAAATGGTTAGTTTTAGCATAGTTCTGACGATGGCGTGAGCCGAAATAGCTATCAACTATATTTAAAAAAAATGGTAACATGCCTTACAAACAAGACGTTGCATCAAAAATTGTAAATGAAACTAAAAAGGCGGCAACATCAATAAGTTTACATATGGCACGGAAATGGTCTATAACAGAAACAAAGCAACACCCCGCAGAGAGTTGAGCAATGGCGATCGACATATATTAGTTTGTTCGTTAAGAATCCTTTGTGACAATTGTACTATATCTTAAAAAATAATGATTTTGTAGAACTAAAATACATTGCTATTTTTTTCACCGTGTTATAATGGAGTTCTACCAAGTGAATGCCAATTCAATCACTATCGTAAAAAGACACTTCAATATTTTATTAACGTTTTAAATATTTAGAATTCCACGAAGCGGTGCTAAATTAAAAAGCAATAGTGATATAAGATAAAGCTGCACCACTGAAAATGTAATATAACCTAATTTACATACAATTTCCAATAGGCCACTAAATTCAAGCTTACTCGACACTATCATCTCAGTTTTATTGCCCGAGAACCGACCTACGTTATTGTTTGCAATTCCTCACTACGCTAAGCCTCGGTCTAGAGCGAAAGAGTAAATTCTCCGGCGTCAGTCTGTTGCTGTCGTTTATTGAAATCATTCGAAACGTCACATACAAGCATTGGGTAGTTTTACCGTCAAACCTTTATGATAATTGAACCGGTTATGGTAGACTTACAGCTTAGGAAAGAGTTTTTGCGAGTCGAAGTATTTTATTCAGGTTTGTTATTTCTCGCGCGCAGTGACGTCACAACCGAATCTTTTTTGCGTTGAGAATTCACTGCGCAGAATTATAACAACCGATAGAACTGTTTTTGTGTAACTTTTCTACCACAATACAATCACCAACTATCTAAATTGATAGAAAATTATGTATTTTAAAACTAATCAACAGTAAGTAAAAGAGAGATGCATATATCTATTGTTTATATTTCATTCATCTCTTAAAAATAAACAAACATTTTCACAACTGAGGTACATTAAAACTCAATCGTATTATATAAATATAATATAATGAATCTAAGATCAATTTATTTCATATAGTCGTTCACATACTTATATTCAAATTATCTTTAATTATAATAATTGTAAAATTTGTATTGTTATAATTTTCTACGATTCCACATGTTTTGTCACTACTGACTAGTCAGCTCTGTTGCATCCGTGTGATAGAATGCCTGAAGATGCCGAAAGGCGAAACCCGGGTCGTTAGTGACAAAACTTGTGGAATCGTACAAAATTGTGACAATTCAAATTTGATATTGAAATTCCATCAGGCACCTTCAGTCGATATCATAAATTATATAATATTTGTATTATGTGGAAAGGAATAAATACACAAAACAATAGAAAGTAAGATTTTGTAAGAACAATTATTTTTTAGACTGATCAATTTCAGTTAAATAATATTGTAGTAATAGCTTCATTGGATAATAATTATAAATATTTTTTAAAATGAGTTGTGTAATATATTTTTCAGCTGTAATAATACCGTATCGGTAGTCCTGACGATGAAGTGTTGTTGAAACACTTTTCAAAAAATAAAATATTTAAGACTTTTTTTTATAGTTCAAGTATTTTTTTTATTGTTTTTTCCAGTCACGATTAAATTCCATTATTATTTTTATATCAAAACACTTTATTCTTGGAGGTCGCGCCTCTGTGTGTGTCGTGTATTGTAGAAACCGATTGAAATCTGAGATGGAAAATGTATCGCCAAGACGTTTCTTTCTCTTAAAACTGTCTTTTTTTATCGACGTGACATTGCGAAAGTTTTTTTGTTCTGGGCATATCCTTTTTTCGTTTATTTTATTTTCATTACAGTTCTGTTTACAAACATGTCGAATCAATGACTTTTTATACAAGAAAAAGTAGGCCGGAGGTTTTACTGCCTTCCAAAAGAAACAGCAAATTTCTCTAGCATGCAAAATTTATTACGTAAATTCGTTAAACATGGACTTTTTTATACACTCAATCTATGAAACCCGTACAATTGATAGAAAATATCTGCTATTGTATGAGCATTATTTATTTAACCGTGTACAAAGTATATTAACGTAATTTTTTTTTACTGATTTATAAACATCAAAAAACTATAATTTTGTTATATTATTTGAGAAAAATATAAAACTTTGGGTAAAAAATATGTTACATTACTTGATAATTCTTTTCACTTCACTTGATGGAACAACTTACATATACAAGCACATGTCTTATACAATATATACAACTAGAATATGATTCTAAATCATCTCTTAGTTCTGCTAAAAGACATAAATTTTGCAGTTTCAACAAAATACACACGTGTAGATATTTGATGAAAGTTCTAATTTCTTGTAGTATTATAATATTTTCAATAAATTAATTGATGTTTTTTCATATTCTTTAAATTAGTCAATTTATTGATTAAATTGGCATTCATTTGGTAGAACTCCATTATAACATGGCGAAATAAATGGCAATGTATTTTACTTAGGATCGTGTAAGATCACTCAACAGTAAAAAAACAGATTCACAATACGCTAATCACGTTATAAAGGAAACACAAAATATAATATTCTTAACGAACAAACTAAGATATGTCGATCACCATTGCTTAACCCTCTGCGGGGTACTTCTTTGTTTCTGTAATACACCATCTCTGTGACATATGTAAACTTATTGATGTATTGTTTTTTTTTAATTTCATTAACAATTTTTAGTTTAATGCGAGCAATAAATAAGCTAGGTTAAAACAGCAGAGAAGATTTATGCAGTTTATAACGCGCTTAGTTGGCAGTGTGTATTTATTTATATTTTAATTTCTACGATAGGTTTAATTTTTGGCATAATATTTTTTCAGGAAAAATAATTTTCCTTGTAATGTAGATGCAAATATCATTATTGAATTAAAAGTTACATTTCGCCTTATCGAGATAGTGTTGAATAATTGACATATTTTTTACAATTGTAAATTTATCTACGACAACTTTTCAACTTAACATAATAACTTTTAAGGTGTTAACTGTCACTTCTTGATGGAAAGGCATTATATTTTAAATAATAAAAACACATTTTTTCAGTTGTCAGAATATCAGTTGATAATGCTCGCGATGAGCGAAACCGGTCCTGATCAAAAAATATATTGTGGAAATAAGTACTAAAAAATGTGTTTTTATTATTTAAAATATTAACATAATAATATGAAATCATCTGGATATATGAAAATGAATAGATTTGATTTAAACGAACCGAGCAAAATAAATAGAGCTACACCTTGTTTCTTAAAAATACATGTTTTTTAGCAACATTTGTTATGTGAGAAATTAAAAAAGGATTTCGTAATGCCCTACAATCATTTAAGAAATAAATCACAGCAGCATACGAAGCTCTTTATCGGTAATCAGTTACAATACTCACATATATACTAGGTTGGCATAAGTTATTTTCGAACATTTCTCGAAATTATAGGTCTCAATAACTCACATCGGTGTCTCTTACCCGCGCTTAAGAGCCGCGCCAAGTAAATTCACCCACTCGCGGGCTGTAAAAAAGACCATGTTTTATTCATCAGTCTCCACATCGTTTTATATCACGCACATCGCATACTGAGTGACGTACGACTGGAGAATGCCTTGGAAAGATTGCCAAGGGGAAAAATTGCAAAGACTGTGATACCTGTGGTGTGAAATTTCCGATACCGAGAGACCATAATGCGCGGAGTGCTAGAAAACGCTTTCAAAATCCCAAAGGAGTTGTTACAAAGGATGGAATTGTTTGAATTGTTTCTTCAGCGTAATTTTGTTTGATATGAGAGAATTTATATGTCGTCATAATGGGTAAATCATTTATCACACACAATAAACTTTGTTTTCAGTCTCATTCAAAACTCTGTTATTCCTTCAACAATAAAAATTGTTTTCTCATACTTTTGAAAAAGGATATGTTGTTCGAAAGACACATTTACCCAGAAACATAAATCAAAAGCTATTGACAGTAAAACTATCATCATATTAAGACATAGCTAATAAAATTTTGGTTGAAACTATGATAGTAACATATGTGATTTTTTTGTACCGCTTACTGCGTCTCCGATTATAGTAGCAATTGGTTCGTTAAACAAACTCAATAACATCATGTCTAATGTAACATTAATTTCGAATTTGTCTAGAATATTGAGTTTGCGATATAATACAATTAAGGTACAAGAATGCAAGCATACTATGTTGTTTGAAAATCTTTTTAAAAAAATGCATTTTTTTTAAATTTTACCTTAAAATTATAATCCTTGAATAAGTGACACATTAAATCGCTCTTCTTTTAAATGTACATACACAAAAATGGTTAAAATATAGTTTCTTATTAGTTCTGACTACAAATGGGAAAAAGGTTTCAACGACCACTTACGAACATTAGTGCATATATATTTTTTATATATTATATTTATTATTTTCTATTCTTATCACACGTGACTTAATTTACAAATTTTCATTTCACTTGGTTATTGAACAAAAGTACCCAAACCCATACGATCGCATAGACCCTATAAATCATTTTACTGCTTTTCGTTCTAGCAAACTTTATTGCGACGTAATGAAGCACTCAACTAGATGTTCTCTACTCGTTTCACATGTACTCATTCTCTATCACGTTTTACCGGTGGACCGCGAGTGAAGGGACAAGTAAAAACGCGATTGCGTAAGGCGCTCGGTAAACTACACTTACTATCAAACTCTCTCTCACGTATGTGTCATGTTTTTTATCGCGTTCTATTTAATAAAATTCACCCTTCTTACTATATGCGAGCCTAGTATTCGGATAACCCTCTCTCTCTCAAATCTCTTCATTGATTACATACATAATTCCCAAATCATGATTGATCTCACGTGGTGCTTTTATTCCTTTTCAATTTGGCAAAGGCATTATTTTGTAATCAGAAATATTAAATTGAACACGAAATCAATAAAGAAATTAGGTAACGCGATTTTTTTTTCTACGAATTATAAATGTCACTTTTGAATAAAGTGTTGTTTATAACACTTTGTTAACCGTCGACAAAATTCAATCACTTTTTAAATCTATATATAGTAAATGATATGTCGAGCAATCAGGGATACGTTAGGGACTGTTTTGATTAGTTGTTTATTAGAGTGTTTATTATCTTAACTTTATTATTATAAAATATTTTATAATAATAACCAACAAAAAAGGACAACGATCGACCAAGTTCAAAAATTTATTGGTCATCTTCTAGACCAGCCAGCCGTTATTTTTTGCTCAACGTATATAACCAAAGATTTTTTTTAAATACTACTTCAAAGTATCTAATCTTAAAATAAAGTTGACGCAGATTCTTTTTGATTTCACCGTTGAGATAAATGAGATAAAATATGGATTGTATTTAAGGGCTCTCACAAATACTGCAAATAATGAACTAGAACTGCAATATTTATTTTTAGAGATAATATTCAGCATTAAACAGTCATAACTTACTCTTAAAAATACCTATTTATTATGTTTTAATGGTGAGTTACCCATTACTAAAAGATTATCAACAACTGTCTAATACCGTGCTGTAATTAATAGTGTTTTGGAACATACGATTTTTAACACTGGATGAGAGACAATTGTCATTGTTTAATGATAACTATTTAAACATATAAATTGTGTATAATAGCATTTAAAATCACTTTATTTTGTTTTCTTGTCGTTGCTTATATGAAGTAAGTCACAAATCTTACAATTCAATGGACATTGTCAAAGATTATTGTTATAATTTCATAACAATTCAAAAACAATTATTGTATTCATTTTTCATTTAGCGTATCACCATAAAATTCTATTCTTGATAATTTTTTAAATTAATATCTATAATGCCACTGTTAATATTACAAAACAAAAACCATTTTGTTTTAATTTTTTTATAATCAATATTTTTTCTTTAAAACCATAAACAAATATTAACCAAAAAATATATGCAGAGCTTTTTTTCAAATCATCAAGAGTAAGCTTCAATCGTACGCTTTCAATATAAAGTACCCCTCTTTGTAGTTTCCAGCAAAACAATGGGAAATTTTAGATGACCTACATCAAAGTTGAAGGCACGTCTATATCAAAAAGATATTCTTTGGCCTGTAAAAATGATATTTCTTTTCATCGAGCTTAAATGTATCGAGAATTATTCTAAAAGAATTCAAAGATATATGATGACGCATGCAAGCTCGATTTGAATGGAAGTTCTTTGATGCACCTTTGGCGCACATCAGACAAATCCAATTGAAATTTCCACAAAGGCAAATGGGAAACATTATTAAATTTTTCATCGGAATGCTAAATTTATTCTATTGCCATTGTGCATGAGTAATCTAGTTGTTATTGCCACTACACTTCACAAAAAATCAACATTACTACAGTTAGATATTGAGTAACCACATTTCAGATTTTAAGCTCTAATACCTCAAAGAACCGTTCCCTGTTGATGAAAAAATAACTTTTGGAGATAATGTTAATCTACATATTATCAGTTAGTTTTTGTCTCTCTAATCAATCTTATGCCTTCATATAAAGTGTACGTCTATCCTTCGTTAGTCTTATTGGATCCAACCTACTCGTCGTCCTTGTATAAATACTTTCTGTATAAAATTATCACAAACATAAGTTTCGTCAATAAGCACAGTGACGGTAATAATATTTCCTCTTTTATAAGTCACAAAGAATGTACAATATAAAATACACATAGATATGCTAGATTAACGCGTTTCAAATATTAATTGAAATTCCTGTGCTACACAACAAATTGTTAAACTTTGAAATGAAAGTAGTAAACATTCCAACGCGGCACATACTGACATTGTTACATTTAATAACACTAAATTACAAAAAAAAATATATCGATTTTGACACTCCTGCCATTGAAATAACTATGAATATTTTACATTATATTGATGGAACTCTGCCAATTCTATTCCAATTCAAAAAATACATTATGGCGTATCATACATAGTTTTTATGCCTTCCGTCTCACTAAACCAACGGCTCTCGGATCTGGGGTACTGGAAAACACGGCTTGCGAGAGAAATATAGTGACAAAAAATACATTGAAATAATTCCCTGTAATACACCAAAAAATGTTGTGATATTTAAAAACTGCATAAACTTGCAATCACCTTGCAATACATACATATATCTACCTTAATTATGAAACCGGATTATACAGCTTTTTTATGCTTAAGCTTTACTCATGACTAAAAAAGCACCCAAGTATTTAATCACTTATAAGGGGCGAACTGTCACTTCTTGGTGGAAAAGCATAATATTTTAAATAATGACAGTAAATTTTTAGTATTATTTCCACTAAGGTTCAGGAATTAATAAAATAATTTATTTAAACCTTTGGTTCTATACAATATTATATACATTATCGTTAAAAGAAAATATGTGTGTATCAAAAACGTCACTTTAGTGATTGAATTGGCATTCACTTAGGTAGAACCCCATTATAACACGGTGAAAAAAATAGCAATGTATTTTAGTTGTACAAAATTATTATTTTTTTAGATATAGTTGGTAGCTGTTTCGGCTCACGCCATCGTCAGAACTATGCTTAAACGAACATTTGCTTATCAAATAAACAAAAAAATCATGCCCTTGTTCTTACAGTAATTTTTAAATGAAGTCTTAATATCACTATTCGAAACACCTTCAAAATTCTTTGAAAGCCTCGGAAAATATTTCACAGGCTTAAGCACGAAGAATTTTGTGGTCATTCCTAAAGGTATTCTCTTAATGAATAGCCTTCGGACCCAGGAGACTTATCTTTATCATTTTGCCGTAGAGACTACCTGCGTAATTGCGTTTTCAGATCATTTTCAGTCGGAAAATTTTCATTCTTCATTATGTTCTGAATTTTACAGGATGATTTAGACACGGATACCATTCCGGATATATACATTTAGTTTTCTTCCGTAAGCTTATCTTATAAATACACAGAAATTTTAGATATCACATCAAATCATTGTACTATACATTAATTAAGTTATCTACAGTTAGATATTTCGCAATAACTTATATTTTCCTTGCTTTTTTTTCTTCTAAAAAAGTTTTTATTCTTATAATGGACCCATCTTTCGACTTTTATCGTAGCCAAATAAAATGAAACAATTGACTTAAAACCATGTCATATCGTATAAAAATGCATGCTTCACATTGGCTGTGACATGTTTACATTATATTTCATTTAAAGAAAATGAATTAAAATTTATTATTCGTTATTCTCACGTTACGATTCGAGCAAACATATGTATACCATCATAAAATAACATATTGATATATTTTTATCATAGTATAATGGAGTTCTACCAATTAAATGCCAATTTAATCATTAAACTAACATTTTAGAAAGAATTTTTCGATATTATAACTCTCGTTTCAAAAATCTGTTTTCTCATCGAAATAAACCTACCTGTATGTGTTATACAATTTATAACAAATCACACAGGCTACCTGAATTATCTAAGCATCGGTTTTGTCAAAATATTTGACTTTAACATAACTGTTTTTTAAATGTGCATCTATATCATGAATGAATATCATGAAAATTCGCTATGAACGTGTTAAATCAAATCAAACCATTTCAACAACACCTCATTCACCATGTCAAGCAACTTAACTTTAAAATAGAAAATTTTAAGCCGATAGTCTTCTGTTTTTTTTTTCTTATTTAAACAAAATCGTACAGTGTACAAGGTTGACCTATGCTGTAAAAAGCTCGTGACCCCTGAAAACTTTCTTTCTAAGCTTTTCGTCATACCTTTTCCTTGTATTCCATCCCCAACGGAACGTTTATCCTATATACAAAAGTATAATATAACAAGTACTAAAAGAGTGTACTACTAAACTTACATTCCCTTTGGTATTGTTGAAGACAAACTTTATATGTACACAAGTATTAGTTTGTAAGGTTCATAAAAGAAGAATCTTTTTAATTCGTCGTTACATTTCAAAACTCTATTACATTCTTTTTAATATAGCATCGTAATACTGCCAGCATACGGCTTGCTTATATCGAATATGTTTTGGTTATTTCACAAGTAAATCACTAATGTTAGTATCTTAGTTGGATGATCCATTCTGGTTGAGCGTTCATGGGTCAAGATTTTGGGATTAAGCTTTTATATTTTATGTGTTTTTCAAATATATAGATTCATATGATATTTATAACCATTCGCATGTTGTTACTACTACATTTTTAAAACGAGCCATAAACTTAAGCTTTAATAAGCTATAAACTTAAAATACCTAGCTATTTTACGTTACACTTTCAATTTAACTAACAGTTTTTCGATACTTGGCTTTTTCTTATGTCAAAATACTAAAGTATGTTTATTTTATTAAAAAAAAATTATGAAGCATTCGTCAAAAAAAGAAATATGCATCATCAAAATTTTATTTTTCTCATTTATGATTTAATTATTTAATATAATAAAAGCCTATGAATATAATATCGCATCTACGAATAACGTCATAAAATTTTAAATTTTAATTATAGTAGTAAAATATCTTAAGTTATTATATTATATCTCTATTAACTTTATTAGACCTATGCATTACCACTTTGCAAGTTTACTTTGATAATTTTTCAAATGTTTACAATCACATTCACAAAGATTGCTTTTTATTAATATTTTTGTTCTTTCAATTATCGTGCGGTATAATATTATATTAATAAACATCAATTTTATCAATACGGTCACTGAGACACCATTCTTGTGGTGGGAATATACAAAGAAAAATCTTATCACAGCGTATTGAGGTATTTTCGTAAATTATCAAATATTATTTTCTCATGTATCGATCATTTTAACAGATTTTATTTTATTATTTAGTTATTGTCTTGTTTTCTCTGGAGTTCTGTGACGTTTTTAAGAAAAAAAAATGTTTCATATAAATTTGGTTGGTAACTTCGTGAGCTGTGAAAAAAGTTTAATATTACCAGGCGAAAAAAGTATTATACTTTGTAAAAAGGTAATATATTCAATTTACGAGGGGCAAATAAATAAACGATAAATTTATCCACAAAAAACAAAAGTTTTACAGCATTATATAATATAAAATAACTATTCTTTATTTGTTTAACCTTAACTTCCTAGAGCTTTCATCTTTTACTGCGTCATAATATCTTGAAGAAGAAACACCCTTCGACCGATCTACGGGTTCTATATTTATTAGGGAAGTCGAAACAGTGGCGTTCTATTATACATAAATATTCTCAATATTTTACTATTTTGACCGGTTTCACTCATCGCAAGCATTTGCGAGAGTAGTGCAATAAAATCCTATTTAATTTAAAATATAAAACTTTTCCTTCATGATTATCTTTAATACTAAAGTAAATTTTACATTTTATTATTGTTTGTGCCATCGCTCATTAAATACATTGACTTATTTTTGATCTTCGTCTTATTCAATTATATGTTCAATGAATAGAACAGTTACTTATTGAAAATAAATAAAAAAAGATGGAAGAAATATACTTTTCTAGATTTTGCTGGTAATTTGAATATGACGAGTAATCAATCAATAGTTTAAGCTTCATAGTCAGCACTTAATACAATAACCAATTGAAATGACATAAAATAAAGTCAAAAATTCTTTTTTGTGTAACTTGCCGATCTCACAATAAGCAACTCGTTTCTTTATTAAAGCAATTAAGAATTTTTTAAAAGGGAGATATAAGTTGGTTGTCCCACCTTCACCCGTTATGTGTATGCAGCCGTTGTTGCACGGCCGCCTTCCATAACGCAATACTTATAAAAAGAATCAATTTTACTTCTCATATTCTTGGCCCGATACAGAGCTGCACGGACCGATCGTTAGACCATGCACTATTGTGCTTAAAAGAAGAGAGAGAAAAAGAAAGAAAAAGAAAATGTGACTTGCTCAGCCACTTAGTCTAAGTGATATTAGGTATCCTGTGTATCTGCGTACTGAAAATCCGCCGTGGCGGAAGAGTTTAATGTGCTACGCGTTGAATCTTAAGACGAATCGAGAATTTCTCGTTCCCCGTATGATCTTGCAAATTTATCGAATGCCTCAAAGTTGGCCTTGGTCAGCGTGGCCTATTGGGCCCCTATGAGGACGGACGTCACAGCATCAGCTCTGTTCGTTCGGCATTCATCTCGGGGCAATCCCACAGTACGTGATAAGCGTCCTGATGGTTGTGTCCACAAGTGCAATTGGGCCTTTTAACCAACTTGCCCAGCCCAAATAGTTTGCCGTTGAACTTGCCATGGCCGGTTATGAATTGGCAAGCCCAGTGGCCAGGTGAAAGGCATTTCACTTCGAGCCTCCAGGTTACGTTTGGGAAGAAAAGATATATTTGACGACCTTTTGTGGAAGCAGACCACCTAGTCTGCCAGGCTGCCAAAGTAAAAGGGAGATAGATTCACCATAAAATTTTACATATTCCCCTTTAAAATAAAATAGCTCGATAGCTCTGATGATGGCGTGCGCTGAAATAGCCATCAGCTACATCTTTTAAAAAAAATGTAGAACTAAAATAAATAGCTATTTTTTTACCGTTTTATACTTATTACTTATACTTATTTTAAAATACCTAGAACATGAATTAATTAAATTGAGTTGCATATAGACGGTCTATGAGTTAATATTTTCTAAGGACAATTAGTATTAATTTGATTAAAAAAACATAATTTTTTTCATGCTTTAAATTAAGCACAGCAGCTTGCCATAATGTTTGAAACAATGGATATAAAAACATTTTTCGTAAGAGTTTTTTATATTATTTCAAAAATTAAATAAATAATTGTCCTTAAATCAAATTTCGGGCTACACTTATTTGGTAACTTTTATTTTAGCAATAAATCTTGCTGTAAATGGTAATACTTCCCAAAATAAAAACAATTTTGTATCGAAATTGAGATAAAGACAAAATGAGCTGTTTTCTTTATTATCAAATACAAAAAGATAATTATTTAACATTTTATTTAACGTAGTTTTTACTAAGTATATAGTAGCACGTCACTGCAATCAAATATCTTCTACCATATAGAAGGAAAAAAACAATACTATATACCATGATACCATAATCATAGAGAAAGCATAGACAGCCACCATCCTTATGAATCGAACAGAATTATTCAAATTTATATTTCCCAGGGAATTGTCTTATAAAGATATACTTTTACCATTTCTTTTTGGTTTTCTCTTCGCATGCTTTTTAGCACTGGTAAGATTTTATTTTGGCAAAAGGTAAAGAGAGTTGAGTGAAAATCTTACATTCTATGCATTTTTTATATCACTGATAACTTTCAGAAATTTCAGTTACTATCTTATTGTTTATTAATAAAATACCAAAACCAATGGATTCATTTTAAATTGAATAACTTTGACACGTTGAAACATCAACTATCTGTCAAAATGTATGCATTGAAATATCATTAATAAAATTGCATGCACGTACATGAATATCAGATGTCTTTTACCGCAACACTACAATAACATTTATATCAAAAGATTCACATTAGTGTATTGTTACACGTAGTCATTTCTCAATTAAGAGTAATATTTTTAAGGTTATTATATTGTTATTATAACCACTAAATTGATCTTTTATACGTCAATATTCAAAGTCAGACGATATTTTTATATCAACGTATAAAATATAAAAAATCGAGAGTTAAATTGGTATAATCCTGAAAGAGTTATGGTTAATGTATAGTATCCCAGACACTAAAATGAGTTTTCCGAAAAGTTCAATTGAGATATTTAAAGTCTTAACTTTTGAGTGATTTAATCGAAAAGTAATAATTATATAATTCTTGGAGAAATTCTGTATTTTAATTTAATTAAACATATTTTGATCCGAAAAGTTTCCAAAAGATAGTCACTTAAATACAACAGCAAAGTGTCACTCAGTCAAAAATCGTTTGATTTTAAATCATAAATTTTTCATCGCAATGATATTTATGTAGCACATTCAATATACTGAGAAATTCAATATGATATTGTACCCATTTGTTTCTATTATGATCAAGGTATGAATACATTTATGTTTTAAGCTGGATTAAGTTGTCGAGACAAAACTCAAATAATAAGCGACATTTTTGATACAAAATGAAACGTTATAAATGCTTCTACTTTGCTTTGATGTACATTATATCGAACAAAAAATTGTCGCGTTGCAAAGCTGTCAATCATTCGTTTATTAAATATTTCTTTGCGCTAATATCAAAGACTTGAATCCATCTAGAAAAAAATATATTTATTGCGTTTCTACTAACATACCTTCAATTACAATTTACATCCTACAATTTTCAACAAAAGTTCAACGCTTTGGTACATTTTTGTATCGCTTTATGCTCATTTGAGATTTTTTTTTCTTCTGTGAATTTGAGTCTGTAGGCTAAAATAACGATTTCTTACGAATTTCACATTAAATTCTGTTTAAACAAACTGACCATTATTTACGCAAAGTGTTTTTCGTAAATTGTATTGCCTCTTATAAAAATATGTGGAAAATACACCATAAAATTTCGTTACTGAATACTCAAATAATAAAGAAACGTTTATTAGAAATAAGTATATACATATAATATTTTATATACATACAATTTTTTATTCATTGTATTTTCATCGTAAATTGGAAACTATCAAAGTAGTTCAACGTAATATTTAAATTATTTATAAGATATAATTTTTTTAATTAAAAAATTCAGCGTTACGAGTAGAAATATAACAATATTTTCTATACACGTCCCTTTGTTTACTACGTACATAAAATATAACCAAATAAAATTATACGTAATAGCTATATTTTGAAATTTGAATTAAGTTTCACCAAGCATGATGATTATTCAAATTGAATTACTAACTGTTGCCTAAAATAATAAATTAACCTCTCAAGAAAACATTGTCTCTCGTATGATTAAAAATGTATATTGTTTCTTCAAATTTGCTTTGAATAAAAAGTAGACAATGTATCACAAGACTTCGACCTTTTTACACCAGACATTTTTACAGATTGTGGATAACTGCAAATATTTTTTAGATTTTCGTAGCAAGACATCTCAGGAGAGCAAGCATTGATTAATTGAGAACATTACATTAAATGTTTCGTCAAATTAAAAATCAACAATATATTTTTTTTGATTTGCATTAAATCGTTATATTAAAGAACAATATTAAAAATCGTGTCCGAGATAAAAATATTCACTTTTATTTGAAACAACCTTTCAATATATTTTATATAGACATCTATAGACATCAATTTATCAGTCTTCTAATGATGTTTGTTTCTTCTGAATCTAACGTAGTGCTGTTATTACAAAATTGGTGTATATTATTCGTTTAAATTGGATCCTTAGTTGACAAATATTGACGAAGAACACAGTCATTTTAAAGGTATTATATTTTAAATAATAAAACCAAAATGTTTAATACTTTTTCCACAACAGATAACATATATTTTTACACAGATTGTGAAAATAGTACTAAAAATGTGTTTTTATTATTTAAGGTAGAACACAGTATAAAAATACCAAGTCAGTGCCATTATTTCACATACTAAAAATCTTAATTGTGGATTTGAAAGAATGGTTTCACTTAGAGTTAGGTATTATATAACATTTTTTATCGTTAAAGCTTTCATTTGAATAAACAAACAAAATACACTGCATTTAATTTGCAACATCAATCATTACTGTTCAATCAATTTATATTCACAACTCAACACCGAAGCTTAAAAAAATCTTCTGCTTCCCAAAAATCATGTTTGAGTACTTTTTGTTACAAAAATGTCAATACAAACAACAATTTTTTCGGTATCAATTTTTTTTATAACTATTTACAACAAAGAAAATTATTTTTTTTTAGTCACCGTACTGAAGGTAGTCTAATTACTTCTTACTACTTACTAATTGATACTTCGGGAATACGACCGATTTGGATTACTTTTTTCATTTAATTGTCATGATGGTATTAAATTTTATGTTAAGATTATTGAATAGTAGATATTTTCCCTAAATTTATTTTACTTTAACATCTCAAATGCCTTCAACTTGTTATTTTCAATCTTATATCTAGAAAATCAATTGGAATAATTGTATCGAAACAGTTTAGCACATGATAATAAATATAAAAGGATAAAAATCGTTTGACAAATAATTCGTCCGTGTATACACAGCTAATAAAGACCGATTTGTAAAAAAGGTTTTATTTGTTAAGTGATCGAAGCTGTCAAAGAGACAAATTGAAAACGTCCCTAAGTCCTCCATCTAAATAGAAGAACCAAATTCTCATTTTATCAAGCAAACATTATGTTCGCGTACTTAGAAAATTATTTGTATGCGTGAATTGCAATGCAAATTTATTTACAAATACCTAGAGGATCCTATTGTGACACTTAAAAGAAACATTTGCAATAGTTGTATTATATTTTTCATTAAGAACGTGGTGCTTATTAATTCAAGTCAAGTAATTAAGTTACTAATACTTCATGTTTCGAAAAAAAAAATATTTCTAGCGAAACAACTGTTCGAAAATGTTCTCAAACAACTGTTTGAAAATACGTAATTTGACACTTAGATGCCATTAAAAATTTTAAAATACTGCACAAATGGATACGGCATGAATTGCCCGATATGCAGAAGAGACGGCGTTTTAGAATCTGCTCTTCTTTGATATTGAAAAACCATCAGGAGACACTTTTGAATCGTGTTATAGCATGTGACGAAAAATGGATTCTTTACAACAATTGTAAAAGTTCTGGACAGTGCTTGAATAAAAACAAAGCCACCAAACATGTTGCAAAGCACCCCACCAAAAAAAGTTATGGTCACCATACGATGGTATTCTAAAAAAATCATCCACAGATCTTTTCTTAAACCAGGAGAATCAATAACAACGAAATCAACTTAATTATTTTGATTAATAAATCTTTCAAAGATTTTTCTCTATTTCTTCATTAGAAATCGTAAATTTGATGTGAATCAACGTAATAGATTGTTTTTGAAAAATACGAACTCTGTTTTCAGTTAAAATAACAAAAAATTGCGAGTATGCTTTCTTATTTCCCATACAATGACACATTCGTCATCTATTTTTTTCTACATTTTTTTAACTCACTTATTTCATTTGTACCATATTTTTAGCATGCAAAACAAATAGCTGGTGCTAAAAATGATCCAAACATTCACATATTCATATTAAAATGTATCCATAATATGTCACACGAAAACAGTTATATTAAAACCTTTTAATCAATTTTAAGTCTTTTAGTTCTTGCCTTGGGGTCCGTGTTTTCCTTCAATTAATACCTAATAACAAATCACAGTTGATACGAACTGTTAACTGTGCCTCAGTTCTGTTGCATCCGAGTGATAGAATGCCTGAAGATGTCGAATGGCGAAACCCGGGTTGTTAGATACAAAATATGTGGAATCATACAAAGTTTCAACAATTCAAATTTGACATTGAAATTCCACCAAACACCTTCAGTCGATATCATAAATTAATATAAATTAACACGGTGAAAAAAAAACAATGTATTTTTTTCACCATGTTATAATGGAGTTCTACCAAGTGAATACCAATTCAATCAATAATTTAAATTAATTTATCACTTACACTTACGTTGTTTGTTGTCACTTCTTGATGTAAAGGCATGATATGTTAAATGAGAAAAATATTTTTTTTTGTACTTATTTCCACAATATATTTTATAATCAGGACCGGTTTCTTTCATGTCTTACGTTATCAACTGACCATGCATTCATATCAATTGATAATGCTTGTGGTGAACGTAAAATATATTGTGGAAATACTACTAAAATTGTATTTATTATTAATTAAAATAATTTATCATCAATGTTCCATGTTTTTTTTTATCAAGAAGCCATGTGATAATAAAATGAAGAATATTCTTACGAATATCAAAATAAATTTCTTTATCCGTAAAACCAATGTGCTCCGATGATAATTCCCCAAAAGCTCTCTGTATTTTGATGGAAATGGTAGAATTAATAAATCAAAGCTGTAATTATAATATAATGACTTTCCCTGAATTCTCTAAGGACCAAACTCCATCTTTTCAGGTTGTCGTAAGCTGTTGCTTAAGTTGAAACTACATATATAATCTTGACATCGGTAACTCATTTTAAATTAATACCGCAGTTCAAATATGTTAATTTAATTGTCTAAGCTTTGTACAATTCCATATGTTTTGTCACTAACGACACGTGATTCGCCCTTCCACATCTTCAGGCATTTTATCATTGGATGTAACAAGAATGACATAATCCGAAAGTCGGAACCTTACTTGTTAGTGACAAAACATTTGGAATTGTACAATATTACAAAAATTTAAATATAATACTGAAATTTCATCAGGCGAACAGTACAAATACAATCCATGAAGGTTAACACCATTTTTTGAGGTATTTTTAAGAAAATATTACAATTCTAAGAAGTATATGTAAAATTAAATTTTATAATCTAAATGTCAAGATTTCGAGCTCTATTCAAACTCGTACAGGCTAGTATTTTTGGATAGACTACACTATTGATTACAAATCAAATTGATGAAGAAGTAAGATCTGTGACGAGTTAGCGTCATTGTTCTTTGAATCTAATTCATCTCGTTCGTACGTATTCATTTATTTGTAGCATTTACTTTTTTCCTTTTCGACAGAAATTAATCGTTGCAGAGATGAGTGATTCGCAGTGAATTCAGTTTATAAGAACATTATATTACAGTTTTTATAATATCAGTGAACATTATTTTGTATCTTTCTACAATATCACCGCATATACTATATTAATGCACACACATTAACATGCATACAAACACACGTGTACTTACAAAACATAAAAGAGGTCAATTTCAAGAGTTCGTGTGTTTTTTACCCTTCATTGTATCAATAAATCTACAGGGGGTGGTCGAGCACGATATTAATTATTTTATCTATCGTTTAATAATTTTCCTAAATGTTCTAATTATTTCGTTTTATTCGATAACTGTACCTAAAAATGGAAATAATGAAGAGCGGTAAATGAAGACGATTATATCCAAAGTTTTCCATTGCAACATCATATGATATTATATGGAATACAATACGCTTAGTACATAAAAAATGTTATAAAAAGTCCCAATTTGTGATTGAATTGAGTAAAATTTCATCATAAATTCAAGGTTTTGTGTTCTTCTTCATATTTGACAGTTTTGTAAATATATTTCACTAGTTTACTGTCTTACAGAAAAATTTATACTTCTTTTCACTGGAAAAACATTACAACCGAATCATGTAACACATGTACCGGCTCGAATATGAAAACTATGTTCGGTTATTTAAACTTTCATTTCATGTCATATTCACTACCACTTACATTCAAAAAAGTAAATCAATGTAAACATGTAAAAATCAATTTACGTTTGTCCTTCATGGATAACTAAACCATTCATGCGATCGATATGAAACTTTACAAATTTCTTAATTACAATCCCGCAAAGATTGCTGACATACTACCCTCCCCAATAAATCGATGCAAATAATCTACAATAATCTATAATATATTATTACATTCAACACTTTTTAGCACTATAAACAATAAAATTGTTTGATATGATAACGAGTTTCCTTGAATTTTCTCTTGAAAACTCTTAGATCGCCGCAACGCGTGACGGATCAGCTAGTAAATAAACTGCTACATGTAAAAATAGATCCTTGAATATCCGTTCAGGTATAATTAAAATATTACATATGATACAAGATAAGGCTATATTTATATTCACAAAAACAAAATTCTTTGAAGCATTGATTTTCTGATGACATTATATCGAAGTAACTTAATGCATACTGGGTGATTTTCTCAATTTTTATTTCAGCATTACCTTCATTTTATTATCACTGAAAAATAACTTTATTCAAAATTTGTCCACGGATTTCTTTTTTTGATTCATAATCATCATTACAAAGCCTTACCTCGAATCATTCTAATGACAGTTTCAACAAATTTAATCACATTCTGATTCACTACTTCTTTTTCATTTATGTTCATTTGAATTCATTTTGTTACACCATGCTAATTTTTGGCAGCATTGGCTCAGCTGTGTGTTTAACTAAAAGAGCAATAATGTCAAAATAAAATAAATCTCAAAGACATGCTCTTTTTCATTTTTTGCAAAATTGTTCACAGTCTGACGAACTTTCAGCTTTTTTGTTTTAACTGTCCATTTTTAATCACAATTTAATTCTCAAAATAAAGAAGTGTTCTTTACATATATAATGTCAAATCAACTGCAATTTTCGTTTAAACACACCCACTTCACGTCTCAAATATTAGTTCAATTTTAATTGGAGCCGAGTTTTTCATTTTAGTTCACTTTAAAAACTTACATACTTAGTATAAATATTAAATACTTCTGGCGAAAGAGTTTAAATAAAATTGAATATATTGATTTTTTAATAGTAAAAATAAAAATTATTCTAATTATAAATAAGTTCTGATTTTTCTTTTGAGGAAATGTGACGCATACAAATTCTTTTTTTTTGAATTTACGTGTTATAATAATACTACTGAATATTTATTATTTGCAATTTAAATTAAATCTTATGTTATTTTAATTGTTTTTAGTGATTGAATTATCATTTACTTGGTACAACTCCATTATAACACGGTGAAAAAATGGCAATGTTGCTATTTATTCACCGTGTTAAATTGATTTTCTTTATAATTATGCGATATTTTTCAATGAAATATGAATAGTGTGAATGATATATAAATCTCATTTCCCACATTTTTATTTGATTTTATCAATGACAAGTTTAAACGGAAGTTTCTTTGTTATCGATAAAGCCGTTTTGTGGTAAAAGCACCAAAAAAGCTGTAAATAAGATGGTATCACATCAATATTTAAGGAGTGAGATGCAATATTTCGCGATTTATTGGTCGTAATTCAAACAAAGACAAGCCCCCGCGTCCCAAGGGGCCAATAAAATACGGCGAAAATATTATTACGTGATCTATAAAAGATGTATTTATTTTGTAACATTCTAACCTAATAAATCATAGTTCAGATTACGCCACTGAACTCCGCAGACCGAAAAACCACGCTCGAATAATTGTACAGACCACAAAAACATCCCCATACGATCGCCTAACAAAAAGGCTGATAAAAAACTATGAGTATTAGGAATACATACTTATATAAGTGTCCGGTTTCCCTCAAAATACCTACAATCCTTATACTCGGCATAAAGAATGAAGCCCTAAGGGTGGCAGGAGTAAAGAGAGGTATGTCTGACTCGAGGAGAGAGTGTTGGCGTTGATTCTTGCCGTCGTACGTAGTAGTGGAAAATCTCCGTAAGAGAACATAAAAAGACCCTCTCCGGTCATTCATTTCTATGGAGACAGGCGTGCAGGAATCTTGAAATTAGATCTCATTGTTTTTTATGTTCGCCTGGTGCTTGCGTTTGAGGCACCCGTGTGCTCATTCACTTATCTCAGAGCTTTCCGCGGACGACTTTCCTTTTAATGTGATCGTGGCAGACTGAATGACCTTTTGAAAAATCCTATTAATCTTTTTACGAGCAAGTTTTTAGTATCGAGCTGTAAATCTCAGGCTATACTGAATTTTTCTTCGCCAATTAATGCGCCCGCTCGATAAACAACCGCCCAAACACAAGGTTATAAGTATTTTTAATCGTGTATTAGTGAAATCAGCAATAATATTACAACATGTATTATATTCGTAATATATTTTGTGATCAAAACCGGTTTCACTTTGCGCGATTGATACTATAATATTCGCGATGCGTAAAACGGTCCAGATCATAAAATATATCCTGAAAATAGTACTATAATAAAAAAATGATTTTTGCCACATTGAATTTTTAATTTTTTTTATATTATTAGAAATTTATCCCATTTTCATGTATCTCGGACACTGTAAATATTTTATATGTAACTAAGAACTTTCACTTTAAGTATATCCAAAAATTCATAATTAAACATACTCATCAAATGGCTTCTTTATTTGAAGGTACCTATTTATATTTGTATAAAAAAATCTTTTCACAAAGGAAATAAATATTCTTTTTTAGTATAAAAAAACTGCAAAAAATTTTTAATATTTTATATTTAGTCAAAAATATAAACTTTAACAACAAAATATTTGTTATCTCTTTGCTTTGTGTTATGAATAAAACAAACAATTTAAAAAAAGAAGATGTTTAGTCAAATATTTTTTCTTTCAAAATAATCTCTTAGACGAAAAAATTGTTGGACTCTTGAAAGGAATTGGACTCAAGTCACACTATAAAACTAAAGTTTCAAGGTAGAATTAAGTTGCTACTTACCATTTTTAAATCTCTGCATTATTGAATCAAAATTAATTAATACACTAATCTGATAATCAATCCTGTAATAACGGTTAGAGAGAAGAGTTTAAACAATAATAAAAAATAATTTTCCGTTATCATGTTGGCATAAATATTTAACGCTTTGCTTTTTTATTTTAAAATATGTTTTGTGTCGATTTCCGACTTTTCTTAACTGATATTTCGATACATACATTATAGGAAATTACAGTTATATATTTTGAGCTATTCTTCTGTAAGCACCTTCACATCTGTATCTGTCTTAACAAAGGTTATAAAAAACATTTTCATTTTCTTGGAAATGCACTTTTTCTTTTTGAGAAAAAAAGCATTCTATTTTCAATCATTTACACTCAATTTAAGTGCATGACAGTAAAGTAGTTATTCCACGTGACTAAACATCGCTTAGTTGCGTTGATAATGTATTGAATTCTACAGAGTTCCTTTATAGTTAAAGCTGAATATTAGATCTTTGCCGACACTATTGTACAACGTCTTTTTCATTGTTCGAAATCAGTTAAAAGCATGATTGAAAGGGGTCGTTCGGGGTTCAAATAAATCAATATACCTAGCTAGCCGTCCTTTTCAACGCATTTATTCAAATTCAGACATATTTTTATTCGACTATGTAAAAATATTTATATATAAAAGCTTAATTTCTTAAATAAAATTATATAAGCTTTTATACTGTAGTCATTCACTGTTTTCGATGTCGATGGTTATATACTGCGTATTAGATTTTTTGAAAGTGATTGTAAAATTACGCTCTAGCAAAAATAAAACTATCTTCAATTTGTAAACATTCAAATGCTTTGACAATATTTAAACATCTGGATTTATTTTTATTTTTGAATTTCATTAAAATGTTTGTTTAGCTATTTTTATTCGGTAGTTTGTATTATATAAATACTTGCGCTTGGTTGGTTATAGGGTAGCATGATGTTTCGTACAATCAATACTTACTTTTTTAGATCTTTTAAAGCTTTGAAATTTGAACCAGTTTGTAAGGTTTTATCGTGCTGAGAAGTAAATAATTGTGTGAATCTTCATTTGTTCACATGCATAAATATAAAATCTAATGTAACTGGTCACGTATGACAAATAATCATCTCGATATTGCAAGCGATTTTCATCCATTATTATCATGATTATCAGTCAAATTATTAAGAGTTAAGCGTAAATGAACAGTGTCAAATATTTCATTAATTTTGATTGTTGTATTATCGTAAGTCAAAAAAAGATTCTATGACTTTTTTTGCTCCCTGAAACGTAAAACAAAAACTTTCACAAGTCATAAAGAATAGTAGTGGATCATTTTTTAATATAAATATAACGACATTTCTCTTTTAAAGTGTAATTTAAACTTTGAAGAATGATAAAAAATACCTATTCAATTGTTCATAAGAATCATATTAGAAGTCAATCCAAAGCAAGTTATCAAACGGTTGAACACCCTTGTCTTACAGTGCTAATATAGATGATATAACGACTATTTTTTAAAATAGACTGTTTTTATTATTTAATACAAAATTACATTTCTTAATATTAACCACATATATTTATATATATATACGTTTATGTTTGGAATTGCAATTTGGTACACCACGACAGGTATTTATTCAGATTTATCCTGGAAAACCTCTTTAAATATTACGCAGTTTTTCCTACTGTTTTAGGTAAAACCTAAATATTGACTTTTGAAATGGGTTTTCTTTTATGTTTATGGTATATATGTTATATTTAAAAATATTTCCCGTTTGCTTTACGTAGAGTTTGCCATTATTTTCTAACAGTAAAATGGATTGTATTTGTGTTTGTATTTTTATGAATGATTTTCATTTGAAAGTATTTTAGAGAATTTAATCTCAATGTATATTAATGACAATTTTAAAAGGCTTAATCAGAAATGTTCTTTAACTGTAAATTGTCTCAAAAAATCTATAAGGTAAAACTTCAATGATATGATAAAATATAGCAATTAATTTCTTTAAAAATGTCTTAAAAAAATGATTAACAGTTTTAAAATTGTCTGTTGGCATATTGTAATTTCTTCGACTTTTAAATCGTTTTTCAATTGAAACGGTCAAATTAAAGTTAGCAAACAGCTTTGTTATTCCACTTGGAAAAAACTCCTACAAAGTTATTTCCCAATCAATTTAAAATATTTTCTTAATTTCAATTTATCATATAAATGCAAATTAATAATATTTTCAGTTCAATTCGATACAGTAAAATTGTGTCAGAACAACAAAAAGTCATAGCTATTGACAATATTAATTGACACTTACAGAATTATAATAATGATTTCTTTCCTTATTATCACAAAACATAGAATATTTAATGGTTAAAGCTTCTTTTAATCATTGTATATTATCTATATAATAATCATTATATATCATAGATAAAGCAATTTTGTTATCGGCAAATACATTGAGTCCACTTATTTATGAATTTTCCGAAAACTTATTCATTAAAAAATCTACTAACTAAATGCGTGAATTGGTAAGGCAATGCATGGTAAAATTATAACTTTAAAGTTTCTTTCTGCTTTCACCAGAATTTACTGACGCTATTTTAACAATCACATTAACGGTGGCCGATCGTGCAATTCTTGGTATCACTTATTGATTATTGTGAATAAAGCCTGAAACATTGCATGTATATAATCACATTTACATCACAGCGCGTTCACAAACTGCAATATCTGTATGTTTTAATAAATTTGATTGTTTTCAAAGCTAAATTAAACACGATTTTTAATAAGAAAGTCAGACTTCTACAAATAAAAAAAACAGAAGCCACACAACACAACACATTTTAATACAAGCCTTTGTTATTATTTTCACCTTGGTTTAATGAATAGATCATATATTTAGTTTTTTTTTCAGTTATATTATTACGATTACAAGCTTTCATACAAATTTTTGCAAACGCTTCAATACGAGTGTTTTTAAACTGAATATTTAATATTGATATAACTGTAGATTACAAAAGAATTGAAATTTACGTAAATGTTCTGAATGCAAATGTCAATTAATGAATTCCATTTGCATCTTTTGTACACACTATATAGACGGTGAACGAGCTTTATTTAACAGCTATTTATAAAATGTGAGCTTATTGTATTTTTTATCCCTTACTAGTTTTATTATAAATAAAAAATAGTTATGTTCAGTTAGAAGAAAAAAAAAGAAGAATTGCTTTTTTGATTCACTTAAATATTTTTTTTAGTATTTTCACAAATTTTAAATAATCACTTCAATTCTTTTGCATTCATTTTAAAAGACTTTGTTTTATACTTTGCCTGCCCGTAGGGTTTAATTCTAAGAAATCTTTATCCGTGCGACCTTCTGTCGGCTATATTTAATCTTTTGAAATCTGCCGCCTACGTTTTCCAAATGAAAAACCTTACACGGCTTGTCCAACAACCTATTTCAGTTGCAAACGTGCGGTTTTCACAAAATAATGATTTAATAAATACAATACGTGAAATTGTAAAAATTCTGTTTACTTTTTCTAGTTGTATCCATATTTCTGAACATATGTAAACAGACATTATATAAAATCATTAATCACATACTTCACAGACTAACGCTGTCTTCAAATATTATAATACAGAAGGCATTTGCTGGATTAGTATCGTATTATTACTAAGGTTGTGTTTGCACGATTCTATTTTACAAACCTTGCATACAATACACTTTAGCAGGTAAGATTTCCGATCAACAGTTTGGACAAGAAATTTGGGATGTCAAAAATGTTATTCAGAGTTTAAAATTCAACTGGGTTATCCTTATGAATGAAATTTGTAAGTAAGACAACTGCTTTGTGAAATTCACTATAGATTTTAAAAAAACACTGTCACAGAAATTAATAACAATCAATTGATTTATTATAATAAATTTAGTGTAAAAACTCTTACAAAAGAATCATTGTAGGTACCACATAACGCTAAACAAAGCATTCCGAATCGTGATTTATTCATGAGAGCTACAAAATTTTTTTCGCTGTACCGATGTATATATTCTAATGATAGTTCCAATACTATTTTTTGTATTTCATTTCTTTGGTATTTATATACGTGATTATTTACTATATTTTGGCATGATCAATTAATTTTGTTTATAGTAAAGATTGTTGAGAAAATAAATATGAAATATCATGATAAAGAAGTTCATAACACTGATATACGTCTAAAGCGTCGGGAATGGACACCGTGGGTTCAAATCTCAGTACGAGCTCGTCAGAAATTGATGTGTGATTAAATAAGACTAGCGTGGTATATAATAAAAATATACAATAATATAAATGGTTGTCAAATGTAGTTTTTGACTAAGCTCATGAAAGTGATAATATTACGAGCTTTTATTAAAATCATCACAACTTTTTCTCTATTCGGGAAAAAACCTAAAGAAATCGTATCACACAAAATTTTCTTTCGGTAATTTATAATTTTTGTGAAATCATATAACTGTATTTCTTTATTATAAGAATACAATTGCGACAAAATAATTAGGATGCACAGTCGACGTGCTTATTCAGGTGAAATTGTCAAAAACCTTTTAAATTTATTACAATTTTTTCGATATTTTGAAACATTTTTAGAAAATTAATAAAATTCTTTATGTGTCTCTCTTTACTATTCTGGGGTAAAATATTGAAAGGACATAATATTCATTATATCATTAATTCAAGTGATATCACAGTATTATATATTATTTTGGTTATTTTTTCCAACAATCATATTAAAATTTCAATATTCTTACAATACAGACGTATTTACGTATTGGCAGAGAAAGTGACTTGAGTGCTTGATTGTTTTAAATACCAAACTCATTTCTTGATTTAGTGTTTGTGATTGTCCATAAAATATCACATTACTCATATGGCTTTGGTTCCTAAGTATCATTTAACGATGACTTGTGAATAAAATATGGATCAAAAGAAAACGAAAAACAAAAAGGCATGAGCAATCAATGTATACTTAATCCAAATGACGTCGTATATTCGTGTTTTCAGCCATCAAACATGATAACGTTCTCCAATCAGTACTTGCTCTTTCCAAACCTCCCCAACTTATTTATATAACATAATATATAAAGAGATTTTAGGCAAATTATACCCCCCCCCCCCTAATTGAAATTTCAATTGTAATTCTTTTTTTAGATCCGAAAATCACATAACAAACAAATATAGTACCAAAAATGCGTGACCACTATCCCAATTACAATTGAGAATTTTTAACATTTTTAGAATTTTACTTTATTAACACGGTGAAAAAATAGCAATGTATTTTAGTTCTATAAAATTATTTTTAACAAATATAGTTGATAGCTATTTCGGCTCACGCCATCGTCAGAACTATGCTTAAACTAACCTTAGCCTATCTATATATAGCTGTGCAGAAAAGGCACACAACACATCCTCTCTCCTTTTCCAACGGCCTAGCTTGTTATTTAAACACACTGACACTAAATTTTCAAAATTATAAATGAGACAATAGGTGTCTATGACAATAAGATTATGTGTGGGACGGAAGTGGTCCTTCTGGAAGCAAATTAGACCACCCCTTTTTGCAACGGCTGGACAAGTGGCGATATTATTATGTTAGTTTGCTCGTTAAGAATCCTTTGTGATAATTGGTGTCTATTGATTTCCAGCTGTTCCAAAGCCATCATTCTCCGACCCTTACTACAAAGATGCAAACATTTAGGGGCTGAGTTTGAATTTATATTATGTGATTCATCAATAACGTGATTAGCGAATTGTGAATCCGTTTTTTTACTATTGAATGATCTTACATGTTCCTTAGCTCGAGTAGATATACTTCTACCTGTCTGTCCGATATAAACGGATAAACATGAGCCACAGGACATTTTATAAATACCGCTTCTGTCCAGTTTATTGATTTTATCTTTACTATTTTTAAGATGTCTGCCTAAGTTATTGTTGACTCACTTTATTAAGTTGACAACTATGGTAAGTTGATACGAATCAATTATATATTTTACAACATTTTGATTTTTAAAAGAGTAATTTTTATTTTTCAAAAAAACATTAAAAAAATCATAATACATGATTTTGGTTGGTATTGACAACTTTCAATTTACAAGTCGCTTCTATCCTCAAAGAGGTTTCATATACGTTTCGAATATGCTTTTTACACCTATAATTATTTTTGAGAATATTGTGCATGAATTTAAAAAAACATACATGTATTATAGACGTACAACTTTTGTTATTTATGTTAGTTGATAGCATGACAATTAATATTTACACGTTTACACAAGCAAGTTAACTATGAATTAAAGAGAACTGCTAGCGCATCGTGTTTCGCTTTTCATTCGTATGGTTTTTATTTTACTATGGCGCAGCACGAACGCTATTTTCAGCAATTGTACAAAAAAAGTGTGAATCTAGCGTCGGGCATAAAATTAAATTTGGCACATAAATAATATTTGCTAACTGAAGAATGAATATTAACTCTCCGTCGACTGGGATGCGTGTCTTTGTTTTATATAAATTTTATCCCGCAAAAGAAATTCATCAGCGTCGAGTCGACAATAGAGAGGTGTACGGGAGTAGGCCATTGTTCTGGCACAGCGGCTGTCAAATTTATTACAAATGATAAGACGTCTTATGCAGGGCTTCCTTAATGAGCTTAAAACGGTGACCTTTGTTAAATTGTTCGTTGATATGATAGTGGCATGTATACCACACACTGCATGAAATATTCCATCAAATATTGCCATATATTGTAGATTATTGCGCCGAATTGTATAAGTATGAAGGTTGAATAATTAATCGGATTTAATACGTTTTCGATATGGTATATCAGTAGAACTTAAATTAAAATAATCATGGTCCAGCTTGATGCAAACGTCTTATTCATCTACAATGTTCACGGGCTTGAAATTCACGACAAGTTTCAATGGATATTCTCTTGACTTCCTCGACTCATCTCATAGTCAAAATACTGACTTCGAAACAAATTAATTTTTTTACTGTTACCCTCTCGGTGAAAAGAGATAATGAAATTGAATGGCAGCCAAATTCCATATGTTTCGCGTTGAGAGCGAACATGCCTAAAAAAATAGTATTTATAATTTAGAGAAGTGTTAAATATGAGAGTATTCAATGTCCGTTAATGCGCAATAAGCTTGGTTATTTGAATTGTTACAAATTCGTACGATTCCAAATGTTTTGTCACTAACGTCCCGGGTTTCGCCTTTCGGTATCTTTAGAAATTCTATCACACGGATGCAACAGAACTGACAGTTAGTCAGACGCCCGAAGGTGTCGAAAGGCGAAACTCGGGTCGTTAGTGAAAAATCATGTGTAATCGTAAAAAGTTGCAACAAATTTGATATTGAAATTCCATCAAGCACCTTCAGTCGATATCATATACTTGGTTATGTTAATCTAATTTATTAAATCTAATGATACACCATGAAAATAATTAATATACATACACGTACAAGCATAATAATCTCATATAATTTGAATAATTATGATTATAAAAAATATTTTTAATATTGAATTCATTCCTGCTTAATATTCATTGATTTAATCCTCATATTACACAAATGATTTTCAATATGCAAGAAGTGTACTTTGGCACATATTTCGCGTAGTGTAAGCGACCTTTAATAATTAATTGTAAAATGAATGGGAAGATTATTCAATTCAATTTTACAATTAATTTTTAGGTTAATTTATCTTTTTCTTAGTTTACTGTGAATATATTATAATAGCTTGTTTGTGAAAATACGTACATATATATATATATATACATTTGTTTTTGTTTAATACAAAACTTTAAAAAACCGCTTAGAAAACCCTACAACAAATTCGTCGTAATAACATAGTTAATATTTGATATATTAATAATTGGATTAATGTTAATGATTTTTTTTTTGATAGGTATTAATTATGTTCAATAAGGCACAGGTTTGGTTAA